>CM037464.1:11720480-12227980 GCA_021014325.1 Plazaster borealis | reverse complement strand
TGGAAATATCATTGTTGAAATGCCCCGATGATGGCCGGGAAACACAAAACTCCAATTTTCAGGGTGATGCTGACGCGTGGGGATGCGTGGAGTTCCGGTTATATTTTATGCAAAATTATAACATCGTACTCATAAACACATCGCTCTCGCTGCACTATTTTTTTCTTTTCTATGAATCTTTTCTGATCATAATATAAAAATTAAACCCGATCCAATAAATTTGTTAGAAAAACCAAACAAAAAAACCGACAGGACACTTTACACGGAGGTTGGTTTTAACAATCATACCCAAGTCACGTCATACGCGTATGACTTGACATGGGTACGAAGTGACTTGGGTACGAAGTGACTTGGGTACGAAGTGACTTGGGTACGAAGTGACTTGGGTACGAAGTGACCGACATTCGAATAATTGACAGGGAAATAGTGGAGGTTATTAGATACCTCCCGCCCAGGTATAGTAGTTAATAAGGACAGTTCTTTTGAGAACTGAGAAGTCTCCCGATTTCCGAATATTCTACTCTGCGGCAGTAGAATAATAAGCAAGACAAGTTCTCATAAGAACAAAAACTACCTAGCAAGTAGATTTAAGAACCGAGAAGTCCCCCGAATTCCGAATATTCTACTCTGCGGCAGTAGAATAATAAGACAAGTTCTCAAAGAACAAAATCTACCTAGCAAGTAAATATTCATATGTGTTACCGCAAACCAAATATATTATTAGATACAGTTGGTTTTTTTTGCCAAATAGTCCAAAGTAAATATTAACAGCTAAAAAGGTAGAAAAGTAAATACAGATATATATTGAGATACAATTTAATGCTAAATCGATTGAATAGAAAAATAAAATGAACTAAAAACAGGTATAAAAGGGGAAATTGCCGAATCCGACCGCCACTTTTTCACTCATTATGGCAACAAATCACAATATCTGGGTTTATAAGATTTTTTAAAATTACATAATAAAATAGGTATATTTAAATAATTTAAATATAAAATAAAACAATTCAAAATTAATGAGGGTAGGTTTGCAGTACCTTAATTACCGGAAACCTACCCTTTAAGGGCAAAAGGCTCTATGCCCTTCTTACACTACAGGCAGCAGGCACACGAAATTTCCTTTTGTTCCAGTAACAGAAGGTCATATAAGCAATAAAGTGGCAACAAAATACAAAAAATGACAAACAAATATTGCATTACTGTTAAATTTTTGTTGGTGGAATTACCCCCAAAGACATGTTTTCCCATTCCCATGCAGAATTTAACCTTCCTATAATGACTTGTGAATGGCAGAAAACCGATCAAACTTTTACACTTAGTTTTCTTGAAACATTATTTCAGTGAATTTTTGCACATTAATTACTTACACCCTTTTACCGGTAAAGCTTGTTGTTATGTTCTTGTTATGTTCAAGCTCGATGTGACCCAACATATACATAAAATAACAAACCTGTGAAAGTTTTAAGCTAAATCGGTCGTCGGAGTCATGAGAAAACAGTGGAAAAAAAACTTATGTGTTTTAACTTTTTTTCAAACATCAGAATTTATCCTGCAGGATAAATACTTTTATTTTACTCATTTCCTAAAAACTATGGCATTTCAAGCAAAACTATTTCAAGGGAAGTTTTCTACCATGACCATCTTTATACCATGTAAGTTATGTGCAAATCTATGAGCATTTATATTTTCATTCTTACCAATGTTGTACACACCCTTTAAACCATGTATGGGTAACCGCAAACCCACCCCTAATATCTTCACCATGCATGCATATGGTTCAAGTTTTACTTAATTTTAAATTAACTTTGAATCGTTTTTGATGGGGTTATAGCTACTGCAAGATTTGTTTTTCCCTCCACAATAAACAAACAATACATTTTATATTTTATGCAGGCTTGTTGCTGTCGTTCTGGCATTTCGAAAGATATCAACATTAATGAACACAACTGAAGGATGCTCGGCACCATGAATCGGGATTCATCTTAAGATGGTAAGCTTATAATCTTATAACTCAACCCAGGCTGTGCCGCTGCTTTTTACGCTTTATAAATGGTGGCTTTTAGTATTATTTTATTTTATTAGGCCGTGTCCGAATTGATGGCTACGGCTCTGGCTATGGCTGGATCTCCGCATCATATCATGTGTTGAAGTATAGGATGTCCTTTGCTCAGTCGTAGCTGTAGCCGCCAATTCGGACAAGTCAAGTAGATTTTGTGTACTAAATTGTAATACAAGCAGGTATGTAGCTATATCTCATTATTATCAAGCCTATGCTAGAGACACCTTGCCTTAAAAAATCAAGCTGTTTTTTATGAATGGTTGATGACGACATGGTAACCATTCAACCACACAGATCTGCTAAGGGTTGCAATTCTAAAAATTTAAGCATATCCCTACTGTACTCTGAACTCTCCAAAATAGACCCCTCAGTTTTAAATAAATTCTGATGGATTTAAGGACTCAGAAGAATTTAGTATAACCATGTTTTCATTGGATATGACCAGGCAGTATCCAACCAAGAGTGTGTTTTTTTGTTTTTTAGATAACATTTTTATGTTTGGATTTTGGGTGGGGTTTTTTTCTTGAAAAGGTCGCTAAAGTAAGGGTTGATGAGTTTTATACAGTGTTGGTAAGCTTAACAAAGAATTTCAGACACAACATTTTACAACCTATTCCTATGCAGATACTGCCTCCTGCTATCTGGTTTTTACATGGCGCCCCTCAACAAATGTCCATGACCCCCCACAACGTATCTGACATATTGAGTCGGAAGTACAGTGTAAACGAATGTTAATGAACATGTATACTTATGTACCATTCATTTGCAATGCACTTCCGGCTACCATTATGTCATCACTTACCAAAGCCTCAATGTTGTAAAAAGAATATTTCAGTAATAAAAAATTTGGTGTTTCGGATTCAAATTTATTTTGTCCTTTTGTCCTTGTTTTTATTTGTAGTGGTCATCAGCAACCGTCCTGAAGATGTCAAGAGATCACCAGTAATGAGCTTATAATGATCTGAATGGTTATCTTTAAGAAGGTAAATATATATATAGTTCTTGAACAAAATTTTTTTGGGGCATTCAAAGGATGTGTTAGCAAAAGGAGCTCCACGTAGAACGAGTGCACCCAGACTAAACTGTCATTTTGCTCGCTAAAGGTCAATAAACCACAGTGTAAATGTCATGCATTTTAAGCTTCAAATAACTACTTTTTTTTTAAATTGCAAATAAAAGTTCTATCAACTTATGACTGGAGACAAGGTCCACACCAATCTGAGGCTGATTCCCCCCCCCCCATAAAAGGTCATTTGAAGGTCACATATGGTGTGTTGTTATACCAACACAAAAGTGTTATAAATGCGGGGGTTGAAACGTAATTTAACAATACACTGCTGTCTGGTGTTCACAAGTTAATCAAGTAAGGTTCAGTATCAAGAAGTGTATCATAACCACCCCCCCCCCCATTTGATGTCGGTATTCCATAGGCCAGTCCAAAACAAATTTGTGGGAATGTCATCCGACTATACACGTCATCCGAAGAAGTGGTTAAATGTCGTCAACCAAATATCTGCTCATATTTCAAGAATACTAAATACTTTTAACATATTTTTGTTTGTTTCTTTGTAGTGTTTGTATATCATTTCCAAGGAGAGTGAAAGCCTATCCGTGCTGAAGATGTCATGAGAGCTATATACTGCATGGTGTTTGGTACATCTTTAAGAAGGTAAATACACAGGTCCGGAATTTCATCTTTGAGAGGGCAAGGCCATTTTCATTTTGCAAAGGGCACTTCCGTTGTAAAATTTGAAAGTCTATGGGACACTTTTGAAGGGGCACCGAGGCCAAGACCAGGGGCAACAGAGGCCATGGCCTCTGTGGCCTCCGTGTAATTGCAGGCCTGAATACATTATCATTAGCTATGCCATTATCTCCATAGGCATCCTTACTCAAACATTTCCCTTGATCCCGTTGGCAATGTTAAATATCCAAAGTCTTCAACATTTCTTATACCATGGTTTTGTCAGAATTTGATTGAGCGGTTGAGCCAATATGGCTGGAAATCTTTGGCAAAATTACAGTGGCTGAAATTAAGGTTGTCCTTGAATTATCGTAAGATAAGGTAAACATTAGTAATGTTGGGCAAAACTTCTGTTACTAATTTAGACAATGACTAGAGCAGGCTAGTCGAAACGTTGAGACCAGTTAAGAACTCACTCCGCGGCAGTGAAGTTCAACGAGAGGTCCCCTCGATCCACTAAGCGAATGTCGTAGTCCCGGCCGATTTCCTACATTCCGCCCAGGTAGTAGTTAATAAGCAGGACAGTTCTTTTCTGAACTAAGTAGTCTCCAAAATTCTGAAATCTACTCCGCCGCAGTAGAATAAATAGCAAGACAAGTTCGCAAAGAACAAAATCTACACAGCAAAGTAGATATATAACACATGGTGTTACCGCAAACCGAATACATTGATACCTCACCATGCAATGCCTCAAAACTCACATACTAATTTAGAGTAGCTTTATGAATCAAGACAAGGCACACTATTTGTGTTGGTAAAACTGCTGCCGCTGTTAAAACACTGAACAGTTTCCTTAAAAAACATTTAACAGTTCTCCACTTTGTTGATCACCCTTACAGGTTGGTGCTTGCTATGGCGACTGCACATCACCTTAGCATCCCTGCGCAGTCTGATGGGAACGACATGCCTCAATATAGACCTTTATCATGCTGCCACCATCTTGGTCACGTTCCCTGTATCCAGTAACAATAATGGATGCTGATATTCATCGCACAAAAAGGAACCAGACTATTTTTCCTTCCAGCCTCGCTTTGATTACATTGAGTTGAATGGGAGAATATCAAGATGGCCGCACAATGATTAAGGTCTATATTATGTGATACAAACAACAAGCTGATCTTCAAACATGGATGAAACCAATTGTCCTGGATAGACGAAGGAACCTGTTGCAGACTTGGCACCACCACCACCATGTGATGTAAACAAACTCTATAAAAACTGTTCAAAAAGATGACTTGCTCCAAGCTCGAGACTGTGATGAAGTGGCTCTTAACCGAACTGAACAGCAGATAATGCCCTTCGCCAGAAAGAGCCAAAATTTGTTTCTGTGATGACTTATTGTTTTCAAATTGAAGGACTTTTCTTAAATGCTGACAAATTTTCATCAAAGTAAAGTGATTTAATCGTGTGAGGAGTTTGTATAACCAGAGACATCTACTGTGTCGACTATAAAGTCCCTCTTCAGAGAAATTCTAACTCGTCACAACAAGTTGTAGTTTTGGTTGAACTTTTTCAGTAAATTTTTGACAACTATTTTTCAACGTTTTCAGATGCAACTAAAAGGTATCGTACACGTTTGGTAATGACTCAAAACAAATATTAGCATAAAAACTTACTTGGTAACAAGCAACGGAGAGCTGTTGATAGTATAAAACATTGTAGGAAACGACTCCCTCTGAAGTAACGTAGTTTTTGAGAAAGAGGTAATTTCTCACTAAAATAATAAAAACTTCTTGCAAGAAGTTTTTATTCCTATCTGATAGCACACAAATTTGTACAACAAGGGTGTTTTTTCTTTCATCATTTTCTTGCAACTTCGATGACCAATTGAGCCGAAATGTTCACAGGCTTGTTATTTTATGCATATGTTGGGATACACCAAGTGAGAGCACTGGTCTTTGACAATTTCCAAACGTGTTCAGTGCCTTTAAACTTAAATTTATACGCCACAGCAATAAGTTTAACAAACAAAATTATGTTATGTTTATCAAGACACCTACTCACTAAATTGAATCAACTTCATCTTGGAGTGAACGAAAAAACTAGACATAGATGGGGGACGTTCAAGTTAATGTTCTTTTTTCCTTAATTTAATTAATAATGTGTAACAATTTAAAGATAACTATTTTATTTGTACAAGAATAAAGGCTGATGCTATTTAGGGGCAAATCAACTCATACCATACATTAAAATTGTAAATAAAGTATAACAAATTCCCCCTTGGTTGATTTGCCCGAACCCTGACTGTTCGTCTCATTATTTGACTTGTGTACTTGGCCGCCATTTTACCGCACAATGCAACAAGAATTGGGTGTGTATAAATTTTATGTAAAAGTTTCACTGCGCAAAATACCTCGCTAAAAGCAACTTATATACGCACCCAATTGTAGTGTGGGCATAAATGATGGCCTGAGGGTTTACCGTATCCTAGTAGAACCCTCCCCCACCCTGTGGGGACTTGCCATTCGGTCCCTATAGGGTGGGGGAGGGTTCTACCAGGATACGATGGGCCCTCTATATTTAAATGGGGGGGGGGGGGTAGGTTTGACGCAAATAAGACACAGAGTACAAGAGAGAGTCCATTTCAATTTTTTATTGAATAATTCGGCCAAAAAAAAAGCAGAGTTGTGCAAACACCTGTGCCTGTCGGTGGACCCCCTCGGCCACCTGGAACTCGTGATGGCCTACAGACCCGAAGTGCAATGGTCGATATGTTCTCAGTTCAGTGAAGTTCAATTAGATGTACCTCTAGTGGTCTACTTCAATGTTGTAATGTCTTACAAAATCTAACGAGCTAGACGCAATTTGTTTGCGCTTTGTTTTAGACGCAAGTGTTGAGCAGAAGGTAGTTGTTGCTTGCTTAAATGAACTGATGCCCTCAAGAGTGCTTAGAATTTCACCGATTGTTGTTTCGCAACCAAGCTGCACTGGTGGTGCCAAGAGATGACGACGCTTGTTCCAATGGAATCCTAACTCAACGGATGATGACGACTTCTATCCAGATGATGATGTGCTGGTCGGAGAAACATGTTCTGCTATGGCCACTAATTTCCCCCTTGCTGTTCATGGGGCTGCAATTTGGACGTTCAAATGTAGTCAAGTGACAAAATAACTACAATCGAACTTGCTTTTGATCAAATTTAGATCAAAAACAAAGTTGAAGAGTGCATAAAACACATAATGCGTACCAAAAGCTTTGAGAAAAATGATTGACGTATTCACGCAAACGTCACAAATTTTTAAACAGTTTTAGTATGATGAATAGTGTCATTTTCTCACTAGAGGTTTGCCAATAAATGATAACAAAGATGACATTGGTTTAATATAACTTCTACCATCCTACGAGAGAACCGACTTTGACCATAAAGAACAAACATTTCAACACGCTAAGATTAATCAAGACCAGGAACTGAAAAGACGTTTCTTTCTAAAGTATTTGATTTAAGACCACTTTACTTTCTAGACAAACACGACACTGCAATACTTTGTTGCATGTTCACCAAAACTCAAATAAAATATGCCAACCCCTTGAGTTATCTGTAAGCTAGGATTTTCTGTGTTTATGCTGGTAGAAAGTTATTGATACGAGAAGTAAACACTTCAAAATATAACTAATGATTAAAAAAACAACTCTGAATATTATGTGGTAACAAAATAAAGGTGGAACTTATATTCACACAAGAAAAAACGAAGCAATTTAGGTTTCCGAAATCGATGTTTTTAAAGGGATACTTTCAATTGGTTTGAGTTTAACATTTTTGGCTTTGCAGCAAGAGAAAAAACCTGAACAAGTTGTGACGTTTAATTCCCCCTCAAATTATTATCTAATAAAATGAGGGACTCAATTTCTTTGCAATTTAGGACACAACTGTTTCCTAAATTGAAGTTTTATTAGAAATACTTTCACTTGGTTGGCGTTAAACACTTTTGGCCTTGCAGCAAGAGAAAAAAATAAACAATTTGTGACGTTTAATTCCCCCTCAAATTATTATCTAATAAAATGAGGGACTCAATTTCTTTGCAATTTAGGACACAACTGTTTCCTAAATTGAAGTTTTATTAGAAATACTTTCACTTGGTTGGCGTTAAACACTTTTGGCCTTGCAGCAAGAGAAAAAAATAAACAATTTGTGACGTTTAATTCCCCCTCAAATTATTATCTAATAAAATGAGGTACTATAAACTCCTTGGCAATTTAGGGCACAACTGTTTCCTAAATTGAAGTTTTTTAAGGATTACTTTCACTTGGTTTATTTTCAAACATTTCTTGGCCTTGTAGTAGGAAGAAGGGCTCGTTGCAAAACTGGTTTCTCCTCAAATTATTATCTAATAAAATGAGGGACTAAATTTCTTTGCAATCTAGGGCACAACTGTTTCCTAAATTGAAGTGTTTTAAAGGAATACTTTCACTTTGTTTGCATGAAAACACTGCTGGCCTTGTAGTAAAAAAAAAAGTGTTTTTGCATTTGATCCTCTGAAAATATTATCTAATAAAAAGAGGGACTAAATTTCTTTGCAATTTAGGACACAACTGTTTCCTAAATTGAACTTTTTGAAGAAAAACTTTCACTTGGTTTGCACTGAAATATTTTTCACCTCAAAGCTCGACAAAACTTGTGTATACTTGATTTCCCCCTCGAATTATTATCTAATAAAATGAGGGAATCAATGGTTCACATTTTGTCAAAGATCGACTCAAAATCACTGGTAAAAAGACTATTGGTTGCGTGCAATAACCAGATATCTGTATGCTGTAAATTTTTGCCATAAAACCTGAGACAAATTTATCAGTCTGAAACCTTTAAATGATTTGTGACCTTTCATGCAATGATTTAAATTTTGGCAGACCAATTTATGACCTTTGACACAAAATGGAGATTGAGTTGAATAAGTAAACACATTTAGCAAGTACGGATTGAATGCTAAAAAAAATATTCCAATATACGTGCCTCAAACTTTAACTTGAACAAGCTGCAGTTTAGTTCTACCTAGATTTTAAAAACCATATCCTCAGATAAGATTTAAATGTTAACCTCTCAAGCATTTAGTTCTATTCAGTCTGATTTTCAAATTCAAATCCTAAATGTAAGATTTATGTGTGATGTTCCAAGCTTTTGGATCAGTATAAACTTTTATAATCCACATTCTGTAGAAATATTGCTTTGAAAATTTGTTTAGTTCTACCTAGTCTAATTTAAAAAGCACAGGCCTATTTTCATGAGTCATTTATCAGTTAACGTCTCAAGCATTTAGTTCTACCTTGTCTGATTTTCAAATTCATATCCTAGAATAAGACTTTAGTGTGATCGTCCCAAACTTTTAGAGAAGTATAAATCTTTATAATCAACTTTCTGTTTGGACGTTGCTTTGAAAATTTGTTTAGTTCTACCTAGTCTGATGTAAAAAAAACATGTTCTAAATGTTAGCGTCTCAAGCGTTTAGATCTACCTAGTTTGATTTTAAAATTCATATCCTAGAATAACATTTAGTTGTGAATGTCCCAAACTTTTAGAGAAGTATCAACTTTTATAATCAATTTTTTTCGGGACGTTGCTTTGAAAATTTGTCTAGATCTACCTAGTCTGATTTTAAAAACCTGTTCTCAGATAAGATTTAAATTCTAACGTCTCAAGCGTTTAGATCTACCTTTTATAATCAATTTTCTGTATGGTCGTTGCTTTGAAAATTTGTTTATACAAATTTTGTTAATTTGTAGTTCCACCTTGTCTGATTTTCAAATTCATATCCTAGAAACGATTTAAATCTGTGATCTCCTGCAGTAATTTGCCCTCGACCAAGACCAGACCCTAAGAACCTTGCCAGAACTGACCACTGACCTTCTCTAAAAACCAACCAATTCAAAACAACTACAAGTTATAGAAATCCAATGTCATCTTTGGTATCAAAAGGCAATAAAATGGGTGTAGTTCTTACTAGATAGTTTTGATGTGAAGTGGCATGACCAAGCAGAACATGTTTCTCCAGCCCTCATATCATCAACTGGATAGAAGTCCTCATCATCCACCGGGTCCAGATTCCATTGGCTCAAGCGAAGACATCTCTATTGGCACCTCTTGATGGTTTCAATTGAACCCCAGTACAAACCTGTTTGCTAGAGAACAAAAGAGTGACGTGACCAACAAAAGGCTAAATGATAAAAGGCCCTCATCCCGACGTCTTGAGAGATCGACCAGAACGTTTTAGGGACCAACCACTAGCTTCCAGCTCATGCCCTAGTATGAATGTACGCTTCCAAAAATGCTCGCTCTAGCTCATCAAATTTTGTAAGGCATTACACCAGTGAAGTAGAACACTAGTGGTGCATCTAAGTGAATTTCACTGAACAGAGAACATACCTTCCATTGCATCCGGGCCAGCAGGACCATCACTTGTTCCAGGCAGCCGAGGGGGTCCACCGACAGGCACAGGTGTTTGCACAACTCTGCTGATGAGTTTTTTCTCAGAATTTTTATACAAACATAAAGAAACTCATCAGAATGAGCTGCTCATACACTACGAGTCCATGTTTTAAAATTTGAAAATGCAAACAAATAATAATCATACTGTGTGGTTTTACCTTAAACTCTGAAAGATATTCCCAATATCTTTCGGAGAGAATCCTAATGACAAAAATACCCCAAAATTAATGAAATTTGCAATTCTTTTTGAATGATAGAAATTTCCATATCTCTGCAAGATACTGAGATTTTCATAATTTGTGTTTTCATGTTTGGTCAATTTCAGAGACAAAGTTAATGACTTCGCTCGCAAGAAAAGTCATTATTTTAATGGAAACATAGCTCTTTTGCATGGTCTCATTTTTTGGTAGGAGCAACTCGTACATTATGGTACTTAATTACGATATAACACGAAGACATATGATTCAGAAATGGCAGTATGTTTGAATAATTTAACTTGTTAAATAGATAAGAAATCATCCAAAAGTTCTGTAAAGATTTTGGTTAAAATTTCTTTGAACAGTTTCAATCAGGGTGCTCTCTGACTGGTAAAACTGTTTCCCAAGAAGACAATCAGAGTGCCCTGATTATCCGCAAGGGAAGGTATCAATTATGTTCATCCAAAAGTTCTGCAAAAGTTTTGTTTAGAATATCTCTGAACAGTTTCAATCAGGGTGCTCTCAGACTGGTAAAACTGTTTCCCAAGAAGACAATCAGAGTGCCGTGAATATCCGCAAGGGAAGGTTTTTCTTTGATTTTTCTAAGAATTTTTGTTAATTTTGCATTAAGACTTTGTTGGAATCTGAATCATACACCTTTATGCACGAAATGGATGGATCTTGGAGCAAATGGGGAAATCTGAGTGATTAACCACACAGGGAGAAGCGTGGGTAAATCTAAACACAAGTCAAAGTGGTTATTTCACCATACAAGGTGAAGTATGGATATTTCACCACAAACATGTAAGTGTGAGTAGTTTACAACACAAGGGGAAGTGTCATTTACCACAGCGTAAGGAATGGGTAGATCACCACACACAAGGGGAAGTGTCATTTACCACAGCGTAAGGAATGGGTAGATCACCACACAAGGGGAAGTGTCATTTACCACAGTGTAAGGAATGGTTAGATCACCACACAAGGGGAAGTGTCATTAACCACAGCGTAAGGAATGGGTATGATCACCACACAAGGGGAAGTGTCATTTACCAGTGTAAGGAATGGTTAGATCACCACACAAGGGAAAGTGTGAGTAATTCACTACAAGGGAAGTATGTGTAACTCACCACACAAGATCACTTTGGCACACACCTGAAACATTGACTAATTTACAAAACTAATTTTTACTCTGACACCCTAGAATATATGCACTTTCATAGACACAAACTATTTCAGGCATGCAATCGCATTTTTGACCAAAAACAACAGGAAACTTCCACCCAAAGCAAGACTTTGAAGTAGGGGTAGATCACCACACAAAGGAAGTATGAGTGATTCACCACACACAGAAATGTTTAGATGATCCCCACCCAACAAGGGAAGATGGGTAATTCACCACCCAAGATTAATTTATAGAATGTATTCACAACAAAAGTGAAAGTGTTGGTTATAGGACACAATGGCAATTCACCACACAAGTGAAGGTGTTGATAACTCACCATAAAGGAGAAGTATTGTTAACTCACCACACAAGTGAAAGTGTTGGTTATAGGACACAATGGTAATTCACCACACAAGTGGTAATTCACCACACAAGTGAAAGTGTTGTGGAAGTGTCGTGGCCGAGCGGTTAAGAGCACCGAATTCAAGCTCTGGTGTTTCTGATCAGCAGAGTGTGGGTTCGAATCCCCAGCCGTGACACTTGTGTCCTTAAGCAAGACACTTAACCATTGCTTCGTCCTTCGGATGGGACGTAAAGCCGTTGGTCCCATGTGTTGTGTAACGCATGTAAAAGAACCCAGTGCACTTATCGAAAAGAGAAGGGGTTCGCCCCGGTGTTCCTGGTTGTGGCTGCTGAATGCGCCATAGCACCTTGTAAAAAACATTATAAGGTGCTACATAATTGGGTCTCATAATTCATAACTTCAATAACCCATCTTTCTGTTTAAAAAAAGTATATACTAAGCGCCTTGAGTACCTTGTTTGGTAGATACGTGCGCTATATAAGACTTTGATATTATTATTATTATTATTATTGTAACTCACCATAAAGGAGAAGCTTGATAATTCACCACACAAGTGAAAGTGTTGGTAACTCACCATAAAGGAGAAGTATTGGTAATTCACCACACAAGTGAAAGTGTTGGTAACTTACCATAAAGGAGAAGTATTGGTAATTCACCACACAAGTGAAAGTGTTAGTAACTCACCATAAAGGAGAAGTATTGGTAATTCACCACACAAGTGATAGTGTTAGCAACTCACCATATAGGAGAAGTATTGGTAATTCACCACACAAATGAAAGTGTTGGTAACTCACCATAAAGGAGAAGCTTGATAATTCACCACACAAGTGAAAGTGTTGGTAACTTACCACAAAGGAGAAGTATTGGTGATTTGCCACTCAAGTGAAAGTGTTGGTAACTTACCACACAAGGGAAATATTGGTAATTTACCACACAAGAGTAAGTATGGCTAAATCACAAGATCACTGGCACACCCCTGAAATGTTTACTCCTACGAAAGTAATCAATTAAATACACCTCGATCAGAGGTCAAATTTTCTTTGACACCTAATGAACCTACATAGACACTAAAGTGTCTCCTATTTCAGGCATGCAACTCTGCATTTTGGCGAAAAAAGAAGACATTTCCAGGCACAGCAAGAATTTGTACTGTGTTTTTCAATTTTCAATGGCTGAGAAAACCAAAACCATAAAAATCAGCTGACCAGCTGAAAAAGTTGCATGCCTGCTAATTGCTGATGTATGAGATGGGCGAAAACCCTGCAAAACCCCTTTGGGGAAAAAAAAAGGGCGAAATTCCCATCTGGCTCCAATCTATGGCAACCAAGTTTGTCAACTCCATACATCAGCATACACCTACATTGAATGAGCTAAATGAATGTGCTAGAATAGTGACAGAAACATAACTAACTAAGCCTTTATTAACAATGTTTCAATTTGGAACTTTGATGATTCACCACACAAAGAAAGTATGGGTGAATCACCATGCAAGGGAAGTACGAGGTATTCACCACACAACGGTAAGTGTGAGCAACTCACCACACAAGGGATGTGTGAGCAACTCACCACAAAAGGGGAAGTGTTGGCAATTGGAATAATGGGCAATTCACCACACAAGGGAAAGTGTGGGCAATTGGAATTATGGGTAATTCACCACACAAGGGAAAGTGTGGGCAATTGGAATTATGGGTAATTCACCACACAAGGGAAAGTGTGGGCAATTGGAATTATGGGTAATTCACCACACAAGGGAAAGTGTGGGCCATTGGAATTATGGGTAATTCACCACACAAGAGAAAGTGTGGGCAATTAGAATTGTGGGTAATTCACCACACAAGGGAAAGTGTGGGCTATTGGAATTATGGGTAATTCACCACACAAGGGAAAGTGTGGGCTATTGGAATTATGGGTAATTTACTGCACATGAGGAAGTATCCTGGGGATGATCTTTCTTGAAGAAGATAATGACGCTCTCCCACAAAGCTTTCATTTTCAGGGTGAAATTAATTCTAACCTTAGATCCATCCATAATAATAACAATCTATAACTAATTACAAACTACAAACAGGTTGAGGCAACAATGCTGATGGTGGTATGATGGACTGCAAACTCCTTGAAGATCCGACACTCTCTGTCTGGATTAGTTGATCTGCAGAAGTCAAAAAAAAAGAACAGGAACAAGATTTAACACCTTTGTTGATATAGCAATCACCACTTAAAGGCATCGTACACGTTTGGAAATTGTCAAAGACCAACAGTGTTCTCACTTGGTGTATCCCAACATATGCATAAAATAACAAGCCTGTGAAAATTTGGGCTCAATTGGTCATCGAAGTTGCAAGAAAATGATGAAAGAAAAAACACCCTTGTTGTACAATTGTGTGCTTTCAGATATGAATAAAAACTTCTTGCAAGAAGTTTTTATTATTTTAGTGAGAAATTACCTCTTTCTCAAAAACTACGTTATTTCAGAGAGAGTCGTTTCCTACAATGTTTTATACTATCAACAGCTCTCCGTTGCCTGTTACCAAGTAAGTTTTTAGGCTAATATTTGTTTTGAGTCGATTACCAAACGTGTACGATACCTTTAATACAGCCATGCAATACATGTGTGACTCGCTTTTCATAACGGTACGCTTGGAAATAATCCTCCAATCCTCTAGTATTCGTTAAACACACCATAGCAACCTCTGCTAATTTCAACGCATTGGCCAGTCAAGGTTTGTAAGGAAGCGGTATTACATTTTATTGTAGACTTTGTGCCTGTTCATCCTTGCACTATACTTGCATGTGCATTTTTTATTTGGCAAAAACAATATTATTTTGCATGTACCAGGAGAATTGTAAATCAGGTTAAAAAAAATATGACTTTCATATTTGAAGTTGGCCGGGGCCACCATTCTATAAGTCAAGACTGTAGGGGATTTCTATGCTACTCAATGATTGAGGCTCACCAGAGTAAACTCTTAGTCACACAAGAACTCCTTGGAGTTAGTAAAGCCAGCGGGATTCGAACCTGCGATCTTTGGATCAACATGCCTGCGATCTACCCACTGATGAGCCATCTAGCTCTAATGTTGGCAGTCTCCCTAATTTGTCAATTATCTTTGTTCAGGGTACCAGTCACAAGCCATTCAACCTAAAACTGCCGTATAGCCATGGGATCAGCCAGGGATAAGGAGAGCACCAACATCAGGTGGTAGAGTGCCGGTACATCAATCTCGAGGTCACAGGTTCAAATCCCGCTCTAGTCAATTTGTTCAATCCAATATTAATTTAAAATTCCGCCAGTCAGTTTCCTTTGTGGTTTATTACTAATTATTGTATTGTTCACAGCACTCTGCTGGTAAATAAGATTGGACACTCATAACTATAAATGAAACAGCTGCAAGAATGACAAATATTGACAGCTCTGTATGACTGAGGATGTCAGCTTTATTTTGGTAGTTCAACTTAGAAGTAAAAACCCCATTCTATCAGCAGTTTGAAAACTAGTTCAACTCTAAAAGGCGATTTTGGCTGTGGGCCTTTTCGTGTGTGGTGACGATGTCAGAAATGTGATTGGTACATTTTTGTTATCAATATCAAGTTTGTATCCTACCTGTATACATGAAGTTGACCGAGGTTGTCAAAGCAGATTGCTGGACACTAGGCTTCAATAACGACAGCTTGAGACGTCGCTTCTGCTCTGTGCGATGGACAGCCACTAGGACTGATGATGATCTGACAATCTCAGTTTGGATCACTCATCTGTAGATGAAAAATGGGGTTGAAAATGAAATTTAACTTTCATTTTTTTGGAAAATCAAATGTGATTTTGCTTTTGACACAAGGAAAATCTTTGCTGTGAAACCACCGTGAAATCTCAGTGAAGTGCATCCTTTAAGGAGTCCGATGCACTAAACTGTCCACAGTCTATCCACAGTGCTTATACCCAGGGTTGTAGCCACGCCGGTCGGGTGTAACCGGCACTAGCTTCTGCCGACCGCCACACAGACTATAATGAACATCCTACCGGCTGGCACAAAATGCAGCAAAAACTGTACTAAAATGAACAATAAGGGAATTGCAATTCTCTTCCCCCTCAAAAAAAGAGTCTCCTGGCCCTTGACTTGCCTCCGTGAATTTCACCCTGATTTCAGGGAATACTCTCCAGCATCCAAGCCCAGACCTATTGAATTGGTGAATAATTCTATGGAATGTCATTTCCCACTTCCCCCACTCCATGGTCTCATGGGTTTATTAGTCATATTGCGTGTCGTGGCGTGTCGTGGCCGAGCAGTTCAGTGCATCGGACTCAGGTTCTGGTTGCCAAAATAAGTCATCGGGTATGGGTTCGAATCCCAGTCATGACACTGAGCAAGACACTTAATTACAATTGCTTCTCTTCACCCAGGGGTATAAAATGGGTACCTGTGAGGGCAGAGATTGTTCTTGTGATTAATTAGCTTAGAGCGCGTTACATTACTTGGCAGCACAGGCTGTATATTCCCAGGGAGCTGAGATGGACTAAGGAATGAAATAAATGGACCAGTGACCAGTGAACTTCCATCACTGAAATAAACCACACTACACACAGACACCCAAGCTAGCCTTGGGCTGTTTTCAGAGAACTTCCCGTGAAAACAAGGTGAAAGGGGGAATTTACAATTTCAAGGAGAAAAGTGAATTTTTCACTCCATTTTCAAGACGAAGATTTGCATAGTTTGAAAAATCATTGAATCCTTTTCTATTAAAGTACAGTAATTATCCCTGGGGTGCCTTCTGGCTTCTGCTCATGGTCATTCATTATTGCCCTCTACTGGAGAGCCACATGCCAGGGCCCAATTTCATAGAGCTGCTTATAACGCCAGTTTTTGTGCTTACTGCGCGAATCTCAATTTCGTAGCGCTTCTAACCGTAAGCACTTGAAAAGGCGTGAAAACCTTCTGGTGCTTAATGTACGAGTTTCCATTTCATAGCGCTGCTAACCGTAAGCACACGAAAAGGCAAGGTAAATTAGCTTCCGGTGCTTACTGTATGAAAATGAATGACGTAACAATGCAAATTCATGGTGAAAGTGCAAGCTGGCCGTATAATTTTCTTGCTAACCTGTGAAAATGTTTCTGCTATAGCTAGCACGAAATGTTTTGCTCATACCGTTAAGCAGCGCTATGAAATTGGTCCCAAGCATTTTAAGAAACTTTTCACTTCGAAGCACTGCGGTTATGGAAAAACATGTCTCTTTTTATCCCAAAATTTTTGGATCTGAGCTGCGTTACTGACAGTAACGTTTCTCAGATTGTGTATTCCAACTGCAGATTATTTTTCCTGCGTGGACATAACGGCAATATCTCAAAAGCGCTACCCCCTTTTGAAATGACATTTTTACAGGGTTAGTTTTATGGTACATATCTACAACTGTATAAGATTCAAACAATCCGTGGGTTCCAATTTACCAAACATATACAATCCCTTTAAAACACCACTCAAGGCTCAATTTCAAACATAATTGTATCGTACCTTTAGATGTGAGTCTTCAAAGCAGATTGCTGGAGACTCTGGGAGGCTTCAACAATGATAGATTGATACATCTCTGGTCAGTGTGATGGAAAGTAACCATGATTGAAGATCTGACACTTTGTCTGCATTAGTTCATCTGTAGAAGTTGACAAAGCATGTAGGAATGAGTACACATTTAAAGGCACTGAACACGTTTGGTAATTGTCAAAGACCAGTGTTCTCACTTGGCGTATCCCAACACTTTATGCATAAAATAATAAGCCTGTGAACATTTCGGCTCAATTGATCATCAAAGTTGCAAGAAAATGATGAAAGAAAAAACACCCTTGTTGTACAAATTTGTGTGCTTTCAGATAGGAACAAAAACTTCTTGCAAGAAGTTTTTATTATTTTAGAGAGAAATTACCTCTTTCTCAAAAACTACGTTACTTCAGAGGGAGTCGTTTCCTACAATGTTTTATAATATCAACAGCTCTCCGTTGCTTGTTACCAAGTAAGTTTTTATGCTAATAATTGTTTTGAGTCATTACCAAACATGTACGATACCTTTAAAGGGAAGGTATACGTTTGGTAATCACTCTTAAAATGAATGGCAATATAAAAACTTACTCCGTTAGAAGTACAGTAAGAAGTACTATAAACTATAAATGGTAGTAAACTTGCGGGTACAACCATGTGTAAAATCTCTTTGGGAGGAGTGTTGGTTCTGAAAAGAACCGGTTGGGTCTCGGCGTTTCGAACAGTATATTCTGCTCGTCTTCAGGAGATGAAGACAAGCAGAGTATACTGTTCGAAACGTCGAGACCCAACCGGTTCTTTTCAGAACCAACACTCCTCCCAAAGAGATTTTACACATGTTTGTACCTGCAAGTTTACTACTATTTATAGTTTATAGTACTTCTTACTTTCAACACCATGCAAAGCTTCAAACACCACTTAGAAGTACAGTAGCTTTCGATAGTATAAAGCACTTTTAGAAACATTTCACTTCGAAGTAATGTGGTTATGGAAAAAGATATCAGTTTTTATCCCCCAAAAATTGAATCTGAGAAACGTTACTGTCAGATCTGTTTCTCAGATTGTGTATTCCAATTACGGATTATTCTTCCTGTGTGGACATACTTGCTCCGGATTTTCGGCGATATCTCAAAAACGAGACCACCTTTTGAAATGAAATTTTCACAGGTTATAGTTTTATTATATATCTACATTTATATCTAGGAACGGGTCCAAAACCAAGGGTATGCTTTCCCTTTAAACATTTAGTGAGTAAACTACTCATGGAGTCATGCAGAATTTCCCATACTGGCTGGTTCAACCGTTACAGCTCGATAGTCCGAAGGTTCGATGGTCCGAAGGTTCGTTAGTCCTAAGGTTCGTTTGTCCGAAGGTTCGTTAGTCCGAAGGTTCAATAGTCCGAAGGTTCAATAGTCCGAAGGTTCGATAGTCCGAAGGTTCGATAGTCCAAATTGACAATAAGGTTCGATAGTCCGAATTGACAATAAGGTTCGATCGTTGATTCGGACTACCGAACCTTATCGTCCAGTGAACCTTCGGATCAATGAACCTTTGGACTATCGCATCAAATGTTCGGATTAACGAACCCTATTTCATTTTCGGACTAATGAACCCCCTGTTATGGGAAATTTGTGCGTTCTGAATATCGAACCTTCGGACTATCGAACCTTCGGACTATCGAACCTTCGGACTATCGAACCTTCGGACTATCGAACCTTCGGACTATTGAACCTTCGGACTATCGAACCTTCGGACTATCGAACCTTCGGACTATCGAACCTTCGGACTATTGAACCTTCGGACTATCGAACCTTCGGACTATTGAACCTTCGGACTATTGAACCTTCGGACTAACGAACCTTCGGACTATCGGGCGGACACCAGTTCATATGGGAATATGTATCCATAACTGTACCTGTAATCAGGCTGTTGGTTGAATAGTCAGAGCAGATTGCTGGAGACTCTGGGAGGCTTCAACATTGATAGATTGAGACATCACTGATCAGTGTGGATTGAAAGCCATCGTGATTGAAGATCTGTCTGGATTTACTCAATCTGCAGAGTGAAAAAATGGAATGAGAACAAAATTAATCGTTAATAGAGTGCAGTATTAATACAAAACACGCAGCTACATAGTAGGAAAGTTAAAGGGATTGTATACACGTTTGGTCATTGGAACCCACTGTTTGTTTCAATCCTACATAGTTGTAGTATAAAATAAAACTAACCTGTGAAATTTCATTTCAAATGGTGGTAGCATTTTTGAGATTGCTAAAAATCTGGAGCAGTTATGTCCACGCAGGAAGCATAATCTACAATTGGAATTCTCAGATTCAAATTTTTGGGGATGAAAAGTGATATCTTTTTCTATAACAGCAGTACTTCAAAAAGTTTCTCAAAATGCATTATACTATCCAAAGCTGCAGTACTTCTTCCCAAGTAAGTTTTTATTGCCATTAATTTTCAGAGTCATTACCAAACGTATACAGACCCTTTACAGACCAGCTTGAACAAAAACAGCAACACAAGTGATCTCTGCTGAAAATTCATTTAAAATGTGTTCAATCAATAAGGAAATTGAGTTCACATGAGAGTAAACAGATTTTAATTGTAAAAAAAAAACCAATCATTTTGAATACCCATCTCTGGTGCTTTTCAGAAAGATTCGCGAAAAGCCCTGTTACATCATCACCCATGTTATGTCATTTGTGGGAGCTCCGTTTTGTATAGCCGCTTTGTTGCAACATGGAGGTACATGTATAACAAAGTAACCTCAATGACGTCAAAGTATTGTCATTTTGACGCATGCCGTCAACGGCAGAAGTGTAGCTCAGTTTTTCAAAACATTGAGGTTGGGGCTTTATTGTTTAATCGATAATAACGCAAAATTTAAAAGTGTAAAAATTACAAAATTACAATTAAAAGATAAAAAAACACATTATAAACAAGTTTAAAAAGCATTCCCGTTAACAATGTTTTGCTCAAGTAGCTGTTCAAAAATAACCGGCATGAAGCAAACAGGAAATTTTGTCCAGCTTTAAAGAACACAAATTTTTAAATCTATGTTCTACATGTATAAATAGTGTTGCTATGAAACAAAAGATAATGTAGTTAGGGGTTTAACAAAGAAAAATTTACCAGAGCGGGACTTAAACCTGCAACCTCCCGATTAACTGGCCGGCACTCTACCAACTGAGCTATCTAGCCCTAATGATGGTGGTCTCCCTATTTTGTCAATATCTTTGTTCGAAAACGTGTTAGAGTTTCAAAAGAACCACGAGGGAAACCGACTGGGTAAATTTTAAAAAATTGACTAGAGCGGGATTTGAACCAACGACCTCCGGATTAATTTGCCAGCACTCCAGATAAAAAGTTACATCCCCTTAAGGTGATCCCCTGGCTGCCGCTTCTAAGGTTGTATCGTATCAAACTTGGGTGTGATCCCTGGCTACACGGCAGTTAATGGTTGTACTGCTTCTGACTGGCACCCCAAACAAAAATATTGACAAAATAGGGAGACCGCCAACAAAGGGCTAGATAGCTCAGTTGGTAGAGCGCAAGCACGTTAAGCCAAAGGTTGTTGGTTCAAATCCATCTCTAGTAAATTTGTCTTTGTTCAACCCCAAATCAGAGTTTTAAAGTTAAGAAAAACACTCACTTCTCATTATTAGCTTTCTGCATCTTGTATGTTTCCAACTGTCCCTGTAGTGTTGTCTTCATCAGAGCTTCATTGGTACTACGGTCCTCAGCATCTCCACTGGGAGTCTGAGGACTGAGCTTAGGATCTTGTAGGTCTTGGGTTGCCATATGGGCTTCAGAATCCAAGAGGCTATACAGAGAGACACCTGAGATAAAAAAAGGATCAAAGTAAAAGAGATGGGTTCAAACGGGTGATTTATTATGGGGTGAATTAGGGAGGGGGGGGGGGGAAACCACGAGACCGCAGGACTTGTAGCTCAAATTGTTTACTGAACCAGAATTTATTGTACAATATCAGAATCTAAATGAGTTGAAAATCATGCACTAAGAGAATTAAGACCTGTCTCATTTTTCTTATAATGAATGGCAAGTGTGCTTCGATACTCAAACAGAATTGAAAGATATTCTTCAGATTCAATTTTGTTTTCAATTCAATTCAAATAACATTTATCTCTTGTAATGCATTAACCAATAAATACAATACTCATAGTCAACCCTTTTTCCCAAAGGTATAACACAATGATGTATTTTATTAAATTGAAAAACACAAGACCACTGGGTCTTGATTTTACTGGCTCGATGCTAAAATCACTGGCCTTTGGTCCTGCGGTCTAGTGTTAATTTGGAGCCCTGTTTATGAATTGCTACTGTCTAAACCAGAGGATGCAATTCTAATGGATAATACAGGCTCTAGCTGAAGATGACACCCTCTTTTACCTACAAAAAAAACCAAAAAAACAAAAAAACCCAGGTTGTCTCATTTCACTAAACTGACTCTATCAACTAACTCAATCAAACCATTGGTTGAAACAATCCACCTCTACTTATATCTGGCTGAACTTGTAATGATGCTTTTACAGGAGATTTGTTTACAAGAAACATCACAGTTCACTCAAATTGACCCCAACTCAATTTAACCATGGTTGAAACATCCACGACTATTTTCATGTTGAAACCTTCAATCAAGGCACCTAATTGGGGCAAACGTATTAAACTCTGATACATGCTGACAATTAGGTTTTTTTTGTAGGTTAAAAGGGTTTGTTTTCCCTTTTTTCGACGATTTCTTTATCTAAGTGTGTTGTTTACATGTCCAGGTATTGCCTGGGTAAATTTAGGCTTATTTGTTTGCTTATAATTAATTAATTTGTATAATTTGGTTCAACTACCATTGACAATTGACAATTTTTCCTGCCCTTTCTAACCAAACCACTGTCCCATGACACCCCTCTAGGGACGTGCAGCATGGTCCAGCGATCTTATGGCATATGAGCTGACCAGGGTACGATGTGGTTAAGACAATGGAAATATTAAAATACGTGCATGTAGGCATGTGCTGACCGTGTGCCTGTCATTTGAGGGTGCCAGAGGTCCCGTGTAACAGGATTGAATGTAAAAGAACCTAGAAAGCTTATCGTGGAAGAGTGGGGGTTACCCATTCCATTCCTCTGATACACATAACAGCATAAAACTGCTATTGTAACTGTAAGCATGACCATGTATAGTGACCCTAACATTGAAACGCTTAATTTTTCCAAATTCCACTCACGCTTGTTGTGTGTTAACTAATAAAATGCAAATCTCAAAAGCAAGTGTACTCCTATTACCTTTACAATTTTTAAAAGAATGGAGATTAAATTCACAAAAAAATCTTAAATAGAAACCATTTAAATAGATTGCACAAGTAGTGCTTTTAAAATCAAACATAAATGTAAACATCAAGTAAAACACATTCCAGGGACCTCGTTTGACCTCCTGCGACCAGACGTGCTAAGTTTGGGTCAAGAGCATGCCCTCCAGTTTCGAAAAATCCTGGGGAGAACTCCATGACATCATCGAATCAACAGGAAATCCTTCTTTCCTAATGTTCATGCACTAGCTACATTTAATGAACAAGAACTAAATATAGACTTTGGTTTTTCCTCCCAACAGACACAATAACCAGCATAGTCTAGCTGACACATTGCTGTTGAAGTTTCTTCTTCAACGTTCAACGTTTGATACGATGCCGTGTTTAAAAGCCATTGTCTTATCTTGTTACAATTAAAGTAAGTTGATCATTTACAGAAGAAATAAGTCAAAGGAAACAAACCAGAGTGGGATTTGGGGATATTGTGCTAATGAGAAGAAACTCAAAGAGTGAAGAGGTAAGTTTTTTTTCTTCTGGAATGACAAATGGAAACAGAGTTCCTAAACTGTACCTATTTCATGATAAATCTACATGTAATCTTAAAGGCACTGAACACGTTTGGAAATTGTCAAAGACCAGTGTTCTCATTTGGTGTATCCCAACATATGCATAAAATAACAAGCCTGTGAAAATTTGGGCTCAATTGGTCATCGACGTTGCAAGAAAAAGATGAAAGAAAAAACACCCTTGTTGTACAAATTTGTGTGCTTTCAGATAGATATAAAAACTTCTTGCAAGAAGTTTTTATTATTTTAGTGAGAAATTACCTCTTTCTCAAAAACTACGTTACTTCAGAGGGAGTCATTTCCTACAATGTTTTATACTATCAACAGCTCTGCCTCTCCGTTGCTTGTTACCAAGTAAGTTTTTATGCTAATATTTGTTTTGAGTCATTACCAAACATGTACGATACCTTTAATGCAAATTATCAATTAATTAGCACTGCTGCTTAGTTAACTACCACTTATCATAAGGGGGATTTTTTTCTGAAAAATTTGACCATAGTATCTTTCATACCTAAGTCACAACTAAAGCGGAGGCCGGGCAGCGTGTGCGAAATATCGCGCGATAGGGGAGTCACAGTCACAATTGAAAGTGGCCCGCATGCTGCCATGAAGGAAATGGGGTCAAATTCTTGGCCGGTGTATGGCAGGCACTCACCTGATGTCCTGCCTATGTCCCTGCGATACCCCTGCGGTCTAAAAATTGGCCTTGCGCCCGCCCGATGTGTGCGATATGCCCTGGTGATCAGTTTGCAATGCGAAACGCCGCACCAGGTTTTAAGTCCGAGCTAAAAGTAACTCGATGCTCACCCGATTCCCAAAAATGACCCAGCCGAAAACGCCTAGAAATCCGTCGCAAACTACTCGCGAACCCATCGCAAGCTAATTGTGACTGGGGTCAAGGGGGGCCTTTCAGTATCATCAATTATGGGGGAAAAATTATTTAAAGCATGAATTTGAAGTTCATATTATGAACGCTTTTTGGGGGAAAAGTCCAGAAGAAACTTGGAAGTGCATCAAGATTGCGCAATGTATTAAAATTTGCACCAGAGTACCTTTGCACAAATTATAATGTGCGCACATAAACTTAAATTGTGCCATGAAGTTTGTCCCCCCCCTGACAAATACGTTACAATCTTAACAATTATTTTCTTTATTTTCTTGAAGACTCGTAAGACTGTTTGATTTTTGTCTTTTACAATCCTCAAATCCTATCACAATCCTTACTTTATTGTCATTCTGTACAACCAAAAAAAATCCGTAGGGCTCGAATTTGGGGGGAAAAAATTCACAAGACTGTAGGGCTTGTAGCTCGAAACTTTTGCTTGATTAGGGGCCGATTTCACAAAGAGATACGACTAGTCTTATCTGTAGTAGGACCAGTAACTGGTCTTGAAGGGACACGTGGCCTTGGATCGGGCGAGTTGGTCTATGAAAAGCATTTGTAACCATTTGTTATAAAATGCATTATGGTTAGAAAGATGTTTTCAAAGTAGAATACAATGATCCACACAAATATGCCTTGAAATTGCGTGGTTTTCCTTTTACATCGTGAACTAACACGGCACGCCATTTTGTAGAGCCAAATTGTTGACTCCACAAAATGGCCGACCGTGTTTCTTTTTCAAAGTAAAAGGAAAACCACGCAATTTCGAGGCATATTTGTGTAGATCATTGTATTCTACTTTTAAAACATCTTTCTAACCATATGCATTTTATAACAAATGGTTACAGACGCTTTTCATAGACCAACTCGCCCGATCCAAGGCAACGTGTCCCTTTAATTTAAGACTAGTCCTATCTCTTAGCATTGCCTTAGCATTGCTCTTAGCATTGCATTCTCTAGCATTGCTTAGCATTGACTAGTCCTAAGTTAGGAAGAGTTTTGTGAAATCGACCCCTGAACATTTTTCACAAGACCAGAATCTGCACAGTGTCACGATATGTTATGGGTACAACTTTAAAAAAATACTCAACAGAATTGAAAGATATTTGTCCAACTGAAAATCAACATTTGAACATAATTTTAAAAAATAAGATGAGATGAGGTATTATTATTCAATCACGCAAGACTGCCGGACTTGTCCAGTCATAAGTTTACTGGCCCACTGCTAAGAACACTGCTAATTTCGAGCCCTGTTCTTAATTAGTTTTACAGGTTCAAAATTTCAGCCCTTTCGATAATCCTTCAAGATGGCTGCCAGAGTAACAGCGGAGTCAGTCTTACAACAGATTAGCGACAGACAGCTAACATGCCACATCTGCATGGACCGCATCAGGAAGCCGAAAATGCTGGAGTGTTTTCATTCATTTTGTTATAAATGTCTTCGAAGTCTAGAAAAAGCAAATCCGACTGCTCTATGGCTAACCTGTCCAGTCTGTCGAGATCAAACTTCACTGGAGGATGAAAGTGTCACTAATCTACCAGCTGACTTCAAGTTGGCCTCATTGTTAGATGAAATAACACAGCTCCAGACTGAACTACAAAGACAGAGGCATACCGACGACAACGACAAGCAAGTCACCATGCACTGTTCCACACATTGTTACAAATTGATACGCACATCTGCCACTAAACTTATTTCTTTATTAATGTATCTATTTACTTTCCTTATAATTTTTTCCTTTTTTTATTCCCAGTTGATTTTTGTTTTTGTTTCCAGTTACTCATCGTTTATTCTTGTATTTATAGATTCCTTTAAAAATGAACTTATTTCAATTTGTTCATTTGTTTATGTATGTATTAATCTATCAATTGATTTAACTTTTCATTTATTATTTTATAGTTTTGTCTATGTATTTTTGTATCTATCATTTTTATTGATAAAATTCTTGAAAAAAATAAGAACAAGAAAAAAGTTGATAATATGAAACAGTTGTAGACAATGCCAGTCTGTCCCAGCTAGTGTTTATATCCTGTCACTAGGATGACTCTTAGCCTAGGTTGGCAGCGGTGAAACTTAAAGGGATTAGGGATCTGTGAACATGGGCTTTTATTTTGTACACAAATAAATCAGCTTCGGCTGGAGTCCAAGCTATCGCAAATTATGCCTGACCTGTACTGAACTCAATATTAAAGGTGACTTTAGAATTAAAAAAAGTGCCTTCCGGAGGCTCCCCAGTTTCGCTCGCAAGAGAGGAAATTTATTCGTCAATGGAGTGAATAAACTTTTACAGAATCATATGAAAGGTCTTAAAGGGTCTACACGTTTGGTAATGACTCCGAAAATTAATGGCAATATTTTCACTTCGAAGTACTGCGGTTATGGAAAAAGATATCACTTTTTATGCCCACAAATTTGAATCTGAGCAGCATGACGGACAGTAACGCTTCTCAGATTGTGTATTCCAATTGCAGATTAATCTTCCTGCATGGACATAACTGCTCCAGATTTTCGTCAATATCTCAAAAACGCTACCACCTTTTGAATGAAATATACACAGGTTAGGCCTAAGTTGTTTGGTATACACCTACATTTATATCAAATTCACATTGAACTCGGAGACCACATAATTATTTTGAAGTGAAAAATCCGGAAATCCGGAAGATTCTCATGCCTGTATCCAATCCCTTTATAAAAATTACAAAACATAGCAAAAATTTTGCAGATTTTGCAGTTTTAAACTAAACACGCTTTGAAAATGGTGACAACAAATGTATCTATAAGTGCCCTTTTTAAAATCTGAATGATCTTGTTGAAAGTGTTAGCCCCAGCAATGTTGCAGAAGGATACATGTATATCAAGTTATCATGTATATCAAGTACTTTACATTAAACTTAGATGGTTTAAAGATAATGATGATAGAAAGCTTCCCTGATAAAAAATTATTGGCTGAGGTAATTTTTGAGAAACATGTTATTTTATAAGATAACTTTAAGATAACTACGTGGAAAACTATCTTAAGCTTTCCTATTGACATCAACAGTTTAAGCAACTTTTCAGAGAAAATGGGTCAAGTATCGTCACCATTTTCACAAAGTGGCGAATGTATCAAACATATGTTTTTCGGCAAATCAGCAAATCAACTTTGTACAACTCATTGCTGTTGTCATTTTCACTAAGTTTCAGGATCCAATGCATAATAGTTTCATAATTAGCATGACTGACACATCACTAGGTTTGCTATTTGCAATTTCGTGAAGTGAAGAATCATGATTTGCCACTTAATTTTATCCATTAATACATAGCTTGGTGAGAAACCCGTAGTTTGACTTAATATCAAAAACATAACATATCTGTTGACTGACTTAAGTTTTGCGCTAAAATTTCAATAAGAGATGAATCGCAGAATGCATTGGTTTGTATGCAGCGTTCTGTAGGTAGGTCTTGCATTTTTTCCACAAAGTCAAAACAGTTGACAGTTCTGTATATGAAGAAGTCAGCTTTATTTTGTCAGTAAAACTTAAAAGAGATTATATGTGTCTGAAAATTAGTTCAACTTCAAATGTGATTTTCTCAAAACCCAGAATTTTGACTGTAAACCTTATGTGTTACTTCGGTCATGATATGATTGTTTCTGGTGAGCCTTTGATCAATATCAACTCCAAGAAACCTTGTGTATCTGACTTGAAAAGTCTTGTTATAGGTCATATATCTTTTCTGAATTGTGCAGAAGATGAGAACAAAAATAAAAGTTATTTACTGCTATTTTGTCATACTTTTTGTTTAACTTTGTCAGATAAGGAAGTTTGTGCAGATGTCAGAAGTACATGTACAAACAAATGATTTTGATTGCAACATACAAGTATTATAGAAAGCAATGTGCAACTATGACTGCAAAGTCTATATTTTTGTTATGGTATTGGTTTCGGTAAATATTGATAATGTAAATTAATACTAGTGCATGAAATACATTAATTATGGGTACATGTAGCACTAATTTTGGGATCACGTTGGCTCTGTGGTTTTTTTTGTATGAATCCCACCAAAGACCGATATGATTGTTTCTGGTGAGCCTTTGATCAATCTCAACTCCAAGAAACCTTGTGTGTCTGACTTGAAAAGTCTTGTTAAAGATATTTCCTTCAGAGGTCATATCTTTTCTGAATTGTGCAGAAGATAAGAACAAAAATAAAAGTTACTTACTGCCGTATGTCATACTTTTTTTTTAAAACTTTGTCAAGGAAAGTTTGCATATGTCATAAGTACAAACAAATAATTTTGATTACACCATATTATATAAAGCAATGTGCAAAGTCTTCCGATCCTTTAAAACATCGGTCTCATTAAATATTGATAATGTAAATTAATAGAGCATAAAATACATTAATTATGGGATTCACATTGGCTCAGCAGTTTATTTCCCTGCCTTCCAACCTCTGTGGACCCCTGTCCGAATCCCACCTCAGGCAGGGGCCTTGTGGATTTTGTTCTCAGTCCCTACGCTACCTGGTTTTCTCTTTTACAGGTTTTCCTCCCAAAAATGTATCTAAAACTTAATATTTCTTCATCGTCTCCTATTCACCTCGTTGTTCGTGCTTGCGCTGAAGAAAATTTTAAAAACAAGGCAAACACTAAAGTGCCCTTTCGGCTTCGCGATTAAAATGGGTGAAAGTAGGATAGACCAAATATCATTACCTATAACTATAGTTAATTGGTTAAGATGATTGATATATTGGCGAAATATTCAACAAAAACAAAAAAAATGTTTAGCGTCCTGCCTTTTTGAAAAAAGGAAGTTTTTGGGGGTTTTTTTAATGGCTGCCCGTCACATTTTTTAAGACAACCGGCCAGGCTATTTTCCAAGATTGTTGCCAGCTTTTTTCAAAATGGCCGCCACTTAGACTCAGGAAATTACATATTGGCTTCTTATGGGCAAGATGCAACAGAAAATGAAACCAAGATAATGAGATCGTTAAAATTTATCAGGGGTTTTTTTTTTCGTAAAAAAAAGGGGGAAAAGCAGGCGGCCTCTAAAAAGGAAGCGGGTGGGGACGCTAAACATGATTTGTTTTTTATTTCGCTTAATGTTAGGAGCCGATGTTCGGCCAACATAACGCCGATGAGCAAAGTTGCATTATGGGCCAACATACCCATTTAGTTGGCCCTAAATTTGCCCAAAGAGTTTTCTATCTGGGTCATTGTTACATATTCAATTACTTTCCTTTTAAATCTGTGTAAAACTTTTATGCAAATTTTAAATGCAATGCTCTTATTATATAGCATAACTTTTGATTGTATAAGCTTTGTACAAGTGACACAAAGTGATTTGCTTTTGTTGCCCCTGGCCTACATCTGGTAGTTTGCCTGATTTTTAATGGGTTATTTTAATGGTGAATAAAAGGTGTGATTGAGATTTACATGTTACACTGTGCTTGAGCTGCAAATCTGCAATACTTAAGCCATGGTGTGCAGTTTAAGACCTCCCGTATCATTCTGTATAAAGTTTGACCTCTCCATTGACTAACTAATTTCTTTAACCATAATATTGGCTTATTACCATATTAATTTGTCAAAGATATGTGTCTCTTTCTTTAAACCAAGTGAGATGACCTACTTATACACTAACTGAATAATGTGTTTTTACATATTATAAAGGGGCGTGCATGTCACGTCCTTTCTCTATGATCAGGCACACACTGACATTGTGGCTCTTTGTGAAACCTGAAAAACGATGTATTAGGACGTTAGTGCAGTTTGTATAATCAAAAGTTCAGTTTATTGATCAAAAGTGGTATAATTGTTTGGCAAAAAGAAACTTTCATTTTCTAAGAAAAATATTTGTCTGTGGATTTTGATTTATTTTTCTAAATAATATATGTTTAACACTTTCCTTCTGTTTTCATTGAAATTGCAATTAACGAGCCAACAACATGCATCTTTTGGGGCTTGTGGCTCTTCGTGAAAGTACAAAATGCGATTATTGAGATTTAGGCCCTACCCCATACATTAGTCAATAACTTGTCATTTTAAGATACGTGGCTTGTCTTTGTGAAAACGGTGACAATTTGATAACGGCTAATAAGCTGCTGGATTTTGCAGCCATGATGTTATAGAATATGCGCATGCGCACTGCATTAATGTAGCTGTATGACCTGTCATTATCTAGTCCCAGTTCTAGGACATGTAGCAGGCATGTGAGTGGGTCATGGAAAAAAAGAGGAAAACTTATTTTTTCAGTGTCCGGATTTTGGTTCAGCGCTATTTGTACGTGTCCGGATTTTGGGCCAGCGCTATTTGTAGGTGTCCGAATTTTGGGCCAGCGCTACAGTCAGGTATAATAGAGATCAATGGGTCAACACACGTGAAAGACCGTGTGGGCCTAGTCTTGGCTCAAGGTGTTGGCTTTTTAATACATTTTTTAGTAATGCGCGCCCTCTCTTGGTGGAACGGGATGACGACATGGGTAAGTATAATGGAACATCGTGCTTAACGAAAAATGAACAACAACGGCTGAAAATCAAAGACTAACGCGGAGCATGCGCGGAGCATTTTACCGGGTCTAGCCACCGACTCACGTGTCAAAATCAAATCGCATTTAAAGTGCTTCCCGATGCCAGGTTCCCCTTCTCTGTGTGAGTGTTGTGCAGTTAAATTACTTGCTGTTCGATGTTGGAGGTAAAAAATAAAATAAAAACGCGGGCCGGCCACTCACGGCGGAGACAGGAAAAAAGCAGAACCTGCAATAGAAAGTCTCAGAGGTCTCAAATGCCTGATGTAGTCTTTGACGCATGCCGTCAACGGCAGAAGCGTAGTCACAACAAATCATAAAATAAAACGATTTAAATAGATTGCACAGAAGTGCTTTTAATATCAAACATATAGAGTAAAACACTTTCCGGGGACCTCGTTTGACCTCAGTGTGCTGCGACCAGACTTGCAAATATTTAGTTAGAATGCCCCCCAGTTTTGAAAAATCCTGGGGAGAACCCCATGACATCATCAAATCAACATGAAATCCTTAGCACAAAGTAGGGATTTTTTCCAATGCTCATTTGAAACTCAAAAGCCAAGTTTATTCATGCATAGCTTCATTCAAGAAGAACTCAACATAGATTTTGGTTTATCCCCTGATACCCAGTAACCAGCACAGTCTGACAGATTGCTGTTGAATTTTCCTCTACAACGTTCAAAGTTTGATTTGATGCTGTGTTTAAAGCCATTGTCTTAGCTTGTTACAATTAAAGTAAGTTTATTTACAGAAGAGATAAGTCAAAGGAAACCAGAGTGGGATTTGTGGATATTGTGCTAATGAGAAGAAACTCAAAGAGTGAAGAGGTAAGTTTTTTTCCTTCTGAAATGACAAATGGAAACAGAGTTTCTAAACTGCAATTATTTCATAATGAAGCTAATCTTTATGCCAAATATCAGTTAATTAGCGGATTGACTAACTCGTCCCGCTAGCCAGTAACTGAAAAAATAAGGGTGTCACGAATGTCACATGGGCAGACAATTTGGACAAAACATCTGTCCGTGTGGCGTACTTCACTTAAATTTTAATGAAACCCTATATGACTACTTGAGTGAAATGTCTGTCCCTCTGATAAACGTTACAATCTTAACGATTGTTTTCAATAATTTCTAGAAGACTTGTAAGACTGTTTGAATTTTTGTATATTACAATCCTCAAATCCTATCACAATCCTTATTTTATCGTCATTACACTGTACAACACAAAAATATCCCCAAATGTATGCATTATATAGTGTGGAGAGACCATAATATCAGTGCTTCTTTATTAATTTTTCAGGTTTAACATTTCAGCTCTTTCGATAATCCTTCAAGATGGATGCCACGGTAACAGCGGAGTCAGTCTTACAACAGATTAGCGTGAGACAGCTGACGTGCCACATCTGCATGGACCGCATCAGGGAGCCGAAAATGCTGGCGTGTTCTCATTCGTTTTGTTGTGAATGTCTTCAACATTTTTCAAATGCAAATCCGACTGCTCATCAAAGGCTAACCTGTCCGACCTGTCGAGGTCAAACTTCACTGGAGGGTGAAAGAGTCACTGATCTACCAGCTGACTTCAAGTTGGCCTCATTGTTAGATGAAATAACACAGCTCCAGACTGAACTACAAAGACAGAAGTGCGTTTCTAGACGTACATGTACTACATGCAGCAGGCGTGCCAACGACGAGCATGTCGTCATGCATTGTGCTACATGTTGTAACAAATTGATTTGCACATCTTGCATTATGAAGGACCACATAATGGGTCCTGCCACAAAACTCGTTTCTTTATTAATATATCTATTTACTTTCCTTATAATTGTTTCCTTTTTTTATTGGCAGTCTATTTTTGTTTCCGGGTCTACTTTTGTTTCCAGTTACTCATCGTTTATATTTGTATTTATAGAATCCTTTAAAAATTTATTTATTTCAATGTGTTCATTTATTTTGGTATGTATTAATCTATCAATTGATTTAACTTTTCATTTAATGTTTTATAGTTTTGTCTACATGTTTCTGTATCAATCATTTTTAATCATAAAATTCTTGAAAAACTGAATTCAATTATGTTTACAATTTCAATTTGAACATTACATTACAGAACATAGAAGTTCTGAGAAAGAGGTCTATAGGAAGTAATAAGTGGAATTTGTGAACAGTGTCTATGAATAACCAGTTGTCCCCCCCACCACCAAGATTTTCCATAATATTTTACAATTCAAACTATAAAAAATAGAAAGAAGAAGCATGTAACAGTTAAATAACTCAAAAGCTAGGGGTAAGCAAAGATACAAGTAAGGAGAATTTTCTCCAGAAATTAAAGATGGTAGTTCGTTCCAGAGATTGCAACCTTTGAAGCGAATGCTATGCAGGAGGGCCATAGTTTTTAATACTTTACTTGAGTGTATTTGTTATTTGACGAATAAGTATCGTAGATGTTGGTGTGCAGGAAAAGAAATCAAAAATAGCAGGAATATTATGATTGTGAAAATTTTACAAAATGCCGCCATCTTCATGAGGGCTCGAATTTGGGAGAAAAATCCACAAAACCCCAGGGCTTGTACAGCTAAAAATGTTTACTGGACCAGAAATGTTTTTACAAGACCAGAATCAAACCCTTTTTATGTGATAGCAAAAGCAATGCTGCAGAAGGAAATATAGTTAAAGGGGGTCTGCACTTCCGGTTAGACACAAAACAAAAAAGTTCACAGATTTACATTAAACTTACATGGTTTAAAGATAATGATGGTAGAATGCTTTCCCTAAAATATTACTGGCTGAGGTGATGTAGTTTTTGAGAAATATGTTATTTTATAAAGAGAACTAAGATAACAAGGCCTACATGTAAAACTATCTTTAGCTTTCCTATTGGCATCAACAGTTTAAGACATTTTTCAGAGAAAAGGAGTCAAAAACATAAGTTTTTGGGCAAATCAAAAAATCAACTCTGTACAACTCATTGCTGTTGACATTTTCACACAGTTTCAGGATCCAATACATAATAGTTTCATAATTAGCATGACTGACACATCACTAGGTTTTCTATTTTGCAATTTCGTGAAGAGAAGAACCATGATTGGCCACTTTACTTTATCCATTGAAATACATAGCTTGGTGCCAATTGCGTTGTTTGACTTAATATATTAAAATCATAACAAATCTTTCAACTGACTTAAATTCTGCGCTTAGATTTTACTAATTAGTTTGTATACAGCGCTATGTTGACTGTGGGTAAGTTTTGCTTTTTTGTTTTCACAAAGTCAAAACAGTTGACAGTTCTGTATGACTGAAGAAGTCAGCTTTATTTTGTCAGTAAAACTTAAAAGAGAATATAGCGGTCTGAAATCTGAATATTAGTTCAACTTCAAATGTGATTTTCTCAAAACCCAGAATTTTGACTGTAAACCTTATGTGTTACTTCGGTCATGATATGATTGTTTCTGGTGAGCCTTTGATCGATATCAACTCCAAGAAACCTTGTGTGTCTGACTTGAAAAGTCTTGTTAAGGATATTTCCTTCAAAGGTCATATCTTTTCTGAATTGTGTAGAAGATGAGAACAAAAATAAAGGTTATTTACTGCCATTTGTCATACTTCTGTTTTAAAATTTTGTCAAAGAAAGTTTGCAAGTATGTCAGAAGTACAAACAAAATATTTTGATTGCAACATATTATACAAAGCATTGTGCAACTATGACTGCAAAGTCTTTAGATCCTGGACTTGAAAACATGCCATGAATGTTATTTTGACTTTTTAGCATAATAATGGTATTGGTTTCGGTAAATATTGATAATGTAAATTAATAGTGCATGACAAAAATTAATTATTGGTAGCAATAGTTATGGGATCACGTTGGCTCAGTGGGTTTTTTCCCTGCCTTTCACCTCTGTGGACACCTGTCCGAATCCCACCTCAGACCGGAGACTTAGTTGCAATGTGTGGATTTGGTTTTCAGTCCCTACCTGATTGTGTCGGTTTTCCCTACTTGGGTTTTTCCTTCCAAACTTAAGATTTCTTCATTTGTCTCCAATTCATCCTGTTATTGGTGCTTTCAAATTTACTGGTGGATGTGTAATGATCGAAATGAAATTTTGAAAACAAGACAAACACAATATGCCCCTTTGGCTTCACCGGTGGGGCATAACAATCATTGTGTTGATTAAAATGGGTGAAAGGATAAACCAATAATCTAAACCTTTAACTTAGATTATTGTTTTAGATAATTGGCCATATATTGGCCCAATGATTGTTAAGAGCCGATGTTAAGCCAATGTAAAGTCAATCAACAAAGTTGCATTATGGGCCAACATACCAATTTTGCCGAAGGTATTGTTTCTATCTGGGTTATTTTTACATATTCAGTTACTTTCCTTAAAAATTTGTTTGAACATTGTACATTTTATACGCAGTGCTCTTATTAAAGCTAAACTTGTTATTGTTTTAAAGCTTTCTACCACTCCAGTGATGCCAGTGACAAGCAGTGATTTCCTTTTATTGCCCCTAGGCTATCTGGTAGGTTTGCCTTATTAAGTTTTTATTGTGTTATTTTAATGGCTGAATAAATAGTAACAATAATAATACATTAGTCCCTTTTGGACGAACACAGAGCAGAAAATTTTCCGTATCATGCCACCAATTTCTAAGGGATTTAATTGATTTTGTCATGGATGTTGGACTTTATTTCCCCTTTTTGTAATATCCTCGTGAGAAATTGGTAGCTAAAACCCACAGTTTTGACCTATAAAAATGAAAATTCAAGCGCACATTCATCGAACCAAAGTGACTAAAACGGAGTGTAAGCAAGCAGCTGTGAAGACAACCATAGACCTGAAAATGGCTAATTGTTCATGTTTGTTGAAACTTTGTAGATGTTCTAAGAAGTGCCTGTGCCTCTCTGTAGTGTGTATCCTCCCGTGTCCGGTTTTCGATGTACTATGCCTTTTTCTTTGAATTGAAAAAAAAAATAATGATGCCATATATCAACTGATGCCCTAATTACCTTCCTTTGTTTATAAGAAGTATGTAAAAATATATTAAAACTTGATAGACATTGAAACTTTCACACCACGCACCGATCTTCGGTGACTTCAATAGCGTTCCCGTGTTTTGAGTTTGACCTGTTTTCGAGGCAAACAAGAAAGTATGGTGTCCTGGTGAAGCCATACGCAGAAGAAACATCTGCAGTGACTTCAAGTGTTCTGTGAGACGTTGTGTATGACTCTATAGCCAGCAGTTGTCTTCATTTTATTCAAAATATTTTTTGTTTAATTTTAAAAATTACGATGGTAATTTGCAAAAACTAAAAATAAAAAAAATAATTAAAAAAAGTGTCAATAAGTCTTGGCTTTCAAATCTGATTTTTTAAAAAGTTTTGAATCTTTTTATGTTTCTTAACATTTATAATAAAGCATATCAATAAACAGTGATATTTGAATCACCAAGCCAATGTTTAAATTTTAATGTTATTAATAATAAATGATATGAGGGTTTAAAAAAAAATTCTCCAGACTATTAGAAAATGATATAAGGCACATGGCTTCTTTAAGCCTCTGTATTTTTTCCCCGGAATGCTCAGCAGAATTTTAAGTCACATGATTTTATCATCGTGAACTGTGAATTGAAAAATTGTTCGATGAAACTTTTTCGGCGGGCAAATTTTTTTTATGGACCCGACAGTATGACATATTTTTGTACCTTGTAGAAATGCCTAAAATACCACAAATTTTTGCAATACAAGTACAACTTGCCAGTGGAGCCTCACATAATTCTAAGTTTTGGTCAAAGGAGAGGAGACTCTTTGCTTGGCAAGTCAAACCACAAAAATTGTATCTAGGGACTGTTTACATCGCGCGCAGAGAGGTAAAAGATTTGCATCGATTTCAGGGACGCCCTGAAAACAGGACCTCCTACGATATACATTCTGTCAACCCTTCTGGACATGTAAGGATATAATTTGACCTAAATTAAGTGAGATAAATTGGTGGAATACATGTAGGCCTCCTATCCATTGAGCTCAATGAGAATACAAAGATTAAAAGAACACATCATAAAGCCCAATTTAGGAATATCAGTTTCAAGAGAGAGAACCTACGTGCAAGACAACACGTGACGGGCAAAAAGCACCCCGTACATCATGGCACAAGGAACAATTCACGCAATGTTTCATGAAGAAAAAAAACACCGTCGGAGGTGTTTGATTTTACGTAAAAAAACTAGTGAAATGGACTTTTTGAGATTCTTCCATTATAACAACAATTTGTAAGAGTGTGTATTGTAAAAAATGGAAATACTCACATAGTAATTTGTTGCGAATTCACTCCTTTTTGGACCTTTTTTTACTTTTTCCACACGTGCGGCGAACATCATGGCCTGCCGCCATTTTTGAATGGTGCACACGGCCCCATCCAAGCAGCCCGCCGCGCAAGGAGCGCATGCGCGTTATGGTTACTTACGGACGTGACAGTAATCATTCCACACAGTACTCGTACTCGATCCAATCAACATGGCAATTATTAACAACATCAGAGCTTTATGAAATCGAGCCGTGGTAGAGCTGCTCTAGGGTAAAAATGAAATAAAAGCTGATGAGTATTTTCTTCCTCCATGGTCAGATAAAAAAGTGAGCAAATTACTAACCGCAGTGGCGCAGCCCTGACATTTTCATGGGGGGGGCAGGCGGGGGTTAAAACTCATTTAGAAGGGGTGGGGGCAAGGTTCCCCCTCCCTGCTCCCACCCCCACAGCTATTTAATGTATATTACTTAACTATTTCTGCATTTTTGTTCAAATCTCATTTGGGGTAGGGGGGGGGTCAAGGGTTCTGAGGTGTGGACGTGGCTCGATTCCGCCCGTTTATAACGAGCAAGGTATTGAAACAGGGGGAGGGGCTTCAAATACCTGCTGTTCTTTATTGTTTTATTTTTATATTTTACTTGAGCCCCCCCCCCCCATCCCTGCAGTGGCATAACTCTTTGATCCCCCTCACCTGCCCCAACTTGGAATCTGAACTTTTTTAGATTAACAATTACCAGAGTGAGTTGTTACATTTTACGAGACATAATGTGCTAATTTCAATGTTTTTAAAACTATTTTTTCATTTAAATGCAGACAATGTAATTTTGTTAACACTCAAGTCAGATTATCTTCTAAAAAAATAGTAAATGGCATAGCAACAAGAGCGCTGAGAAGAGGCTTAAGAAAAATGCAAACGGAAACTACAGTTGGCCAGAAATATTGGCCAGAAATAGTGCCCCCCCCCTAGAAAAAAATGGGATTACCCTAGTTTAGGCTCTGCCATGCATCTGTAATGTTAGCCTTGCAGACAACCTTGCAGGCAGCCTTGCAGACAACCTTGCAGGCAGCCTTGCAACAAAGACTAGTGTTGTTGTTGTCTATTGTTTTTTGTTTTTTATGCCTTTACTTGTATTTATCCTCCTTATACACAGGGAAGACAAATTTCATGCTTTTTATCACGCCAGTAAATATTTTGAATCTGAATCTTGAATATAGTGGTCCAGTGGAGCTTTTAATGAAATTTGAGTCCTGTATACATTATCATACTAGTTGGGGTGGAGGGGGGGGATATATTTTTATCACCTTAATTTATAACAAGACCAAATAGCCTTAATAGCGAATTGAGGTTGTTTGATAAATTACTTTATTGTGAAGACTGCCCCAAGACAAGGAATAACACATCTTTACTTGTATGACATTTTACACACAAGCAGACCCTACCAGCACTAGTGCATGGTAACTCCAACATAAACATGGACACAAAAAAATATTTCCTATCTACACATTAAGGGAGCGTCGCAAAAATTGGGCACGTTCTAGGCGCAAAAGCATGTTACCGTGTGCACATACCATTGGACCGCCAGAACGCGATCGATGGACCGCGTCAATGTGCCGGAGTACGGCAGCAATCCTACACGAGTGAATACGTACATTAGTATTTTGAATGTTCCAATGGAATGGTTCAGCGGTCCAACAGAACGGCACATGGATCCAAATAGAACATTCCTACCGACTTTTGAGACGCTCCCTAAGTTAAAAGTTAAAACTTTGAGTCGCCTGTTTCCTTCCATCAGCAGAATCTATACAAAAAAGCCTAGTTTTTAAAATGTATTTAATATAGTGAAGTAAAAACAGAATAAACCCAAGTACCGGTAATTCAATTCAAGAAAAGGTGATCATATTCTTTTATTTGTCAGAGTACAACTTGTTTCTGAGAACTGCTGAGCTCAGAAGTCTAGAAAAAACCCCATTACAAACTAATGGATTTGTACTGTATTTTTAACTTAAAGGTAGGGTCAAACTTTTGTATTGACCCCTCAAATAAACTGTGTAATTTGTATCCGAATTCGCATTTGTTATAAAGATAGTCATGGTAGTAGGGATCCTGTAGAATTGTTTCATCTGTAGAATTGTTTCATCTGAAGTCCCCCGTTGATTGGAAATCAATAAAAGTACGTTGACAAATTTGAATCTTTATTAAAGTCAAACTGTTCAAGATTCAAATTTCTGTAGTGTCCAGTTGTGAATGCGGCAGGTACCTGCTGTCAACTCGCGAAACAGGGATGGATTAAACAGTCTTGTGAAAATGCTGTGACAGTTTTTTGCTGTTTTCTCAGCAAGTAGACACTCTGTATTCAGCAAAAACTCTCACAGGTGCCTTTTACTGTATCTTTATTGATAATTTGGCCTATAAATCAGCATTAAGCCCGGATTTCTGTTTTACGGTAAGCAAAGCCATGGAATACGGCCCAGAAGCTACAATTTCATGTAGGCAGTCTTTAAGAACATGTGACACAACACATGCCCGATGTCATTCACACAAACATCTAAAATGAGTTCATGTACTGGATGTCCTTTTCGATTTTCGTTCTCCTTCTTACAATCTTTCATAATCCTCCAGCACTTTCAATGAATCCACTGATGAAGATTCAATAATCCAAGGTTCAAGGAGTCTGGAGAAATGCACTGTCTCCGGCTTGATCTTTATCAAAAGCTCAAAATCCATAATAATCCACAGAAGCAAAAGGAAATCTCAAGTTCCAATATGTAATGACGGCTATACAAGTTCTCCACAGTCCAAAATAGTGACTTTATCCGTTGGTTTTCCTGATTTGGTTCCAAGGTTCTCCATTTTCCGAACGATGTCCATTCCTTCTGTCACATGACCGAACACAACATGTTTCCCATCGAGCCTGTAAAAATAAACACGAATAATTAAATCACTGAAGGTTTGACTTGCCTGCCATTTTCATGGGAAATTAATCCATTGTTTTGTGTAAGAGTAAATTCAATCAATAAGGAAATTGAGTTCACTCAAGATTAAACAGATTTGAATTTTTAAAAAAGCAATAGTATTGAATACCCTTCTCCGGTGCTCTTTTGAAAAATTCACGCAAAGCCCCGTTACGTCATCACTCATGTTCCATTTGTGGGAGCTCCATTTTGTATTTTAGCCGCTTTGTAGCAGCAAGGAGGTATAAAAAAGCAACATCCCACAAATGACGTCAAAGTATTGTCATTTTGACGCAATCCCTCTACGGGCAGAAGGGTAGCTAGTTTTTCAAAACCTTTGCACAGTGGTGCACAACGCAATAAATGTTGTGCAAGTGGACTTACGCAGTTGCGTAAAGTTTCATGAAATCAGCTGCAGGACTTGGTCTTGGTGCCCCTCCACAACTTTCCCATAAACTTTATAATTTTCCACTGGAAGCTTTGTGTTAGCCATAGGGGTGTCTGGGCGTCTTTTGGACACCCTGTTTTAAATTTGGACACCCTGTTTTATCTGTCATTTACATGTAAATGTATTGTAAGTGAACAATTTGGACACCCACTTTTAAATTTCCAGCAAATTTGGTCACCCTTTTACCAAATCCTGGCTAAAACCTTGTTCGTAATGCACTAAGATGAGAGCCCTCAATCCATAGAAGTGTGGGAAATGTTACAAGTCTCTAACCTCACGTTAAAATGGTGTAAATGCCATTTTATTTGATACTCTTTCAAAATCCTGGCTAAACCTTGACTGGAAGTGCCCTTTTCAAAATCAAGATGGCCTTGCCCTCTCAAAGATAAAATTCCACGCCTGCAATGAGTATTAAAGGCATCGTACACGTTTGGTAATTGTCAAAGACCAGTGTTCTCACTTGGTGTATCCCAACATATGCATAAAATAACAAGCCTGTAAAAATTTGGGCTCAATTGGTCATCGAAGTTGCAAGAAAATGATGAAAGAAAAACACCCTTGTTGTACAAATTTGTGTGCTTTCAGATAGGAATAAAAACTTCTTGCAAGAAGTTTTTATTATTTTAGTGAGAAATTACCTCTTTCTCAAAAACTACGTTACTTCAGAGGGAGTCGTTTCTCACAATGTTTTATACTATCAACAGCTCTGTGGTGCTCGTTACCAAGTAAGTTTTTATGCTAATAAATATTTTGAGTAATTACCAAACGTGTACGATGCCTTTGAGGACGTGCCCTACTTACCATTCCGCCTTGGCTGTTGTGAGGAAGAACTGTGATCCATTTGTGTTGGGACCCGAATTTGCCATGGATAATAACCCTTGGGAACAGAAAGATAGAAAAATACAATTATAGCATTATCAATTTGCCATATTCATGTATAACATTATAATATATCAGCAAACAATCTTTTCTTGTAGGGATTGGGGTAAAACCACAGAAATAATCTCTCTTGTAAGGGTTCTGAAAAAGAATTGGTTGTGTAACAACTTAACGTTTCGATCAGTATGCTTTGATCGTGTTCAGCAGATAGCCCGACTCTGATGCTGCATGCTGGTTAAGACAGAGTCACTACCCTTTTTATTCCCATTCAAAAATACAATTTTTGTTAAAAAGAATAACAAATGAAGGAATAACTGTAATTGAGCTTGTCTTTTTGAAAATCTTTTCAATTCCAGTCCTTGGGCAGTTTCGCCAAAGGTCAAATTGCACATGACATTCAACAGTTGTGCATACACGCACACCAATAGACTTTCGTTAAGTACCATATGTATTGATTGTATTACGCGATATTGCGCACCAACACGTCTTAAAGGGAAAGTATACCTTTAGTTTTTGGAACTGTTCGATTGTTTTACTCCCATATATAAAGGTAGATATACAATAAAACTAACCTGTGAAAATTTCATTTGCGTTTTTGAGATATCGCCCGAAAATCCGGAGCAGTTATGTCCACGCAGGAAGAATAATCCATAAATGGAATACACAATCTGAGAACCATATCTGACAGTAATTTTCTCAGATTCAAATTTTGGGGGATAAAAACTTTTATCTTTTTCCATAACCACATTACTTTGAAGTGAAATGATTCGCAAAACGCTTTATACTATCGAAAGCTGCTGTACTTCTAACCAGGTAGGTTTTATTGGGGTTGTTCAAAAACCCCCTCGACCCACGACCCACGACCCCCTCGACCCCCTCGACTTATGCTCGCAGTTCATTTTACATTGCCACGCATATCTCTTGGCCGACCATAGCCTGAATAATGATTATTATCCCAACTGGGAACTTGTGTTTACCGCCTGAGTACGATTACGGCCAACTCATTACGTGATGATCCTACCAATCCATACAGTAACCATATACATGATGCAGCGATGTTTCCCCTTTCCATGCTAGCAGAAAAAATGCAGCGTCTGTTTGCTGCCGCATCCTATAATTAAAGCATTAAAAAAACGTAGGAGCCAGACTATAGTAGAACGTATAGCTTTACATTACCCGCATGCCTTTGGTTTTGCCGTCGCGCTTTTGGTTTTGCCGTTTCGCTTTTGGTTTTGCCATGGCGCTTTTGGTTTTGCCGTGGCGCTTTTGATTTTGCCTTGGCTCTTTTGGTGAAAGTACTTCATATTAAGTAAAATAATTAATACAAAGGCAAAAAGTGGTCGTCGGAAGTCGCGTCGCCTGCTAGCTCTGGATCGCACGCTGTTAATTCTAAATCGGGGACTTAATTCTTACTCGGCCGTAAAGTGATGTTTTATGAATTCGGATTTGGGACACGTTTCGAATATGGGGCGGACGTCGAGGGGTCGAGGGGTCGTGGGGATCGAGGGGGTCGAGGGGGTTTTAGAACAACCCGTTTTATTGCCGTTAATTTTAAGAGTGATGACCAAATGTATACCTTCCCTTAAAACAGCTCCAGCTTTGTCTTTATCAGATGTTTAGTACCAGGAAAACAGGGTCATGTGACCCCCTTTCAACCAATAGGACTGCCTAATACTGGGGGTATTTATGAATTACAATTCCAAGCATGTCGCTACTATTACCTGGCTGTGTGTGCTTTAAAATGAAATTTTCATCCTCAAACTTCTTGCCGTAGATGGACTTCCCGCCAGTGCCATTGTGATTTGTAAAATCTCCACCTTGACACATCTGAACAACACATTAAGGACTTCAACCAAACACAGGGAGAACAAAAACATCATTCTTGAGTACTCCTTAAGCCATTTTGAGATATGGTGAACACACTTAAAGGTATTGTACACTTTTGGTAACAGCTCAAAATCAGTGTCCACATTTTGTGTGATTCAACATATGCATGAACAAACAAACCTGTGAAAGTTTGAGCTCAATTGGTCATTGAGGTTACGAGAAAATTGTAAAAAGAGACCTTATGTGTTTTTTGTTTTTTCAAACATCAACTTTTTATCGCGAGTGATAAAAACTATTGTTTTACTCATTTCTCAGAAACGATAGCATCTTAGCCAGAAATATTTTAAGGAATCCTTTCTACCATTACTAACTTTAAATCATGTATGTTATGTGTGAATCTGTGAACATTTGTGTTTTTCGATCTTACCAATAGTGTACAGGGATTTTAATTGTATGGTCAAAGAGCCTTCTACTTCATTGCACCTTCGTTATGGAACGACTTACCTCTTCATATTCGCCAAGCTGACTCTCTTCAGATTTTCAAGGGACTTTTAAAGACTCACATGTTTGAATCTATATTTTGTAACAAATTGTTTTGTATATTTCATTTCATTGTTTTATGTTTTGGGATGCGCATAGAGGCTCCTGCAATATGCGCTATATAAATGTCTCTTATTATAGTTATTGCTATAAATGCACTGTTTTTTGTTTGGGTAAATCTGCTTGTATACAGCCAAACCAAACGGTGTATTCCTATAGTGTGCACCATATCTCATAAAGGCTATTTCTGTTGACATGCCTGTAAGTAGTTTTCTTGACATGCATGCATTTTCCACTATTTTTGGCTCCAAAGCTGGCATGCGTTTGCTTGTAGTTTTAACAACAATTATTTCCCACTAAAACTAATTGACCATATTTTTGACCACATGAGGGCACTTTCATCAGGGAATGTCTTGCATCACAATTACAGTTTCATTGCCTGTAAGTAGTTTTCTTGCATCAATGATGAAATACATAAACATAATAATAACAATGAAAAATAACCCGTTTGTTTACTTGTTTTTCATCATGTGAAATTGGTCCACATACGCCCTCACGTGGTCAAAAATACAGCGAATTTGGTAAAATGGAATTTTTTTTAGCAACTCTGATGTAATGAGCATGACAACATCAATACAAAAAATTTGATCTTCTGCAAGGCTCTACAACAGTTCTGGAAATGTATTGGGTACATCGTTTCTGTCAACTGCAACTTTAAGCAAGACATCGTTTTTAGCTAGTCTCATTGGGAAAAAGCGGGTTCTAATTTGGGTAGCAGTATATCCCAATTGGGATAGTTAAATGGTAAACTACCCCATTACTTGCCCGACTTGGCCTAGTTTCATGGATCTGCTTACCGCCAAATTCTGCGCTCTGGATCACCATTCTTTGCTAACGGGGTAAGCGTCAAATTTCTACGCTAGCTGTATAAGCGAAGAATGCCTATTATAGTGGAGTACGCAAGCGCACAAGCAACAATTTCCTGCTAACCTGTGAAATATGCTTGACGTAAGCGCGGAATTCCCTACTTCCGTAAGGGCACATTCTTTGCTTACAGTAAGCAGAGCCATGAAATTGGGCTCCATACGTTTATCCTCTACTTCATTCTACAGATGGCATATTTCAAAGGATACAAATTGTGGAATGATCCTGTGGAACGTACTCCCCTTATGACCAAAGCCTTTCTCATGCGTGCACAAACATCGGAAATTCTCTGTAATGATAAAAGATGGACACAACAGTGGTAAATTACAAGAAAGGAAAAGATAACAAAAATTCTTCCAAAATAGCCAGGGCTCAATTCCACAAAGCACTAGATTCATCTTAAAGGAATGTTACAGAACTGGTAATTAAAATTTTCTTTAAGATCACAGATTTACATAATGATGATGATAGTAGAAAACATCCCTAGAAATATTTCTGTCTGAAATGCCATATTTGTTGAGAAATAAATAAAACTAATTTCCGATTGGAGTTTATCGCTCATGAGCGTTTAATTCATGCATTGTATAACACATGCATTAATGTGTAATCGGTTTTTCACTATTTTCTCGTGACCCAGATGGCCGATCGATCTCAAACTTCTACAGGTTTGTCAGTTTATGTATATGGTGGATGAAGTGCTTACACTGCCAGCAACTGTTTTGTTAGCAAAAACCAATTCTGTAATGTTCCTTCATCTTAAGATAAGTTGTCAGTATTTCTATAGTGATTTGTATTATGACATCTAACTTTGCTTCGCAATTAAGATTGATACACATCTTAATATCAATCTTAGCTCTTTGTGAAATCAAGCCCAGAGCCTAATTTCATAGAGCTGCTTAAGCAGAAAATATTGCTTTACAATTTTTTGCAAAGTAAAAAATGAGCAGGATACCAGTAACAAACTGTACATTTGGCTGCCGGTGCTACATACTTCTTAAGTAATTAAGATGGTTTCAGGAATGTGTAGGGCCTGATAAACATAACATAAGGTGCTTAAAGTGCATAACAAATACACTTTCATTATTAATATTATCATAAATACCACACCAGTGTGCTTTTAAGAATTTGGTATGCTTGCCATCATGTCTATATATTTTTTTTTTCATTGAAATACAAAGTCTATGAAATTCTTGCTACTTGATTCTATGGGGGAAGGGGGCTATATTAACCCTTATATTAAAACGTTTTATTGTTTAAAACTAATTTTTGTAATCAGTATTGAATTTGAATGTTTTTAGTGCACACAGGGAAAACAATTTTCACTTTTACATGTAAACTGTGATGAAATAAATAAATTGAATTGAATTGAAGTGAATTTATATTACCAATTTATATTTTTAAAATTACTTGCAAGTGGTCTGAGCCCAATTTCGTAAAGCATGTTAGCACAAAAACTTGCTAATCACAGAAAACTCTTGCTTAGGAAAAATAGGTTACCAGCCAAAATACTATACAGTTACCATTGATGTGACTGGTGCCCACTCATTTCTTGTTTAGCAAAGAAATCTGCTTAGCAGAATTTTCTGCTAAACAGCTTTAAGAAATTGGGCCCTGGGCTTTCCTTACCTGCGGTCATTGGTACAATGTCAGCTCGTAGTACCATGATGACACGCCCAACTTGCTTCGCTCCAATCTTGATGTCAAAGTACACATGCGGGTTGCCCTTTGTCCTCTTGGGTGGTGGACCTGCAGACTACCAACAAGAAATTCTTACAAAAATTAGCAAAACTATTCCTGAAGTTGACTCTACTCTACTCTCCAAGACAGGTTCCCCACCTGGACATCTTAAATCCAGCACTGCTTTTGGGTTTAGTTAAACAGGGAGCCAGTCTATTCTACCTTCCAGCCTCATTTTGATCACATTAAATAATTAATAAATAAATAACAAGTTCTTATATAGCACATTTTACAATAAACGTATCAATGCGCTTTACATTAGTGCCCTGGTCATTGGGCCAATAACATTCCTTTAACCTTTCTCAGCTCCCTGGGGAGTATACCCCCCCGCTGCGTAGCGCTCCGAAGGCTTTTTCAAACACAATATCAACCTCTACCCTCGCAGGTACCCATTTATATCCCTGGGTGAAGACAAGCAATTATAGTTAAGTGTCTTGCTCAAGGACACAAGTGCCATGACCGGGATTCGAACCCACAACCTGATGACTAACCATCAGAACTTAAATTCGATGCTCTTAACCGCTCGGCCATGACACTCTACATTGATTTTTTATGGAAGGAAAACAACAGGGGCCCAATTTCATAGAGCTGCTTAACGACCGATTTTGTGCTTACTACATGAGTTTCCATTTCATAGCGCTGCTAACCATAAGCACACGAAAAGGCATATGCTAACCTTTCCGGTGCTTACTGTATGAAAATGAATGAATAACAATGCAAAACCATGGTTAACGTGCAAGCTGGCCTCCTAATTTTCTTGCTAACCTGTGAAATACGCTAACGCTTAAGCCACTTTTTCTGCTATAGTTAGCACGAAAATTTGCTTACCGATAAGCAGCGCTAAAGAAACTGGCCCCAGGGCTACACTGTATAATACATAGATACACCAGGGCCCAATTTCATAAAGCTGTTAAGTAGCTAATTCTTCTTAGCAAGTATCTTTGCTAAGCAAGAATTGAGTGGGGTACCAGTCGCAGCAATGTAAACTGTATGGTATTTTGGCTGGTCACCTACATGTATTTCTGCTAAGCAATATATTTCTGTGCTTAGCAAGTTTTTTATGCTTACATGCTTTATGTAATTGGGCCCAGGGCATCACATAGGCAGAACTCATTTCGTACCAGGTACACGTTCTGGGGACCCCCGAACAGAGACGTGTTTCAGCTACGGTCATTGTTAAAGAGATCAGTTGTGACCAGGGCCCAATTTCATGGCTCTGCTTACCGCCGAATTCTGCGCTTGTGATCACCATTCTTTGCTTCCAGGCAAGCGCCTAATTTCTGCACTAGCTGTGTAAGCGAAGAATGCCTAGTAACGTGGAGTACCCTTGCGCACAAGCAATACATCTTGTCATGAGCCGAACCAAATGTTATGGCAAGTTCGCCCGTCTGAAACCAAAATTTATTTGGGTCGACCTAGAGTAGCTCCTAATCTATTTGGTTCGGCGCGACTCTGGAGCACCTGTCTGAACCGGGTGTTACACAGCTAGCACAGAAATTTGGCGCTTACACTGTAAGAGGAGAATGGTGAAAAAAAGTGCAGACTAGACTGTGCAAGTCTCACGCGTATCGGAATGAGAAAAACATGTCAAGCGAAGCAAAAAAAATTCTCTGAAATCAAATCTTTTTTTTTTAAATTACATTTAGTGATAAAATCTGAACAACAAGAATACTCATTACATGTTTATAAAATCAGTTTTAGTGTTTATAATAAATACAAAAATAATTTGTTAATTATTATTGAAGCAAAATTAAAACTCTGAGACAAGGATGCTTATTTGATCTTAACTTTTGAGAAACCACTTTCGTGTATTGCGATGGTCACACAGGCGTAAAATTAACCCTTGGCGCAGTTTATAGAGGACGCTGACGCCTCAACTACCATAGACTGCTATGAAAAGGCTTCGCGTTGCAATAACAGCATCTGGCGATTATCATCGCGCATCCAAAACAAGCGTATCATACATAAGTTTTGTAATTCTAATTTTTTTGCAGCATACGGAAGCTGTGGTCAAGTTTAATTCTCGGGTTTTCTTTGTTATATTGTTGAATTGATTTTACTTTCATATTTTTTATCACTAAGTATTACATACCCAACAACATATGTATTTTTCTTGGTCATAAACTACGTTAAACTAAAAATAATTGACAAAACAAAATTTTGCCCACTTAAATCTCCATATGGTTGGGACCACAATGGTTCCGGAAGTTCCAATATGCGCGAGACTTGCACAGTCTATTCTGTGGCACGCAGAGCCATTTAACTTGGGTCAGGCGAATTGGGTCAAAGACCTATTGACTCAATAGGTCATTTAATTTCCCCATTGAAATTGTTTGAACAATTAGTCAAATGGTATTTTGGGGGGATCAAGTATGATGAACATTTAAAAGAATATGATTGGTTACTGGGATTTGAATATGGACTTTTGATTGGCCAGTTACCTCATCTGCATCTGTGGCTGCTCTTTTTCCCGTCTCCCCCTCTTCTGCTTTCTCTTTTTCATCGTGCGCTTTCAAAGTGGCCCCTGCGTACTTCTTCAGCCAAGTATCATCAGACCAAACTAAAAAGAAAAACATCAAAGTTTGGTTTTATTATTAATGTTTATGGATAGTTTGGGTGACATCAGGTCTGTGAGTCTTTCTGAAGTAGAATGTGTCTTCGTTACCAACGGGTCCCTCAATTGGGGACTGTTTATATCCTCATTTGGATAGTTTTAGTGACATCAGGCCATAAGCTTTCCTAAAGTAGAGTGTGCTTTGTTACCAATGGGTCTCTAGCTGATTTTTACCTGCTTTAGAATGACCTTCCTTTATCTTCATCGGCTTAGCAAGATTGACTCGTATCGTCCTCCCGAATAACTCTGAATCATTCTGTCAACAAAGTTCAAGAAATAAACCGATGCATTTTATCTGTGAAATTATATTTGTAAGCTTTTGTAGGCCGAAATAATGCAAAAATGTTGTGTTTAAGCGAAGTTAGTTTTACATGGTTTAATTGGTAAACATGTAGTTCGTGGTAACTGCATGGTGTCATATAGTCAATGACTTCAAATGCCTGTTACATATTGCATTCAAGTTTTAGTAGAATTTTTTAGACAATTGAATATTGAGCTTCATGACAGCTCATTCATGTTTGATGATTTTCAGCCAAACAATGTTTGTATTGACGGCATTGTTTGAATGAAAATACGGCCAAAACACGGCAATTATTTCAAGGGTGGATCAACGCATAGCGAGTCTGCGACATTGTCGGAATGAAAACATGGGCACAATGTAAGGGTGGATCAACGCATAGCGCCATTGTTGGAACGAAAACACAGCCACCATGTAAGGGAGGATCAACACATAGCGGCATTGTTGGAACGAAAACACGGCCACAATGTAAGGGAGGATCAACACATAGCGGCATTGTTGGAACGAAAACACGGCCACAATGTAAGGGAGGATCAACACATAGCGGCATTGTTGGAACGAAAACACGGCCACAATGTAAGGGTGGATCAACGCATAGCGGCATTGTCGGAATGAAAATACGGCCACAATGTAAGGCAAGTAGATGGTTGACCGCATTATTGATTAAGTCTGATTACAGCACTGTCAGGAATAAAAAAAATGCGGCCACAGTAATATAAACAAATCTTTACACAGTGGTCATCACCTTGATCTCAAGCGACAACAGAAAAGGGCAAAAAAAATCGGAAATCTGGGGCGGATTGCAATAAAACGGTCTTAGTCAGCGGTCTAAGACCAGTCAGTTATAGCCGGCTATCTGCCTTAGACGGTCTTAGCTTAGTCGGTCTTTAAGCCCGTTGCAATAAGCCGGTCTTAGTAGGCGAAGAGTAATGAAACACGAACAAACGTCCCTTACTTAGCTTTGCTCCGTCCGTAGCGACCGGCCGCCATTATTCAAACTTGCCAAACGAGCCGTAAACAACAATCAATCATCAATGGCCTCGATGCACGGCATTGTTCTTATTGCTTTGGTTTAAATCATCGGATATCAAATCTGTGAGTTGTAATATTTTTACTCTTGGGAATCTATATTTACGATCTATTTCTACCTCCATGGTATCATCATCTCGTCGTAGAGCTCGTCGCATCAAATCGTCTACAACTAACAGCGCCATCTTTAAAAACCAAAACTAAGACCGGTTATAGCCAGCTCATAGCGGGCTTAAGATTTAAGACCGGCTTTAATTATAGACCACGCTATTGCAATCGGTCTATAATTAAAGACTGTCTGAGCGCGTCTCAAGTTAGCCGGCTATAGCGCATAGACCAGTTTAAGACCGCTTGGTGCAATCCGCCCCAGACTAAAGTTAGGAAGAATATCATGCCTGGCCTTTGAAAGACCGATAAGTCGCATCTTATATGCAGGAAAATACAGTAATAGTCTATATGAAAGGAATCTTTGTTCTCACCATGTTATCAATAGCAGCAGCTGCATCCTACAGAAGACAAAATAAAGCAAAGAATTGTGTTAGTTTTCTTGTGTAAGAGGTCAGTGCTCAACAAGATCATACTACAATAACAAGGGACGATTTCTCCCTCGATAAGGTACAGCAGTCCTTCTGATTTGAGGCGTGCGATCACACCCGCTCGCCTTAAAGCTTCCACATGAGTTTGAATAATCACACGCCTGATCCCTTTATAATGCACGCATTGGCATACATTTCCGGCGTAATCATATTTCATAATTTGTCAACTAAAATACCTTCGTAAAATTAAAATCAAGCATTACCATAACGCTACGTTTGTGTTTGTAATTTTGCCAACGAAACAGTAAGGACCCTTGAGGCTGTAGTGGACAAATGTTAGTGTGAAATTTGAAAGGAAATGAAAAATAACCAACCCCTTTCTGTGAGCTCTTGACATTGCTAAGTTTATTTGGTCTCATTCCCAACCTGTACCACAAAATGTACGCAGTGTGCTTTTTTCCCACACGCCTATCAACATTTGAACACTTGGAAGGGAAATGTTCTTATTTAAAAGATGCAGGCATAATATTTGGCCCTTGGAAAAAGTAGGACAAAGTAGTACAAGGGCTGGCAGTGCAACAGTGGTCCACTGGCCAAATACCAGTTAAAACACATGAGGACCAGTCAAAATTCTCTACAAGCATGCCAAGTGGTCCAGCTGAATAATTCAGAGTTGAAAAGCATCTACGGTTCTCCCTTAACACTGGTCCGCTGGCCAAATGCTAGTTAAAACACCAGAGGACCAGTCAAAATTCACTCCAAGTGGTCCGGCTGGCTAGTTCAAAGTTGAAAAGCATCCCCATTTAATATGAAACACCCTCATTGCATAGCATTGTGCGCTTTAAGATGCCTGAGAGTTTCAAATTGTTTGGTGAAAAATTACCTCTTTCTCTTAAACTACAATACTTCAAAGGGTGTCGTTTCTAAAAAAAAATTATAAGGCCACATAAAAATAAAAAATTGTTGATCGTCCTTTTTTAATGGGAAGTGGGGGAGGGAGGGCGTTTTGGGTTTTTTTTTTTGACATGGCAAAAATAATATGAAATAAAGAATAAAGATATCATCATAATCACTATAAAACAAAGGGTTTGTGTGATTTTTACGTTTTTAATTGTTTTGTTAAACCCTTTCAAATCCTAGATGACTTTTTCTGTAAACATTTTCAAAAAACTAAAACGCAGCCTAAGTAAATATTTGAAGAATTTTTCTTGTTTTGCCAACATGAATAATCTTTCTTCAATCATCTATTTCCGACCTATGGAATTTGAAAAAATATCAGCTGAAAAATCTGGGAGCCAAATTTGACTGAAAAGATCATAAAAAATACCGTTTTTATGATTAAAAAAAAAAAAAAAAAAAAAAAAAAATGGGGATCGGGGGGGGTTTTGTAGGGTCGGGCGGGGACGATCAACAATTTTTTTTTTATGTGGCCTAATATCAACAACTATCCAGTGCTCTTGCCAACTAAGTTTTTATGGTCATTAATTTTTGGAGTAATTACCAAAGGTGTACCCCCCTATAAGCACACACTGTCTTTACCTCTGAAAACTCAAACTCCACAAAAGCAAAGCCTCTGTGTTTCTCTGTTTCATAATCCAATGGGATGTTGATGTCCAGAATGTCACCAAAGGGAATCAAGGCTGCCTGAAGTACCTTCTCATCAACTTCTTCTGCCAGCCCGCCTACATTGTACAAGGGGGAAAACAAAGTTTATAATTATTTAATTTCACTTCATTTAAAATTTCAAGTATTAAACCACAACTTGACACAAGGGAAACCGACTTAATAAGTTGGGGTTGAACAAAGATAAATTGAGTAGCGCGGAATTTGAACCAACAACCTCCTCATGGCGTGTCGTGGCCGAGCGGATAAGAACACCTGACTCAAGCTCCGGTGTTTCAGATCAGCCGAGTGTGGGTTCGAGTCCCGGTCGTGACACTTGTGTCCTTAAGCAAGACACTTAACCATTATTCATGTTATCGAACGCACCAATTAACTAAAAATACTTTAGTTGATTTTTAGTCTTACCATTTTAAGACAAAGTGAGTGTGTTTCCCTTGGCTATATGAACTGAGTCACTCGGAGTGAGGTGGTAAAAATAAAAATTAAAAATTGATTATTTTGTTGAAGCAGAACTTACATGGGCAGCCTGCAACTTGCAAGTGCAAACTGACAAGAATGCAGTGAAGATACAAATGCGCCATGGTGCAAGTATACCCGCTTTTAAAAGTAATTAAAAAAAAGTAATTAAAAAGTAATTTTCTTGAGGTAACTAAATATGTTGTAAAACGTAACGAAAAATGCTTGACATTTATTTTGCAGTGTCGGAAATATGTTACTTTCCCATTAATCTCAGCACAATGCTAAAAAACAGCCGATGTATTTCCTTCCCTCAAATTATGATAGGGAATCATTTTTGGACCCAAGTTTATCACTTTCAACATCTTCAGTCGCACAGAATTCCACATATGCAATAAATTTAAGAAAAATAGTTTTTAAATGAAACAAATCGGGAAGTAACTGCTTACCAACGTAAACCATTCGTTTGTTGCTTGCCATTTTCACTTTAGTCTGGTTTCACATAAGAATTAAGACTCCGTCTAATGATGGGACGTCTGGGGCCAAGACCAAAATACTACTCAAATCTCCGCGCGCAACCAAACCACTTTGTTTTTCCTTGAGGATAGGAGTGACGTTAGACGACCTCTCAGCTAGCTTCCCGGTTGAAAATCTGCATTTTATAACTGTGGGGAGCTTTACTGTTTATGTGAATTGTAGGTATATAGTTCGCTTCAAATCGTACTCATATTGTTATTTGTGAGGATGGGATTATGCCACTACGATCAATGCATATAATAAGTATGCATTCTTCCCAAGGACGATGTCAGTTTGGACCATCTGCTGTTCTACACATAGCCCTAGCCTAGCCCACCTTGTTGAGCTATGGCTCTCTTTTAACATGGCTCTCTTTTAACATCGGTCTTATAACACTAGTGTTAATAAGACCGATGTTAAAAGAGAGCCATTACAGCTCAACAAGGTGGGCTACACATAGCCCCATCCATCATGTCCATATCCATATGGCTCTCTTTTATTAACATCGCATCGGTCTCATAACACTCACCATAAATGATAAAAGAGAGCTATTAGCCATTACAGCTCAACAAGGTGTAGGTATGTGAAGAAAAAATTCAAAGTGAACCAATACGAATGCAATTAGTACCACTGGAAAGAGCATGAAAAATCCTACACAGTGATACCAAAATTATTGAGAAGTCTTAATTGATAAAGAAATTACAAGCATTTGAAGCATTTTCTAACAGGCAATTGATTGGGATTTAACCATAAAACTGACAAAACTTTCAGATATTAAAGACAGAATAACAATTAATATGTAGGTTTACCTTTTAATAACGTATGGTTCAGTAAAAGAGTGATATTAGTGCCGTCAAAACTTGTATTTGACAGCCAATCAGAATGCGGAACACAAATCTGGCAGAAAATAGCGGCCGCGATCGATGCGGATCTTCACATACCTACAAGGTGGGCTACATCCATACAGGCCTTCCAAACATCAGCCATCCCTTCCATCAGAGCAATGCAGCCTCTGCATGGCAATGGTTCTTTAAATTCTTTTCCTTATTACTGCACCTGTAAATAGTGCACTTTTCTCTTTTCTTTTGGCACCTTATCCACCTGACTGTTGACGTCACTTTCCACAACATCCCAGTTTAGCCCAAATTGGGCTGCAAAGGGATTATTATACAACCGAGTACCAAGTACGGTCACAGAGCTAGCTGGAAACATGTTTGTGAATGTGACCCAGCAAACTGATTCTTTGTTTGTACAGACAGTGGTTGCCAATAGAACTCAATCAAGAAGCTTAAAAAAGGATCTACATTGACTCAATTTTGATTTAATGTTCCTACTCTCTATTTTCTTTATCTAACTTTGTTTTACCATTATATAGTTTGATGTTTACTTGTTATTTTCTGTTTTTTATAGACTTACCAGTCAACCCTTTTTTAAAATAAACTTCTTGTAGTGTACAAAGAATCAGTTTGCTGGGTCACATGAATTTTTACTGACAGTTTTTTGACAGTGTCACTGTCACTGGTCACCAGTCAATACCTTCCTCCATGGTGGTGTCATCACTGACAGTGACGCACTGTCCCAGCAAAGAGCAAGTGTCCCAGTGACACTGACTGGCACTACAGTGACACTGACAGAGACGATGACAGTGACACACACCGGAGTGTCAGTGTCACTGTAGGCCTACTTCTGTACTTGGACCCAGTAACTGGGTCTATGCTGTACTGTGTAGTCTATATAGGCCTATGAGTATGACACTTTGAGTCATTGACTAGCACAAAGCCAGTTTCATATTCCAGGTATCTCATGCAACTTTTACTTTAACCTGATCAGCCTGATTTCACACCTTTCTGTGGACCCAGGTTTGAATCCCCCTCAGACCCGAAGCTTGAAGAATGTGGGTTGGGTTTTCAGTCCCTACCTGATTGGGTGGGTTTTCCCCCATTAATAGTGTTTTTCTCCCACATCTAAAACTGACGTTTCTTCTTGATTCCATCCTGTTGGCGCTAAATTGTGCTATTTAGTATTTTGTGTTGGATGTAAGTGTAACAAAACATTAATGTCCATTTACATGATTATTGTTGTTTTCCTTAGCGTCATCAACTAACAATAAGCTTTATTAGCAATCATGTCCTTGACGAGGAACCCTCACCGACTTAAAAATGAGGGCCCTTCGGCCAAGAAGGCTCGCCTGGAGACGACATCCTCCTCGGATCCTGATTATGTTAGCGAGGAGGAGGAGGAAGCAAACTTGACTCAAAGTGCTGATTTTGACACTTCTGTAAGTTGACCCGGAATTTTTTTTCGCATCCGGCCACTACTTTTTAAAGGAATATTACAGAATTGGTTTTTGCTAACAAAACAGTTGCTGGCAGTGTAAGCACTTTATAATACATAAACTGACAAACCTGTAGAAGTTTGAGATCGATCGGCCATCTGGGTCACGAGAAAATAGTGAAAAACCATACACATTTGCATGTGTTATACAATGCATGAATAAAACGCTCATGAGTGATAAACTCCAATCGGAAATTAGTTCTATTTATTTTTTATCATCAAATATGGCATTTCAGACAGAAATATTTCTAGGGATGTTTTCTACTATCATCATCATTAGACCGTGTAAGTTTTATGTAAATCTGTGATCTTAAAGAAAATTGTAATTACCAGTTCTGTAACGTTCCTTTAAGGGATTTATTTGATGTTTTTATAGGATGTTGGACTTTATTTCCCTTTTGTAAATATTACTCTTCAGGAAATGGCAGCTGAAACGCTAAATTTTGAGCTTTTGGAATCGGTTGAAACCTGTAAACGTTTAACTCGAAGTCACAAGTTCCGTTTAACCATTTAAGGAAAATAAACATAGATGCTCAACTCTAAGTTATCAATCTTAGCTCTTTGTGAAATCAGCCCCAGGCTTGAGAACTTAATCATTTTGTTAACACTTAGATTTGTTGATATATTTGTCTCTCGTTTCACACAGAGTGAAGCGGAGTATGGAGTCATTGAGCATGTCAGCGTCAAAAATTTCATGTGCCATAAACGTCTGGAGTTCAACTTTGGCCCTAATGTCAACTTCATTGTGGGGCGAAACGGAAGTAAGTATTGGCAGTGGAAATCAGTACGTTTTGCCAATCTTTAGAAGGTGTGTTGCTTTGGTTTGGTTTGTTTTTGTCTGTTTGGAATGAACCACAACATCCCCTTACAAAAATGTACAGACCCGTTTTTCTCAGAATGATGTCATTGGATGTTTTGGACGTTGATAAATTTTGCACTGGAAGGATATCAAATGGCAATTTACACCAATTTAACGTGAGGTTAGAGACTTGTAATTTTTTTCCCCACTCACATAAGGACTCTATCTGTTGGGAAAATAAGTACATCACAAAAATGAATTTGACATTTCCCTTCCTCTTTAAGTGCCTTAGTCAATGATGCAATGCTATAACCGGGACCTGAACCCACACTCTGACAACACCAGGGGCAAATTTTACAGAGCTGCTTCAGCACAAAAAGTAGCTCAGCACAAAATAATTATGCTTACCAGAATAAGGTTACCAGCCAAAATACCATGTCACCTGTACAATTTATGACTGGTATCCCGTCCTTTTTGCTTAGCAGAAAATTGTTGAGAAATATTTCCTGTTTAAGCAGCTCTATGAAATAGGGCCCAGGGGCCAATTTTATTGAGCTGCTTAGCGCAAACAAATGTTGCTTAGAAGACAGAGGTTACCAGCCAAAATACCATATTATGTGCGCAGTTTGTAACTGGTTCCCTCCTTTTTTGTGCTTAGCAGACATGTGTTAAGCAGTATTTTGTACTCGAGCAGCTGTATGAAATTGGACCCAGTACTTGAGCCCTGTGCACTAGGCCACTCTGCCAAGGCGCTCCATGTTTTTCTTTTCTTTATTATCTAAATTTGAAAGCAATATTTTATTGATTTGATTTTGTTTGCCCAAGGTGGAAAGAGTGCCATTTTGACGGCCATTGTTGTGGGTTTAGGAGGCAAGGCTTCATCTACCAACCGTGGCTCATCAGTCAAGAATCTCATCAAAAACACAGAACAGTAAGTCGGACCAGTGGACAATGAAAACATTTAAAAGATCCAAGGTTTTCCCCATGCACAAGCTAGCATATCAGGCCATACGCGTGATGTGTGTGCCAATTTGCACAAATTTCGGCCTAAACGCACAAAAACATCATGAGAAAACCATATAGAATGCTCCATATTCCAGTAGCACTTTTAAAACCAAGATAAACGCCCAGAAGAAAACATTCTGAAGGCCTTGTTTCAATTCTGCGCGCTTAGGCCAAACTTCCAAAATTTGGGTCCATAATGCCCCACAGTTTTGAAAAAACCTGGGGAGAATCCTGAGCAGCCTGATCCTTAGCCTTTAGTCAAGGCGCACTGCTGCACCCCAGCCCAGATATCACGAACGAAAAAAGACTATCCAGGCCTGTGAAATCTCCGCTTTAAAGCGGATATCCGCTTTGCTTTTTTTTTTGTCGATTTTTTTTTTTTTTTTTTTTTTTTCCGTTTTTTTTCGTTTTGTTTTTTTCTTCTTCACTTTTTGGCCTTATATATGCTTGGCAACAGTAATGTACAACTATGTGAAATAAGCCTAGTTACTGGATCAATGGGGTGCCCCAATACGACCAGCGTAAATGAGGACGCGCGCTCACTTGACGTTCCACGATCATTCTTACATTATGTAGTGTTTCAGCTCTTTTTTTAAGGGTCCACTCACACGCCTGACTATCACGAACAAAAAAGACTAGCGCGAGCGGCGAAGCCGCGAAGCGCCTTTACCAACTTGTTTAGCTAATCAGTTTATTCATGATCATGAAATATTTATATATGCAATTTCTTGTAACCAATCACCGTCAACTATAGATATTGGACTCCTCTATTATTTAGATGGGTAATGCTGTCAGTTCACCTGAAATTTTTCATTTTTTTAGCAGCAAATCTTATGCTTTGCTGATCGAAACAATTTGTCATCAACACTTCCACTAGTAGCAGTACTACTAGTCGCCATCTTGCTAATAATTTGCATCAAATTTGCATCAAACGTTCATGTGACGTCTTGCAAGTAATTGTGTCTTCTTATTGGCCAACAACTCATCAAGCTAATGCATTAGGCATTACATTTCTCCTACCAAAATCGGGAGCAAAAAGTAAAGAAAAATATGAAGCCCCAAAACGAGTTGGTAAAGGCCCTTTGCGGCTTCTCCGCTCGTGCTAGTCTTTTTTCTTGCGTGATATCTGGGCTGGGGTGCCGCGGTGCGCCTTGACTAAAGGCTACCTGACCCCGAGATCTCTTCATTATTATGACCTCCAGCCTCGCTACCATGGGCAGCGTGCCGTAATCGATACCTCTTGTCACTAACCCCTATCAGAGTTGCTGAAATCACAATAAAGCTCCGTAATCGTGGTCCTGACGCCTTCAAACCTAACCAGTACGGTTCAACCATTGTCATCGAGAGACGACTCAAATCTGACGGGACGGCTAGCTACAAACTCCGCTCCAAATCTGGGAAGGTCATCTCGCAGAAGTATTCCGAGCTGCAACAGATGAAGGACCAGTTCAACATACAGGTCAGTTTTTATATTCCCCCTTTTTGTTTTTTTACCGAAGAGAGTTTTCATAAAGGGTTGTGGCCGAGTGGTCTAGTGCGACTGTTCGCAAATGTGGCGGAGTGTTCAAGAGCACCGGACTCAAGCTCTGGTGTTTCTGATCAGCAGAGTGTAGGTTCGAGTCCCGATCTTGGCACTTGTGTCCTAGAGCAAGATAGTTAATAACCATAATTGCTTTGTCCTTCGGATGGGACATTAAGCCGTAGGTCCCAGGTACTAGGATTGGTAGTGCACAGAAAAGTCTTTTGGAAGAGTAGGGGTTAACCCCGGTGTTTCTGGTTCACATAGCAAGCACCCTTGTTTACAGGTTTCCTCAGGCTTGCAAGCTACAGTGATCGAGTTCAAATGAAATATATAATAATCCAGCTTCTCAGAACTCCGCCGCCAGATTAGTTACACTTACCAGAATAACTTCGCACATTTCCCCTGCCCTCAATGCACTTCACTGGCTTCCTGTACATCAGTGAATTGTCTTCAAGATATTGGTCCGGGTTTTCCGCTCCTTCCATGGGACAGCACCCATCTACCTTCCAGAGCTGCTGCGACGCCATGAACCACACCGACGCCTTCGCTCCTCCGACACAAATCTTCTACGAGTACCGCTCTGACATCTCTCCTGGGGAAACTGATCTCTCTCTCGGTCCGGTCCTTCCCTATGGAACTCACTACCCATGAAATTGAGAAAGGAGACTTCCTACCTCACATTCAAGAACGATCTAAAAACCCACCTCTTTTAATAAGTTGTTATGTTTCTCAGATGTCAGTTTTAGTTAAGGGTTTCTGCGCCAGGAGTGTCACTATGTGACAGACATGGCGCGTTATAAGTTACCACTGTTATTATTATTATAATCATAATCTTAACAAGGAAAATATTTATAATAAACGAAGGGTTGCGACCCAGTCTATGGGGAACTTTTGAAGGGGCACCAAGACCAGGGCAACAGATGCCATGGCCTCCGTGGCCTCCGTGTAATACCAGGCCTAACAGCGGAATTATGTCACAATTATGAATGGGATATGGCGTGTCGTGGCCGAGCGGATAAGAACATCGGAGTCAAGCTCTGGTGTTTCTGATCAGCAGAGTATGGGTTCGAGTCCCAGTCGTGACACTTGTGTCCTTAAGCAAAACACTTAACCATTATTGCTGCGTCCTTTGGATTGGACGTAAAGCCCTAGGTCCCATGTGTCTTGTAATGCTTGTAAAAAAAACCAGTGCACTTATCGTAAAGAGAAGGGGTTCGCCCCGATGTTCCTGGTCTGATCGGCAGCATATTGCGCCACAGCACCTTGTAAACCACTACATGGTGCTATAAGTAGGCCTCATTCTTCAAAACGTAGCTCCACATACCTTGCAGGAAAAAATACTGGGCGCTTTGATACGCCCATCGGGATGTGATAAAGCGCTACATAAGAACCAAGTATTATTATTGTTATTACAAGTTGTACCAGCTATTTTTGATGTTCTCGTTTGATGTCATTGCAGATTGATAACCCGATGTCCATTCTAAACCAAGACACCAGTAGAAACTTTCTACACACCCAGGACCCCAAAGACAAATACACAGTAAGCTTGAACACTTGAGCCCTTTTCACACGACCAAACAAAATCCTAGATTCCTTGTGATGACTTCTCAAGCTTTCTCAAGCTTCCACACAAGATGTAATAATTTGACCAACGTTGCATGAGAGGAGAGTACAGAAATAGCTACTTAACACTAAAAGTTTCAAATTTTTGTTCTTAATGCATACCATTGGCAAGAGTAAAAATATAAATGTTCACAGATTTGCACACAGCGTACATGGTATAAAGATGGTCATGGTGGGAAACTCTCTTTGAAATATTTCTGCTTGAAATGCAATAGTTTTTGAGAAATGAGTAAACAATTAGTTTTGATCTTGCAAGTCCAAAACTCAATGTTTGAAAACAGTGAAACATTTTTTTAACACTTTTTTCTTGTGACTCCAATGACCGATTGAGCTTAAACTTGAATAGGTTTGTTAGGTTTGTGAATAGGTTTGTTATTTTTTTTTTTTTTTTTCAAATCAAGCGTGGATACTGGTCTTTGACAGTTACCAATGTTACACATGTGCTTTAATCATCGTTAGTACCAGTAAAATAATGACGTTCCAAGCAGGTAAACGTTTGTGCGTCCGTTTAAAAAACCTGCGTCATTTGGACTTGAACGCTCTTTTATCAAAACGTTCTCATGCATGCCCGATAAAACTGCTTTCTTAAATCAGTGGCAGAATAAATAATAATATTTATAATACCAATGACAAAAATAATTTGTTTTACTTGTTCTGAATCATGTAAATTTGGTTCACACACGCCCTCACACGGTCAAAAATTCTGCGAAATTTCTCTGCAGTTTTTCTTGAAGGCAACCCAGCTGGAGCAGATGACAGACGACTACAACAACATCCAACAACATAAAGAGCTGATGAAAAATACACTACAGCGAAAAGAAGAGGTGAGAGGTCAAAAGATTCAGGGTCATGTTCTTTGACCTGGCATGCAACTTGTTAGCCAATCAGCTGATTTTCTCTTTTTCTATGTGTGTGTGTTAATAGAAGTGTCATAGAAAACTGGAAAAAACCACTTCAAAATACTAATGCGCAAATTCACTCGTGCAGGTTTGCTCACATACTTCAGCACAATGATGCGGTCCAGCGGAACGTTCTGGTGGTCCAATGGATTGCGGGCGTGTGCCTTTGGGAACGTTTCGTTGCACTGAGAATGTGCACGACTATTGAGGCGCTGCCTCAAGTGTGGTTTGCCATTTCCTCTTTTTTTCGCATTTAAAAGGTTGCATGATCAAAAACAAGTTTCTTGCATAAAAGTCACTGGCTGAAACATTTTTATATGATATGATAACCAAAGCCTTTTGTGACGTGTGTAGTACATATCTTGAAAATTAATAATGTTCCAAACTTATACAACCTTTATTTAATTTGTACGTAATGGAACTAAGTATATAATTTTATCAGTATAACTGGATTTGGTATGCTTCAGCGGTTGTTATTTTTCAAAGAAATCAATTAGACACTTTCCGTTACTTTGTAAAATCTACCAAGAAGAGGGGGTTCAGTGTAGTCGACTTAAGTCGTCTAAGGTGAGGAAAGGGTTAAAACAAAAATGAGCCGACTTGTTAAAGGCATCGTACACGTTTGGTAATTACTCAAAATATATATTAGCATAAAAACTGACTTGGTAACGAGCAACAGAGAGCTGTTGATAGTATAAAACATTGTGAGAAACGACTCCCTCTGAAGTAACGTAGTTTTTGAGAAAGAGGTAATTTCTCACTAAAATAATAAAAAATTCTTGCAAGAAGTTTTTATTCCTATCTGAAAGCACACAAATTTGTACAACAAGGGTGTTTTTCTTTCATCATTTTCTTGCAACTTCGATGATCAATTGAGCCCAAATTTTCACAGGCTTGTTATTTTATGCATATGTTGCGATACACCAAATGAGAACACTGGTCTTTGACAATTACCAAAGTGTACGATGCCTTTAAAAGGAAAGAGGTAAGAGACAAACTGTGGGACAGTCTGCTCAATTCCTGCTTGCAATTTTGTTTCTTAATTTTTTGTTCTGCAGATCCTTCCAGAGTTAGAACGAGAGGTACTACAGAATGAGCAGCGGTTCAAAGATCTGGACTCCATACAAAAGCTACAGAAGAAGCGAGAAAGCTTAATGCACATGGCTGCATGGTCTCAAGTGGCTGCGGAAGAAAGGGTAATTATAATAATCAGGGCTTAAATTTTGGGGAATAATCCACAAGACCACAAGGGGTTGTGGCTCAAAATATTGCTGGACCAGAATTCTTTTTTACAAGACCAGAATCAAAACAAGAAAATACTTTCTGACCCAGTTTAAATTCAATCAGCGTCTACGTGCTGAACCTAATCCCATGCTGTAAATTAAATAAATATTTAATTATGAATTCAGAATTACTATGTTTCTATATGCTTCCTCATTCCCCGGTCAGTCTATAAAGTAAAACTGTTTTTCATGCGTATGAGCGCAGCGAAGGAGCATGAAACTACTGTTTTCCACTTGGTGTTTATATTGGTTTTAAAAGCCCTACAGTACAATCTGGAGCACTCTGTATGGTTTTCTCTTAATGTTTTTTTGTGAAATTAGCTTAATATCAAAATAAATAAATACAAATAAATACCAAAAAGCCCTACAGTACAATCTGGAGCATTCTATATGTTTTTTTCTTAATGTTTTTTGTGAAATTAGCTTATTATCAAAATAAATAAATACAAATAAATACAAAAAAGCCCTACAGTGCAATCTGGAGCATTCTATATGGTTTTCACTGAATGTTTTTTGTGAAATTAGCATATTATCAAAATAAATAAATACAAATAAATACAAAAAAGCCCTACAGTGCAATCTGGAGCATTCTATATGGTTTTCACTGAATGTTTTTTGTGAAATTAGCTTATTAACAAAATAAATAAATACAAAATTGTTTGCGTATCGGTGGGAATTTGCGCGTATCGCCATGTAAATCGCGTGTGGTAGCTTGTGCATGAGGGGAACCCTGCTGTTCTTTAACAATTACCAATGTTGTCCTTGTGGTTTATGTATCCTTTTGTTTGCAGGTGTTGGATGCCATGCAGAAAGAACTCAACCAGGAAGAGAGTCGTACACCGAAGTTTGACGACAAAATCCAAACGTCAGAGGTCTGTACAAATTTTTGTATTACTCCATGGGTTGAAAAAAAATATATATATATTTGGGCAAACCATGAGTAGTAAGCTGAACCTCAGTGAGAATGTCTTTGAAATTCTAATTTTTTCAGAAGGAACTTTAGAATTAAAGAGCCAAGTTTGTGGCCAGCCAATGAAATAACAAAGTTTGGGCAAATGCTAAATAGCTCAACTTCAGTGAGAATGTCTGTAAAGTATTTCCGATCCCTTTGGAAGAAACTTTAAAAATGCTGTCTCTCTTCTACTGTCCTTTGTCTTTAGGCCAAGGTAGAGAGCAGCGAGGCTCATTACCGTAGTCTACAGGATCGGTTGACCGAGCTCGGTGAGAAGATCAAGGAACTGCAACCCCAGCATGCCATGGCCAAATCAGAGATGGATAAACAGAAGAAGAAAGAAAGAGAGATTACGGTAAAGCTTTCTTGCCCTTCCATCCCCTCCCTCCATCCCCCTGCCTCCTTGCAATCATTACATCCCCCGCCCCTCACACCGCACCCCCACAATGAATTCACATTTTCCGCTACCTAGCTCTCTGAAAGGACCAAGGCAAAGGTGAGGTCTATTAACAGCAGCCTTCCACCAACCAACGTCATTACCACACAGTGAAGACGGGCGCCTCACACTGTTATTGTCGTTAATAAATACCCGTAACAAAAAGAGAAAAAAAAGAACGGTAAAAACCATCAGAGTTTTTGACTTTTCTTTCATCAGTATTTTTTAGAATCGTTATGTTCAAGGGCCATTCTTTAAGCTGTTCAGTTTTTTGCACTGAACCAATTTCATGAATGTTTGCAACGGCAGAAAAAGGTCAGCTCCCAGCAGAACCATGTGAAGAGTTTGGTCGGCGATAAAAACGATCTCCAGCAAAGAATCGACGAACTGAAAAACAGGTATGTTGTACATGAGGCCGTATCCGAATTTTCGGCTATGGCTATGACTGTCGCTATGGGTGTTGCTAAGGACGTTCGATACTTCAAGGCATGATGACGTGGCAACCCAGCTATAGCCGAAGCTTCAGCCGCCAATTCGGACACGGCCGGAGTGTCTATTTATTGAAAAATTGAAACTACAGTAAGAACTAAGTAGTCTCCCGAATTCCGAAACCTACTCCACGGTAGTAGAATAAATAGCAAGACAAGTTCTCAAAGAACAAAATCTACACAGCAAAGTAGATATACACATGGTGTTACAGCAAACCGAATATACATTGATATACATTGATTGATTTTGGGTTGAACAAAGAAAAATTGACTAGAGTGGGATTTGAACCAACGACCTCCGGTTAACGTGCCGGCGCTATACATTGATATACAGTAGAGTAAATAGCAAGACAAGTTCTCGAAGAACAAAAATCTACACAGCAAAAATGAGTTGGCAACCAGTGGCAACACTGTAATCTTTATGAAATTTTGGCTGGTTACCTGTTTCTTCTAAGCAAGTTTTTTCCGTGCATAGCAAATTTTTGTGCTTACAGGCTCTATGAAATTGGGCCCTGACGTTTCAACCCTAGCAGATTCTTTCTCGAAGGCTGTTTTTTGGCTTTTATACGATAGGTCCTTAAAGGCCCTGTACACTATTGGTAAGATCGAAAAACACAAATGTTCACAGATTAACACACAACTTACATGATTTAAAGTAAGTAATGGTTGAAAGGGTTCCTTAAAATATTTCTGCCTAAAATGCTATCGTTTCTGAGAAATGAGTAAAACAATAGTTTTTATCACGCGCGATATTTTGAAAAAACACATAAGGTCTCTTTTCACTATTTTCTCGTGATCTCGATGACCAATTGAGCTCAAACTTTCACAGGTTTGTTTGTTCATGCATATGTTGAATCACACAAAATGTGGGCACTGATTTTGAGCCGGTAGCAAAAGTGTATAATGCCTTTAAGGGTTGATACACAGTTTGCAATCAGCTAATCCAATGGTCTCGGTTTTTTTTACAGTGCACGTAGAGACTATGAAGATGAGAGGAAGATTAGAGAAGCAGAGATCCAGAGGCTACAGGAGCATATCAGAGCACAGGATGCACAGAAGGCAACCACTGAGCAAGACCTAGAGCAGTTTGCATCCGCTGTCAACAGAGCCAAAGAATCCACCTATGCACTCAAGTAATTGGCCATTCACAAGTTACCGATTAGATAGGAATAGACTGTGCAAGTCTCGCGCATATTCAAACTTCCGGGACCATTGTGGTCCCAACGTGGGCGGGATTTTGTTTTGTCAATTATTTTAGTTTAACGTAGTTTATGGCTATGAAAATGATATATGTTTTTATCCATCCCGTTATTGGCGCTTGCGCTGTTGGATGTGGCTGAAATAAAATATAAAAAAAATATAAAAATATGTTGTTGGGGAATAAAAATAGTTGTAAAACGAAAAATAAAGATTGCACAGCCTCACAGTTTTCAGAATGGGAAAGAGGACTCTTGAGGGTGCTATTGCGTCCTGGTGTTGGGGGGGTCGCCATTTGCAAAACAAGAGTAAACAATTAATGTGTCTTTATGATCAATATATCGCTAGGATAAACGGTGCATGAAAGGGTTAACTAATAATGTTTTCTGTTAATTTCAGGACACGTGACACAGACATCCGGCATACCATAGACGGTTCGGAAAGGCAAGTCCGTAACCTCGAGGCTAGCCGCAAGGACCGTCTGAAACTGTACGGCGACTTCATGCCGACCCTACTCAATGAGATTAACAAAGCTGTACAGAAGAATATGTTCCATCGTCAACCCAAGGGACCAATCGGTATAAACATGTCCCCTTTTCTTGTAATACATTTGATATGTTCCACACCCTTGAGAGAACATATTACCCCATCACTTAGGGAACTTCATTGGCTACCTATTAGAGAACGTATTCATTTTAAGATTGCTCTTCTTGTTATTAAAGGCTTGAACAAAACTACTCCGCGATATATTTCCACTTTACTGTCACCTTACACTCCACCAAGATTTCTTCGGTCCACACTTGACATCACTCGCTTGAATGTTCCCCGAGCAAACAAAGTTCTAGGTCAAAAAGCTTTCAGTGTAGCTGGGCCAATGATTTGGAACAATCTTCCTACTGTCATTAGGGAATCTGTTAATTTATCTACATTTCGTAAAGCTCTTAAGACTCACCTTTCTCCATGTTAATTGCTTTTATGTGCGCTATGATCTTGATGGAATAGCGCCTTATAAATTTTAATTGTTATGCTATGTTATGTCATGTAAAAATTTTCCTAAAGGGTAATTTTCTTTGGAATTTGTTCTTATTTTTGTATTTTGGGGTTTAAACGTGGTGTGTCGTGGCCGAGCGGATAAGAACACCAGACTCGAGGTCTGGTGTGGGTTCGAGTCCCGGTCGTGTATCAAATTGTGTTGACTAGTTATTTAAACACGCTGAGACTTGGTTCTTGATAATTTTACCTCCACTTCGTCAAACCAGGCCTCAGCATGTTTGAACCGCTAGTTTAAAACCTCTTCACGCACTTTGATTCAAGCTATGGTGTTTCTGATCAGCAGAGTGTGGGTTTGAGTCTCTGGTCGTGACACTTGCATCCTTGAGCAAGACACTTTAACCATTATTGCTGCATCCTTCGGATGGGAAGTAAAGCCGTAGGTCCCGCGTGCTGTTTAATGCACGTAAAAGAACCTAGTGCACTTATCGTAAAGAGAAGGGGTTCGCCCCGGTGTTCCTGGTTTGATCAGCAGCATATTGCGCCACAGCACCTTGTAAAACCATTACATTGTGCTATGTAAAGGAATGGGTCTCATACTTCAAAACATAGCTCCTCATACCTTGCAGGAAAACATACTGAGTGCTTTGATATGCCCACGGGGTGTGATAAAGCGCTATATAAGAGCTTGGTATTATTATTATTATGAGGGTCATTTTCTTTGGAAACATGAAATTTGTTCTTATTTTTGTATTTTGGGGGTTTAACCCTGTAGAGACCATAGCAACCGCAAACGGCTTGTAGTCGGATTTCATCAAAAAAATATTTTCCGTTTTTTACAGGTACTCATCTGAAACTGAGAGACCCTCAGTGGGCCATCGGTATCGAGGCATGCTTAGGCGGACTGATGTATAAGTTCTGTTGCCATGACTACCACGACATGGGCATATTGAATCAGTTGATCGCCCGCTTTGTGCCTGACAAGAGACGCCGGCCGGGCATCATCGTCTCGGCTTTCCAAGTAAGATTCACAATATGTCGGCTCAGTGCAATAAGGTCATTAAAGGAAACGTATACCTTTTGTTTTTGGAACCGTTCAATTGTTTTAATCCTTTATAAATGTAGATATATTCAATAAAACTAACCTGTGAAAATTTAATTTCAAAAGGTGGTAGCGTTTTTGAGATATTGCCGAAAATCACTAGCAGTTATGTCCACGCAGGAAGAATTATCCGTCATTGGAATACACAATATGAGAAACGTATCTGACAGTAACGTTTCTCAGATTCAAATTTAAATGAAAAATGTGTATATATTTGAAAACAAATAAATCAAAATTCAACAAATAAATGTTTTACTTAGAAAATGAATGGGTTTTTTTGCCAAACAAATACTTTGAAGACTGCTCTTGATCAATAAATGTCATTTTTCAGGAGCTTTGTTTTCATCATCGACTTCGTTGAAGCGTTAAATAAATAAATATGGAAATGGATTGCATTTGTTTTTTTACAGTTAAACGGTTAAACATCCCAACTCTAGTTAAAACCCATTGTTTTCGTGGAGCATGCGCACATTTCTTAGAAACGATGGATTAACCTGGTAAGTCTGCCGCCACCTAGTGTCTCCAAAAGTCTCCCGTTTGCCGAATGACTCCGATTGCTGTTTTCTATTCACAGGACCAGCAGTATAACATTGAGGCAGGTGCCGTACGATGCCGGGACCATCCCTCCTTGCTGGACATGCTGGACATTGAAGACCCTATGATTTATAACTGTCTTGTCGATCAGGTAAAATGTTATACATCATATAACGCCCAAGTAGATCTTGTCATTTGATTGGAGGATTGGAGGTCACGCGGATTTTCATTATTCACACCATTTCATGCCTACGTCTTTATGCTTGCATTTTGGTACTATTCAGCGTGCATTTTCGTTTCTAACAAGGAGTGCATGACACTGTTTACGCTGCATTTTTCTCATTTTGTTTTGCGTACTAATGACTAATACATTTCTATCTATACCATGAATGACACCATGAAAAATCAGTACCGTTGAAAAGGTTTTGAATCTAGGGCAAACCTACGACTAAAATCAGCAAAACGGTATCTGTTTTTAACTTACGTGTATGAACTCCCGTATCCGTTGTTAACGTCCATGCAAAACATGGACACCACGGTTATGTGTCACGTGAACACAAAGTGTTTTTGTGTATTGAATTTTAATGGTGTCATTCATGGTGTTGATAGAAATGTATTAGTCATTAGTATGTAAAACAAAGTGTTGGCGTAATCTTGAACACAAAGTGTTGAGGTAATCGTATCTGTAAGATGTATCCATAGACTTGCGAAACCTGACTTATTATACACCGCACACATAGATCCTTGTCATTTGATTGGTGGAACACGCGTCACGTGTTATCCATTATTTTGCCATGTGTTTACTGCCGCTATGCTCTACAATTTAAAAATGGAATATTTCTTAAATATTGGATGCATGTGTGGGCATTGTCGCAGAATACAATTACAGGGTGAAATCTGGACTTTTCCAAGGCGAAGCCGATTGAAATGGATAAGCCAGTTTTTCAAAAAATCTTTTTTTTTTAAACTTGCAGCGTGCAGTGGAGAACATCCTTTTGATCAGGTCGAGCCAAGATGCCAGAGACTTGCTCCGACTCCACACTCCGGTGAACTGCCGAGAGGCGTTCACGCTCAGCGGGGACCAGGTCTACGCTGGGCGTGACCAACGCTACTACTCCAACCGCAACACTAAGGCACGATTTTTGCAGAGAGACGTGGAGGACGATATCAGGTACACAGTACACCTCAATGGATGAAGTAACTAGATTGACTAGAGCGGGACTTGAACCTGCGACCTCCGGATTAACATGCCGGTGCTCTACCAACTGAGCTATCTAGCCCTATGTTGGCGGTCTCCCTATTATGTCGACATCTTTGTTCGGGGATAACTATAACCTATAACTGCTGCATTGCCAGGGACCGCACCCAACTCTACGATACAGCCTGGGAAGCGGCAGCAGATCTTTTTGGTTTTGTATGTTATGAAAGGGAATTTAATAAGCAAGAAAGTGTTGTCTTTATTTATATTGCTCTCAAATAAAGCAATTAGGGTGCTAATAACTTTTGTAGCATTGGCCTCTGAACTCAGTGAGATAATGGGGCAAGTTTTTGCGTAAGTTATGTAAGAGACGGTGAACACCCATTCACAATTCTGAATGAATGTGTTAGGCACAATGGTACCAGGGTTTGCTCATCAGGAGGTTGCTATACAAAAGCTTGCCCCGAACCATTTGACATAGCAACTGTCTCTATAGTCTGAGGAATTCAAATTTAAGCGGTAACTTGTGGTGACTAAGCAAGTCATTGTACCAGACATTATTCAAATCTAACTCACAATGGCTCATGGGATTGGTGTCAACCTCATTCTCAGGGTTGATCGATCTCTTCGCGCCATTTTTTCCCAGCATGCCTTGCTCGCTCATAACCCCTGGAATCGGTTCATTAAAATGTGCCAGATTCTGGCGCATTTGAATTAAGCCTGTGGCCGATCCATTCTACGGGCCCGCTCTCGTATGGTAACCCACAAAAGAGGTATCAAGTCCAAGAGCAACTGGTCCCCTCTCATTCTTTGATCTTGTGATATGTCTAACTGTATGCAGTTTAGGGTGACCGTGTAAAAACATGATTCATTTGAACTGGAATCGCGTCAAATACTTGCATTTTGACACGCGCATACTAAGCGCCATACAAGTGCTCGAAAGGTTTTTTACAAGCGTGCACGCAAAGTAGTCACTTTGGGAGCCAATCCGTGTTGTTTTTCAGTACATCCCTACCAGGGGTTAGTGACGAGAGGTATCGGTACGGCGAGCTGCCCATGGTAGCGAGGCTTGATTTGTGTGGGTTTGGTGGCTGTTGGGGTTGATGAAAATAGCAATAATGTTGGATCTTAATCAGAGAGTTGAAGCAGGAACTGCTGGACTTGAAAGAGAAGCAGCGGGAGGCGCAGGGACAGCTGCAGGAACTCAACAGAACCATCAGGGAGAATGAGCAGCTTAAAAACCGAGCGCAGACGCAGCGACGGAAAATACAAGACTCCATCAGCCAACTGTCGTATGTAAGTAGAAACCTCAGATTCACAACCCCAACCAACCTAAGCCCAATTTCATCAAGCCTGTAAGCACAAACAAATCGCTAAGCACAGACAAATCTTGCTTAGAAGAATCAGGTAACCAGCCAACAGTCCATGAAGTTTACATTGTTGTTGCTGGTGCCCCACTCAATTTTTTGCTTAGCAACGAATTTTGCTAAAAAACAATTCTGCTTAACAGCTTTATGGAATCAGGCCCAGGACCCAATTTCAAAGAGCTGTTGAATCACAAAGAGTGGCTGAGCACAATAAAATTATGCTCACCAGAATAAGGTTACCGGCCATACTACCATGTCAGATGTACAACTTGTGACTGATATCCTGCTCATTTCATCTTAGCAGAAAACTGACAGTAGCCACATACGTGTGACGTCAGTGCAAGGGGTCAATTAATGTTCTACATGTCTGTTGGTGTGTCATGGCTGAGCGGATAAGAACACCGGACTCAAGCTCTGGTGTTTCTGATCAGCAGAGTGTGGGTTCGAGTCCTGATCATGGCACTTGTGTCCCAGAGCAAGATGCTTTCCATAATTGCCTTCAGATGGGACATTAAGCCTTAGGTCCCGTGTACTAGGATTGGTAGTGCACGTAAAAGAACCCAGAACACTTATCGTGGAAGAGTAGGGGTTAACCCCGGTGTTTCTGGTTCACATAGCAAGCACCCTTGTTTACAGGTTTCCTCGGGCTTGTGAGCTACAGTGATTAAGTTATATAACATAATATGAGGCATTCTTGGTTTCATTACCAGAAATATGTAATAATAATAGTAATAAAAATAGTAATAAAAGTGGGTTGTGAAATAATTCAGTCGCAAAATAATTCGCCAAACTTCGTCCGAAGCAATTAATTTATCACTTTTGATCATTCCATTGTCTTGACACTTGTGTTTTAAAAACAAGACACTTAACCATTATTGCTTCGTCCTTCAGGTGGGACATATAGCTGTTGGTTCCCTTGTGTTGTGTAATTTACGTAAAAGAACCCAGTTAAACTTATCGTTAAGAGAAGGGGTTTGCCCCGGTGTTTCTGGCAGTGGCTGCTGAATGCGCCGCAGCACCTTGTAAACCATTAAAAGGTGATAACATAAATGGGTCTCATATTTCAAAACTTCAAAAACCTGTCTGGAAATAAATCATGATAAGCGCTTTGAGACATCCTTAGATAAAGCTCTATATAAAAAATAGTTATTATTATTACTATTTTTACGTCTTTCTCCAGGACAAACAACAGCTAGAAGCAATCGAAGATGTTCCCCCAGTCGACGTCAGCACCCTGGAGGAAGAGGTCGAGACTCTTGCCAGAGAAATCGGTGCTCACCAGGAAGGCTTGGACGACCTTGGAGGACAGTACAAAGAAATCCACAAGGAATACGAGAAAATGAGCAAGGAATATCGCACCCTGGACGAGCAGATGAAAAAGTTCGCTGATCAAGTGGAACCAATAAAGGTACCAGTCAGTTCAAACAAACTAAGCTTGGGAAGTTTAACCACTTCACAATGGTATTCTAAAATCTTTTTGTGCCTCTACATGATATTATTTTTTGAAACTTTTTTCGGAGCTTCTGGAGTAATCTTTTTTCTTTGAGAACATCGTTGTCAAAATTAAACCAGGTCTTAACAAAGGAAAGACAACAAAGGTTCTCATAATTAGCGACGGAATTTGTTGTTGTCTTGTGAGAAAAATATGAGTGTGCGTTCACCGTGAATTGCAAAACCACGCGGGAGCAAGCCTCTGCTGATAATCTGCCATAGTATGCTGGAATCTCGGAACACTCGGACCTACCTCCCATTGTGGCAACCTGTTCCAATTCTTGTATGCCACATTTGTTTAATAACAAAAGGACAAAGGTCCGGAATCGGGGCTTACTCAATTACCCCCCGGATCAAGGGAGATTTCGGGCATGAATTTCAGTACTACCTGTCCCTCTTTGTACGGGGGAAAACGAGGCAATCGTTTCTCAGATTTCTGAGGGTCGGTGTCTGTTCGTGAATGCTGCAGCCAAAGATTCAGTTGGTACCCGCAGTCACCTCACTAATTGTGAATGGCTGTTTTCTCAGCAAGTGGACACTGCATTCAGCTGAAACTTTCACATTCTATCTTTCATTATAATTTTGCCTATATATCAGCGTTACTTTGGCAAAAAACAATCTGTGACCTTACCTTTGAGACTTCGTCGCTACTCTTTTATTCTTTTATTCCCTTATAGACTATGCAAGTCTCACGCATATTCCGGGACCATTGTGGTTCCAACCATATGGAGTTTTACGTGGGCAGGATTTTTTGTTTATTAATTATTTTAGTTTAACGTGGTTTATGGCTATGAAAATTATATATGATGTTGGGAATGTAATACTAAGTGATACAAAATATGAAAGTAAAACCAATTCACAACAAAATAACGAAGAAAACCCGAGAATGAGACTTGACCTCCGTTTCCAGTTTCTTGTAAAAACTTAAGCATGCTGCTCAGCTGACGGGCATGTTGTCATTAAACCTATGTGATAGAGGCGCACATTCGGGCGTGATTGGCAAATAGGGTTTCTAACAGTAAGCATCCTAGTCCCAAGTTTTAATTTTGTTTCAATGTTAATTTGAACAAATTGTTTGTATTTATACAAAAATTGTCAATTTATTTATAACAACTTGCTGTGGGTATTTTTATTTTCAAGAATTTTGTACAAATATAATTTTTTTTTAAGATTTGATTGCATAGAAAAATATAGGCTTCATTTGATTTGTTTTCTCGTTTTCGATATGCGCGAGACTTACACAGTCTATTACAATCTTTTCAAATCTGTTTGTACAGGATGATGTGATGTTGGCTACTGCCGAGGTTGAATCAGCTAAGAGTCACCTGCGTCATTACAACAATAAGAAGGCGGAACATCTGGACAAGATCAACGAGATGGGAAGGAGACATGAAGAGAAAGCCAACGAAGTCCAGGTTTGTTCGCCAAATCCTTCAGCCAAATTCCAAAAGAATTTTTTAAAAGTTGTCCCAATGGCCCAGGGCCCAATTTCATAGAGCTGCTTAAGCAGAAAATATTGCTTAACAATTTTCTGCTCAGCAGAATTGAGCAGGATACCAGTCACAAATTGTACATGTGACATGGTAGTTTGGAAGGTAACCTTATTCTGGTAAGCAAGATTTGATTGTGTTTAGCTACTTTTTGTGCTGAAGCAGCTCTATGAAATCTGGCCCTGGTTCAAATCCCACCGGGGCACTATGTGGATTGGGTTTTCAGTCCCTACCTGAATGTGTGGGTTTTCCCTGGAATAATTCTCTGGGGTTTTCCTCCCACATCTAAAACTGAAACTTCCTCCCCTGTCTTCTCTTCGTGGGGTTCTTGGCTAGTACAAGTGATTGAGTTCGCTCTTCTGCGAATCCTTGGCTTCACAAGCAGAATAAATAAATAAATAAATAAACAAATAAATAAATAGATAAATAAACTGCTTGTTCAAAAGACCGTTCAGTCATCAGTCATCCGTTCGTTCAATAGTTTGTTCGTTCGTTCGTTCGTTCGTTCAATCGTTCGTTCGTTCATTCGTTCGTTTGTTCGTTCGTTCGTTCGTTCGTTCGTTCGTTTGTTCGTTCGTTCCTTCGTTCGTTCGTTCGTTTGTTCGTTTGTTCATTCGGCCTTGAAATGGTCCATTGTTTCTTCACAGTTTTGTCTTCAAGAAGGCAACGGGTTGTCATCAATGCACAAGGTCTATTCACAAGCAATAGCACTCTGCACTAATGGTGTCACCTTTGCTAAAAATACCCGGCTGTCTGACGAACACTCCATCACTTACGCAATCACCGCGTCAACGGCACACCAAACCGCACTGGCAGTACAATCAGCACGAGCGAGTAAAACATAAAACTTGGACATGTACGCGCGAGTATGTTAGTGAAGTTTAATAATATCGGCTCTTTTATAGTGCAATTCCAAAGAATGATCATTGCGCTTCAAACATTATTAGCCCTGGTCACTGGACCATATAATTCATTCCTTAAACATCTCAGCTCCCTGGGGAGTTTACAGCCTATGCTGCCAAGTAATGTAGCGCACTAAGCTAAATCAATCACAAGAACCATCTCTGCCCTCACATGTACCCATTTATACCCCTGGGTGAAGAGAAGCAATTATACCGGTAGTTGTCTTCCTCAGGGGCACAAGTGTCATGACCGGGATTCGAACCCACACTCTGATGACTCAGCACCAGAACTTGAGTCCGATGCAGTAAACCACTGGGCCACAACATTCCGAAATTTAACACGTTGTCTAAGATCCGGGTACTTGGCTTCTATTTTTAGCATTAGTGCGAAGTGCTGTTATTGTTTTGTTGGGTTTTTTTTTATCTTCCAGGTAATGGTAGGCCAAGCTCAGCAAGTCCACAAAGAGCGTATTGTGACGAATAGAAAACCTCAGAATATCGACAGCGAGATTGATCAGATCACTAAACGAATAGAGAAGGAGCAACAAAGGTACGCTTGCTTGGTGCTTTATCTAATATAATAATAATAATAATAATAATAATAATAACTAGTTCTTATATAGCGCATTTTACAATAACGTATCAATGCACTTTACATTAGTGCCCTGGTCATTGGATCAATAACATTCGTTTAATTTTTCTCAGCTCCCTGGGGAGTATACAGCCCGACCTGCCGTGGCGCTCTGAAGGCTTTTTCAAACACAATATCAACCTCTACCCTCGCAGGTACACATTTATACCCCTGGGTGAAGAGAAGCAATTATAGTAAAGTATCTTGCTCAAGGATACAAGTGTCATGACCAAGATTCGATCCCACACCCCGATGACTTAACCACCAGAACTTGAATTCGATGCTCTAAATGGCTCGGCCACATGACATGTGTAATATATTACATGTTTACTTTCCCAGGTTTATTGGCTAAGACATCTGTGCCCAATTTCACAAAGCTATTTAGCAAAAAATAACGCTTAAAGGTAGGGTCAGAGATTGCTTTTTGTCAAGGTTATGCTGATTTTTAGGCGAAATTATAAAGAAAGATGCAATAAAAGTCACATCACATTTGAAAGTTTCAGCTGAATACAGTGTCTACTTGCTGAGAAAACAACAACAAACTGGCATGGTATTTTCACACGAATGTTGAATCCATCCACGTTTAGCGAGGTGACAGCGGGTACCAACCGCATATCTGTTTTATTCATGGGTTTTGTCATAACGTGTGAAAGTTTAAAAGGATCACGAAAACATGTTACCCTTAGATGTTTTTTATTTTGAAAAACATGAAATATGAAATCTTCCTAGGGCTATGTTAGGTCCCTGTCAAAGAAACAATTATGATAATCTATTCATCATCACCATCATGTAGACCTACGTGTCATTATTTAGTTTCATGTTCCTTTTATAAATAAGATATTACAAAGTAATATTCTGACCAGCAGCACTGTCGGACCCCGATCATTGAACAAGGACGAACATCAGAAGTTACGAAAGTGTAATTATTTTGTTTAATATATTTAGCCCGGTTTTTTAAACAGATTTACATTTTGCAAAAACACATTTTTTGCAAAAGTTCGTGTTGCTTTTCTATTACATTTAATATCACTTCCCTGCACTAGTTTAATTACTATCGACTCCGATCGAACTGTTACTTCGTTTGAACTGAGACCATTCAACTTTGCTCCTTTGAAACAATTGACAACCATTGATAAAGTTCGGGAAACAATTTACTTGGACTTTGTTTTTTTCGTTGAGTTTAGTTTCAGGATGCCATACAGTTTAGAAAGGTAGTAAAACACATGTTGGTTATAGGGTAGTAAATTGTTATTAAATGGGGCAAGTGTTGATTTCAAAATTGATTATTTGGTCCTTGAAGCAAGTGTACCTTGTAGATAGACATCAACCACGCATCAATAACTAGTGGCGATGCGTCAGTTAGAATCACTGAAGCAATCATAAAGATTTGTTTACAACTACCAAGTATTGATTGAAAATAATATTGTTACAATGGGGGCGAGAAGTGTGTGCATCAAAGTGAAAGTCACATCTACAATTCCAGTGTGTCTTGCAGAGTGATTGTGCCGTACAGGTAGTGTTTGATATATATATATATATATATATGAAGCAATATTTGAACCAAATGGGTGAACTTATATACATACCGATGTTAAAGTTTTTACGGAAAAATCTAAAACACAAAATTATTCATGATGATGTGATACTCGATAGTGATACTGTGTGATAAGAGTGACCACACGATGTGGGTTATCACATGTCAAATCTAGTGATAAAATGTTCTTATGACCTAATTATTGCATGCAAATGTAGCTGGAGTTTAGTTTGAGATTTCCCTCGTTGCAAAACGAAAAAGAAAGTAACAATATGGAAGAACTCTCTAGTAGTGCCTACTCTGCTAAATCGAATGCCGATTTCACTTGTAATTTACATTTAACAATGTAATATATAAATGTGCATGCGTCCAAATAAAATGTTAATGACAGTTTAACCTGAAGAGGACAAATCACTTAAATACCAATATTTGAAGGTAGGCCCGTGATGTTAGTATTTATTTTATGAATATTATTTTTTTTGGGGGGGGGGGAGGGGCGGATATATAAGAAAAAGGGGGGTGTTGAATTTTTTTTTAAAATGAAGGCCCAATATTAAGCCATTTGGTCTGTTTTTGCGCTTATGGTATGCGTGCTCAGAATTTATTTTGTTTTATTTTGGGTGAACTTTTTTGTCTTCTTTTTTTGATTTTTTTTGGGGGGGTATCCACTAGTGGTGTCAACCCCCGCCTATCCCCTAGTTACGGGCATGCATGAAGGTTTAGGTCACAATGGCCGGTCACTTGCCGAAATTGACTAGTCTTTGAACTTGAGGAGTTTATGTGCAATGTTGTTTACAATCTTTGAAACTTACAGAATCACCTGTTGATATGACAACAAATCCAAATCCACTTGCTGCAATTTTTCCAATCGCCCCGATTTTCAAAATGGCCAGAATTGTTTGCACATATTTTAGCATATGTTGTGTGCAAAAACAGAAATACAAAATATGACTGAATTGACACAGGTATTTTTGTTTCCCAGCGTTTATAAAAAATATTATGTATAATTTATATTAAAATGTTGAAGTTTTTAATACTTCATAATTATAATACTTCAGCGGTCATATTAAAGCATTCTCTTTGTCTGTATTGGTTAACAAAAAACTTAATTATTTAAAATCCTAACGAAGCTTATTTCCCCTATTTAAATGTTGATTAAAGACGAAAGCATGGCTCAAAATGAGGAAAATATATTACGCAACTATAAAGAACAGGGTAAGGGCGAAAGGAAAGAAGGGTTAGGAGTGGAATAAAGAAAACTGTAGGTCACCTAAATTGGTATAAATTTTGGAACCGTTGCCATAACGTGGTCCCATCCTATACACGGTTGCCATTGTATCGCGGAGAAAGAAAAAACCTTGTTATGCACATACAGGTTACTCCACTATGTTCCGACACCCCTATGTTCCGACACCCCTATGTTCCGACAACCCTAGTGTATTTTCCTATTCCTAACCCTAACCCTAACCCTAACCCTAACCCTAACCTTAACCTTATGTAAATCATGAGGGGGTTGTCGGAACATAGGGGTGTCGGAACATAGGGGTGTCGGAATATAGAGCAGCTTTCGCGAACGGACACCAACCCTCAGAAATCTGAGAAACAATTCATGCATGAATCGTTTCTCAGATTGAAATATTTTTAGGTGATAAATTATCCAAACCATGTTACTTTGAAGGGAATCCTTTCTCAAAATAACTTATACTATCATATCAACAGCTGCAGTGTTTCGCACCAAGTAAGTTTTTATGGTCATTCATTTTTGAAGTACTTACCAAAGTATGATCTTACCTTTAAAGGTAGTTTACATAATTTGTAGATTTAAAAAAAATGTACTTTGAGGTTACTACACAAACTTACTTGACAGAAAGTACATATTATTCCCAAATATCCAGTAAAATCGTTTCACCAGTTGTAGTAAAGAAAAAAGCAATTTACACTGGTTACCTTTTAGACAACGCATCACCTTCAAACAGGCATGAGAATCTTCCTGTTTAAACAGGAATTCCTGTTTTTTCCCTTTCAAATTTGTGGTCTTTGAGTTCAGTGTGAATTTGATATAAAATTTGGGGGTTGAGTTGTAGGGGGTATACATTTGGATTGCACTAATCCTTCTTCTCTAATCAGAAATTGTGAGTTTACCCATTTTACCTTTGTAATCGTATATCGCAGATCGACACACTGTTCGTGAAAAAACAGCAAGTTAACACTTGCCGCCCGGCTTCCATTAGTCTTGGTTCCAAGACGCTCCAGTTACTGTGTAGTCACGAAAACCTAATCGCTATCTAAACCGCTATCACCCACGGACATGCATTTTTGGCGTTCGATTTTTCAGATTTTTTTCGTACGAAATAGATTTCCTGTTTTTTCATCATCGCCCATTCTCATGCCTGTTCAAAACATCAGTGAACATGCACAAAGCACTCTCCAATAACCTTTCACAGTACAGTACAGAGTGTCTAAACCTCAACAAACCTGGGCCCAGTTTCATAGAGCTGCTAAGCACAAAAAATTTGCTTAGCATGAAATTTCTTCCTTGATAAAAACAGGATTACCAACCAAATTTCCATGTGTTGCATATTGCTTGTTACTGGTATTCAGCTGTTGTTTGCTTATCCTGAAAATTACATGGCAATTTGGTTGGTAATCCTGTTTTTATCAAGGAAGAAATTTCATGCTAAGCAAATTTTTGTGCTTAGCAGCTCTATGAAATTGGGCCCTGGCTGGAGTGGCCTCCGCTCCAGTCACAATCTAATACTCCCTCGCACTTACAAAAGGGCAGAGGACCGGTCCGTCTCAGTTGCTGGGCCCCGATGCTGGAACTCTCCACCAAATCACATTCGCAACATCAACTCACTCTAGACTTTCAAGTCTAAATTAAAAGCACATTTGTTCTCTTCTTGCCCATAAACTTTTTTTCTGACCAATATGTAGCATTCTTTAGCAACGCATCGTATCTTTAGAAAATGCGTTGTATAAGTCTTACTAAATATTATTATAACTTGTATCATTTTGAAGTGATGGTCGGTCAACCGTCGTTTGAATGTGTGAGTTTGACTACAACAAGATCTTTCTGACAGGTTAAAATTTTTACCATTTGCTCTCGTTTTTTCTCTTCGCATTTGCAACTCTCATGGTTTCTATTGTTTTCTTTTTGTTCTCTTGATTTTTAGTGTTTTCTTTTTTCCCCTGGTTTTGATTGGTCTCTTTTTTGTGCGTGTTTCTATCATCAACAGTAAGGGTGATCCAGAGCAGATAATCCGACTTTACGACCAAACCAAAGAAAGCTACAAAAAGATCAAAAAGGAACTCACTATGTTCAAAAACTTCATCAAGGTACCCATTCAGAATCAATATTTAGGGTCATGTAGGGTGCGTTTGAGTAGCTTCCTCCAAATTACGTGCATCTAAACACTGTATTAATTGACTCTAGTAATTTTACTCTTTAAAGGCACTGAACACGTTTGGAAATTGTCAAAGACCAGTGTTCTCACTTGGTGTATCCCAACATATGCATAAAATAACAAGCCTGTGAAAATTTGGGCTCAATTGGTCATCGAAGTTGCAAGAAAACGATGAAAGAAAAAACACCCTTGTTGTACAAATTTGTGTGCTTTCAGATAGGAATAAAAACTTCTTGCAAGAAGTTGTTATTATTTTAGTGAGAAATTACCTCTTCCTCAAAAACTATGTTACTTCAGAGGGAGTCGTTTCCTACAATGTTTTATACTATCAACAGCTCTCCGTTGCTTGTTACCAAGTCAGTTTTTATGCTAACATTTGTTTTGAGTCATTACCAAAGGTGTACGATACCTTTAATTTACTCGTTAGTAATAACTTACTCTTTAGACAGGCAGCGCCCTGACTTTCAAGAGGGGCTTGTAGGTCAAATTCAGTTTTGTGATCCACTCATTTTTTCAATTTCCTTATGAAAATAGGGAACAAAGTCACTTACCTCTAAAATTTACTGGTGTGTTTGATACCCTTCAAGTGCAATTTGTTGCAAAATCCAAAAACGTTTGATGACATTATTTTAACCACCGCCTGTCCTTTTTGTGTGAATGAAACGAAGTGTTGCACGGTGAGTGAGTTCTCTTTGCCCGCTCCTTGCTGAAAAGTATGGGCGGCCTTCTTTTTTTCCAATCATCTGGGCCCAATTTTCATGGCTGAGCTTACCACAACTAAAGAATCTGCGTTTATGGAAGCAGGGAATTCTGCAGTTACGTCAGTCAAGCGTATTTCACAGGTTAGCAGTGTATTTGTGTTTGTGCTCATGCCTACTCCGTGTTACTAGGCGTGCTTCGCTTACACAGCTAGCACAGATATGAGGCGCTTGCCTTGTAAGCGAAGAATTCGGTGGTAAGCAGAGCCATGAAACTTGGCCCTGTAGTGACACAAAATGCACGTCATTCAAATTCTAGCAGGGAAAGTATTGGCATGTCAACACGACATCCGGCGTCAACTGGTTCAAGACTGCAGTAGCTACAAAGTGGCTTGCCCCTAACTCTCTTTGGCTGTCAAAGGAAAACATTATAAAGACCATCAGTATCACAGGTTTTTTTTTATAAGGGTTTAAAAATACTCCCCTAGTATTTATTTGTCATCTGAAAAAAAGAAAACTAACTTTAAAGGTATTATACATAAAGGATAAAAAACAGCATTGTTTAATTTTAGTCTAAAAGCTTACTGATTATGAAGTTCATACTAGAACCATTTTTTTCTGTGAATTATTTCCCCCTGAAATGAAGTCATATTCGAGAAAACTGTATCTGAAAACCTACAAAAAAAACACGAAACAGCTGACACTTGTTGTTACAACCTAAATTAAGGAGATTGTGTTTACATGCTCAAAATTGTGCATGGTTTTTCACTATTTTCTCCTGACTCACCCAACAGATTTGGTAAGCCCAAATTCTCACAGGTTTGTTATTTCATGTATACGGTTGATCACACAAAACATGAACACTGTCTGCGACCATTTTGTCGGCTCTACCAATCCTGGCCAAGTTCGCCCAAGGACTATCGTTGACCATAGTTCGACTAACTTAGCCCGAACTCTGTCTAGTCGATGATAGTTGGACCACTGTAGTCGACTATTTGGAACCAGCTGGGCATGGTCGCATTGCTGGTTATCAATAGCCAATTTCATAGGACAGTGCAGAGTGAACCAGTTATAAGAAACTGATAACGTATGTTGAGTCACCAGTCGTGTTGACATGACATGACTAGATTCGTTCGCACTTCAACTTCTGTGCGCATGCCCTACGTACGTCACTGAACAACCACTAGTTAACCATTGGTCCTTGCGCGAACTTGGCCCCTGTATATAACACCTTCAAAGTATGCCATTATGTTCCCTCAACAGAAACTAGATACACTTCTTGAAGTACGTAAAAGCACCTTCTTAGTGGTGCGTCGACACATCGCCCTTCGTGCCAAATGCTTCTTCATTATGACCCTCTCAAGGCGTGGCTACAACGGCAAGATCAAATTCCAGCACCAGACGGGGGAGCTTCATATCACTGTAAGCAATTTCAGTAGACATTCATGGCGTGTCGTGGCCGAGCGGTCAAGCAAACTGGACTCAAGCTCTGGTGTTTCTGATCAGCAGAGTGTGGGTTCAAGTCCTAGTCTTGACAGTCCTTGAGCATGACCTGGTGTTTGTAATCAGCAGAGTGTGGGTTCGAGTCCCGGTCTTGACACTTTTGTGTCCTAAAGCAAGACACTTAACCATTATTGCTTCGTCCTTCGGATGGGACGTAAACCTGTTGGTCCCGTGTGTTGTGTAAGGGGTTTGCCCCAGTGTTTCTGGCAGTGGCTGCCGAATGCATCACAGCACGTTGTTAACACTTACAAGGCGTTACATAAAATGGGTCTCATAATTCATAAACTTCAAAAACCTGTCTGGAAATTAATGATGATAAAGGCTTTGAAACGCCCGTAGATGAAGCGCTATATAAAAACTAATTATAATAATTATTTTTCTGCAATCATGGAAGTGTTTCCCCTGCTATTTTCGGCGGTCACCGTGCTCGTTTTTTGCTTGGCAAATCTAAGCAAAAACTAACCGGGAACCAGTCACAAACAGTTTTACATTACATGGTATTTTTGCTGGTAACCTGTTTCTGCTTAGCAAGATTTTTCAGTGCTTATCAATTTTGCGTGATTAATAGCTTTATAAAGCGCCTATGGCCAAATTTCATAAGGCGTGTTGGTAAAAAAAGCTTGCCAAGCCTGAAACAGCCAGAAACAGGGTCAAATTTCAAAAAGCTGCTTGGGCTTGGGCTCCGGCTTGGGCTTTGCTTTGGCTCTGGCTTGGGTTTCGGCTCCAGCTTGGGCTCCAGCTTGGGCTCCGGCTTAGGCTCTGGCTTGGGCTCCGGCTTGGGCTCCGGCTTGGGTTTCGGCTCCAGTTTTGGCTTCGGCTTGGGCTCAGGCTTGGGCTCCGGCTTAGGCTCCGGCTTGGGCTCCGGCTTAGGCTCCAGCTTGGGCTCCAGCTTGGGCTCCGGCTTAGGCTCCGGCTTGGGCTCCGGCTTGGGCTCCGGCTTGGGCTCAGGCTTGGGCTCCGGCTTGGGCTCAGGCTTGGGCTCCGGCTTGGGCTCCAGCTTGGGCTCCAGCTTGGGCTCCAGCTTGGGCTCCAGCTTGGGCTCCGGCTTGGGCTCAGGCTTGGGCTCCGGCTTAGGCTCCGGCTTGGGATCAGGCTTAAGCTCAGGCTTGGGCTGCGGCTTGGGCTCAGGCTTGGGCTCAGGCTTGGGCTCCGGCTTGGGCTCAGGCTTGGGCTCAGGCTTGGGCTCCAGCTTGGGCTCTGGCTTTGGCTCCGGCTTGGGCTCCAGCTTGGGCTCCGGCTTTGGCTCCGTCCGACCGTTTGAAGCCCCATGTTGTAAGCGCACATTTTTCAAATAACTGAAGTAGCCCAAGCCCAAGCCGTGGTTTCAAAAAGGGGCTATGAATAACAAATGCAGAGCTAAACTGAAATCATAGTTCTTTATGCAAAATGCAATAATTTTATCCGCTTAAACGATACACTTGTTTGCTGAGCTGGTTTTTGTTCATAATCCGTTTACAGGTGCAGCCCACCCAGGGGGATGGTGTCGGCTCACAGGACATGAAGGCCTTGTCCGGTGGGGAACGGTCCTTCTCCACCGTGTGTTTCATCATGGCACTGTGGGAAAGTATGGAGACCCCATTCAGGGCACTAGACGAGTTTGATGTATTCATGGTAAGTCTTTGCATAACCAAAGTGAGGCTGGAAGGGGAAATAGTCTGGTGCCGTGGTTACATTCGAGCTATGTGTTCATGTAATATGGGGGGTGGGTAATATATCAGGTAACGAACCACAAGTAAAACTGACTGGGTAAATTATAAATAAATTGGGGTTTGAGACTGTCTGTCACTCTGACATGGTCGTGGTTGTTGATGAATGACGGTGTGGATCTTAACTAGTTATTGCATACTTGAATTGCATCATTCTGATTGGTTTTCAGGACATGGTGAATCGGCGAATCAGCATGGACCTGATGTTAACGGTCGCTAAGGAGAATCGAATGAGGCAGTTCATCTTTCTCACACCCCTGGACATGAGGTTGGTTAACGAAATCATGGTATATTCACAGCTATCAGTGTGACTTTCTCTTTACAAACTAAAGCTTGACACTTGTGTCCTTAAGCCAGACACTTTTAAAATTATTGCTTCGTCCTTCAGATGAAGGAACCCAGTTACACTTATCGCTAAGAGAAGGGATTTACCCCGATGTTTCCGGCAGTGGCTGCTGAATGCTCCGCAGCACCTTGTAAACCCTTATAAGGTGCTACATAAACTGGTTTCATAATTAAAACATTTTGTTAATATGTTTCTGTTTGTTCAAGCACATGGAGTACCTTTTTAGTAGATACGTGCGCTATATCAGACTATCTATTATTATTGTTATTATGAACTTGGATGAGTTGTACTTGGACATACTGGAAATGCCTAAACCGTCTTCGTACTGGTGTGGGCGGATGCAAAGTTTCCCTGCACACCTGGGGATACATCACCAGCCCAACAACATTTGACTGTGGCCGGGAACCACAGTCTATGCAGCGGTGCCCGCTCTTTGAGGAGACCCTGGCCCAATTTCATAGAGCTGCTTAAGCTAAGCATAACAAAATTACACTTAACAGAATAAGGTTACCAGCCAAACCACCATGTCACAAGTACAATTTGTAACTGGTATCCTGCTCGTTTCTGCTTAGCAGAAAATTGTTAAGCAATAGTTTCTGCTTAAGCAGCTCTATGACATCGAGCCCTGTACTGCTACCGACCTAGCGCAGATCACCCCACAGGCAAAAAAGTGTGTACATCAGTGGATGTCCACAGTGTAAGGCGAGGAAGAAGAGACGAACTTGTAAAACCATTTTATGATAACTTTTTTTATTTGCACATCACAGCAAAATCAAGGCTAATCCCCTGGTGAGGATCTCTCGTATGCCTGATCCGATCCGTGAGGATCAAAGCGTCCTTCCATTCGAGCCAATCGCACGCAGTGACAACAACGACGACCAAGATTAACTGACGACACGGACGCTGAAAGGTAGGGACACCTTGACACGAACCAGTGAGGGCGCACTAAACCCTTTGCGAGTTATAGGTTGGAATGATGTCTGGTACCATGCCTTGTTTGGTCATAATGTGTGAATGATTTTAAATGGAATTCCTCAGACTAATTCCACTGATGCTACGTCACATGGTTAGGGGCAAGCTTTTAGATAGTTACATAATGGACGGAAAACACCCACAGACATTTTCTAATGAAATCTGGCACAAAGGATACCAGTGTTTGCCCCAACAGTATTAGCTGACTGGCACCCCAGAACACATATATTGACAAAAAAGGGAGACCGACAGCATTAGGGCTGGATGGCTCAGTTGGTATAGAGCTCCGACAAGTTAATCCTGAAGTCCCAGGTTCAAATCCCGCTCTAGTCAATGTTTTCTTTGTTCAACAGTATTTGCAGTCTGGGGAATTCAAATTAAGCGTTTAGTAGTGACCCAGGCAAGTCAGTGTACCAGACATTATTCACATTTAATTCGCAAATTGCTTTATTGGTTGATGACCATGGAAGTACATGCAGGACAAGATCTCCGTCAGTGTCTGCTGTGTATCGCCCTCTATGTTAGTAGTGGACATCATCGTATGGCAAACTTTTTCAAAGCATATCTTGTTTATCGTTTGTACTATTAACTAGTTTTTTCTTTGTTAAATTTATGACGACTATTAACGTATGTTTTAACTAAATTTACTGTGATTGTGTTAGGTTGTCTTTTGACTTGGGGAGTGGGGTTAACCGGGTAGAAAATTCCTCCTCAGAACTTCCCCCCCCCCCCACCATTTGTGCCTTTTTTGTTTTAATTTGACCAAGCAGGTCTCGATTTTCACAAAGAGCTAAGATTGATCTTAACTCTGTATCAATCTTAACTGCTAAGCAAAATATGATGTCAAATTACCAATCACTATGGTAATACTGACAACTCATCTTAAGGGAATTGGATACGTTTGATAATTGGAACCTACTGTTTGTTTCAATCCTATATAGTCGAAGATTTTATACCATAAAACTAACCTGTGAAAATTTCATTTCAAAAGGTGGTAGCGCTTTTGAGATTTTTCCTGAAAATCTGGAGCGGTTATGTCCACACAGGAAGTATAATCTGCAATTGGAATACACAATCTGAGAAACGTTTCTGACAGAAACGCTTCTCATATTCAAATATTTTTTGGATAAAAACTGATATCTTTTTCCATAACCACATTACTTCAAAGTGAAATGTTTCTCAAAATGCTTTTTACTATCAGAAGCTGCTGTACTGCTTACAAGTAACTTTTTATACAGTTTACAGACCCTTTAAGATGAATCAAAGTGATTTGTGAAGTTCGAGCCCTGGTCGTCTAAAAAAAGTAACAATCTTTACGGTGACTGCTCTTTGTTCCGACATCCGTATGTTCCGATAACCCCTTGTGATGTACATGCTAGGGTCAAGTTTGCGCAACGACCAATCTTTAATTGGTAGAGGGAAACACGTAGGGCATGCGCACAGAAGTAATGGTGCAAAGCGACCGGCGGCTCAACACACGTTATCATTTTCTGATAAACACTTCCACATAACCAGCGATGCGACCATGCCGGGTAGGCTGGTTCCAAATAGTTAACTAGCGTAGTCCATCTATCGTCGACTAGACAGAGTTCAGGCTAACGTAGTCAAACTATGGTCAACGATAGTCCTTGCGCAAACTTGGCCCAGGGTTAGGGTTAGGGTTAGGGTCAGGGTTAGGATTAAGAAAATACATTAGGTATGTCGGAATACAGGGATGTCGCACCATAAATGTGTATCCATTTATACACATGACAATTAAAGGCAGTGGGCACTATTGGTAATTACTCAAAATAATTATTAGCACAAAACCTTACTTGGTATCAAGTAATGGGGAGAGGTTGGTAGTATAAAACATTGTGAGAAACGGCTCCCTCTGAAGTGGAGTAGTTTTCGAGAAAGAAGTAATTTTCCACGAATTTGATTTCGAGACCTCAAGTTTAGAACTTGAGGTCTCGAAATCAAGCATCTGAAAGCACACAACTTCGTGTGACAAGGGTGTTTTTTCTTTCATAGTTATCTTGCAACTCCGACGACCGATCGAGCTCAAATTTTCACAGGTTTGTTATTTTATGCATATGTTGAGATACACCAAGTGAGAAGACTGGTCTTTGACAATTACCAATAGTGTACCCTGTCTTTAAAGGGCAAATTTTATGACTCTGCTAACCGAAGACTTCTTCATTTAGAGGTTGGATCGGAAAAACTTGTCATAATTATCTTTGCTATTCTAGAGTGAGATCAATTTGGTCATCGTTTGTTACCGAAAAACCAAAAAGAATATCAATATTCCACCATTCAGTGCCTTAAAACCTATGTAACTTGATTTTTTTAGCCAGTAATTTTGATATTTATAAATGTGAAATTCCATACAGGCCCATGATATGTGCCGGTGCAAAATAGTACAAAATAGTACAATATAATCTGCTACAGTAAGAGACGATTCTGCGCTTGCAGGGTCTAATTTTAATAAAGCTGTTTAGGACAAAAATATGGCATATCAAATCATTATCTACGAAAGGCAGGGAACCAGTCTGAGCAATGCACATTATGCACATTACATGGTATTTTGGCTGGTAACCAAGAGTTGTCTGTGCTTAGTAACTTGAAATGATGAAATCATCCCAAATTAGCAGAGCTTCAAAAAGGGGCGTGTCGTGGCCGAGCGGTCTAGTTCACCGGACCCAAGCTCCGGTGTTGTCAGCAGCAGAGTGTGGGTTCGAATCCCGGTCATGACACTTGTGCCCTTGAGCAAGGCACTTAACCATAATTGCTTCGTACACAGTTGGGAAGGTAGTGCATTCTGCTCTTCCAGCCAGGCTCCTAGTGGATGATACCCATGCCTACATCATTACGGACTTTAAAGGGGGCAACCCTGTTTCAGCCCCAGGAGTAGGTGCCAACGTGCCCCTGGTGGCAGTTGATTTGGGTCGATAGCCCAATTGGTTAAGTGTAGCCCCCACCTTGAAGTGGCCGTCCGGCCTTGTGATGATAGGCGATCTCTCTCAAAAAAAAATTCTTGCCAAAAAATGTTAGTCTATTATTTACCCATTTCACCATGTACAGCACTCTTACACATGCCTATCCTGTCCGCCATTTTGGAGTCAAAGTTATACACAAGGGAATATACCTTTCTATTGTTGATAAACAAACCACGCTGGTTGGCATGGACGGCTGAATGTTAGCAACATATTCAATCGTGTTAACAAATGTTGCGACCAAATTCAACATTTCTGCAAACTTGCAAGTGTAAACAGTACATGTATTACGTGTGGGTTTACGCTGTGTTTTTCGGAGTGGAAACTGCGACCGCCTCAGCAAGGCTAGGTAACCATTGGTCCTTGCGCACACTTGACCCCCCTGTTTATAGATTGTTTTGAGTTTTTACACCGACCCATTCTTTATTCTTATGCCACTTTACTTTAATCTTTAATCTTGACTAGGTTATATAATGTGCAGCTTGTTAATAAAGATAATTATGTTATTGTTGTTTAAAAAAAATTGCCATAGCTGTTTTCTTCTTTTGAGTTTCAAGGTTGGGTTACAGATTGTTTTTTGCAGACGTAATGCAGATTTATAGGCCAAATTGTCAATAAAGATTACAACATAAGTAAACTGGGAAAGTTTCAGCTGAATATAGTGTCAACTTGTTGAGAAAATAGCAAAAAAAATGTCACAGTATAGACTGCAAGTCTCGTGCGTATCGGAACGAGAAAACACATCAAACGAAGAACTTTCTTTTCCTAAAAATAAATTCTTTGTTTTAAATTATATCTAATGACAAATTCTGAACAAAAAAATACTCATTACATTTTTATACAATCAGTTTTAGTTTTTGTAATAAATACACCAATAATGTGTTAATTATTATTGAAACAAAATTCAAACTCTAGGACAAGAATGCTTATTTGATCTTAACTTTTGCGAAACCACTTACGCGGATTCGCGAAGGTCACACGGGCGTAAAATTAACGCTTGACGCAGTTTATAGAGGACGCTGACGCCTCAACAACCATAGACTGCAATGAAAAGGCTTCGCGTTGCAATTACAGCACCTGGCGATCATCATCGCGCATCCAAAACAAGCGTTTACATAAGTTTTGTGATCGGAGGTGAGCACAAAATTCTTAGTTTCTTAGTTTTTCTTAGCACAAAATTCGTAGTTTTGGGCAGTAACCGGAAGCTGAGGTCAAGTTTAATTCTCGGGTTTTCGTTGTTATATTGTTGAATTGATTTTACTTTCATATTTTGTATAACTAAGTATTACATTCCCAACAACATATTTATTTTTCATGGTCATAAACCACGTTAAACTAAAATAATTGACACAACAAAATCTTGCCCACGTAAATCTCCATATGGTTGGGACCACAATGGTCCCGGAAGTTCAAATATGCGCGAGACTTGCACAGTCTATTCTCACAAGAATGTCAAATCCATCCACGTTTAGCGAGGTGGGTTTTGGAGACTCAAATTTTTCGAGATGTACTTTTGTTGATTTCTAATCAATAGGGGGGTGGGGCATTTCAGACAAAATAAATTCACTGGATGCTTACGACCATTGCGATCTTTTTAACAAGTCAGCTTTCAGATAGAAATTACACAATAATTTTGTTCAGGGTCATTAGCAAAGTATGACCCCCGGGTGACCTTCAAGGGTATTTTCAACAAGCAAATAATTGGCTGCGTTCGATTAATAGCTTTCCCGGGTCGACCCGTTTGTGCTCATCCGGGTCGGGTGATTCTCCCGACAAGAGCTAACTGACCTTCACCCCTACCCCCCACGCCACGCCACCCACTATACACCTCCCCACCCCACCCCGCCATCGTACAATTTTAGATTCCGTTTTACATATCGACATTGATATGGAAAGCATTGGGGAAAATAGGTTAAACTGTAAAGGGGGTCATTGAGAAGTCTGCCTGAGGAAAAGAAATACAAGAGTGTGTAATATTCCTATCATGTATGCAAACTCAGCTTTAAAAAAATTGTAATTTGTATATATTTATTAATTGTTCGGGGGGGGGGGCTTGCACTGTGATGAGAAATCCAGCCGATTGGGTAAAGCAACATACTTTTACAAACAAATTATAAAACAAACAGCAGCAATAAAAGATGTTTAAGCAGCGATTATGCACTAAGTTTGCACTCGGATTCGGGGCATATATTCTGTTGTTGAAATATATGTCAAGTCTTTGAGAAAACACTTTGCTGGTACATTTCCCTGGAAATTTTAATTTTCGTCTCAAATAAATTTCTTACTACGCCACAGCTTATTATGCATGACTCAAAGTCATAATAAGTCAAGTTTTTTCCTTCAAATTCTATATTATTATATTATATTTTTATATTATATTTTATTATACATTATATAGTTTTTATTGATTGATTTATCGCTGTTATTGGAGAACTCCGCATTGCGCAGTTTCTTTTTGTGACTCGATGGATATTGTTTTTGCTGGCAATTATTAATCTCGGCGCAGTTCCGTTCTGTGAAGGTTGCACCTTCTTGGTTATTTGTAAATCTGGCAGCAATTTCAATTTGTCAAGACATGGTCGGCAAAATGGTGGCGAGCAAACTGCTGGGTGTTGTTGGTATATTTATGATGGCAAACTACGCTGCCGGTGATGGGCAGTGTGTGGAGGGTGTGGAGGCCCCCATCAGAGGGAGGCCGCGATGCCCTCCTACTTGGAGCCAGTGGAAAGACAAATGCTACAAGATGCATGATGCTGAAGTTACATGGGAAGAGGGCAAGCAGAAATGTGAGGAGTTGGGCGGTGTGATAGTTGTCCCTCGATCCGGAGAAGAATTACAACACCTCAACACCATGTGCAGCTGCGACAAGTTCTGGATTGGTTGCAACGACATTGACGTCGAAGGTTTGTACCGATTCTAGAAATCATGCTCAATAGTTCTTATAACAGTTTTATTTTATGACAAATCGCCAACACACGGAAAAAATGCCACCCAGGGTGAGGGCTACAAGAAAAATAATTTATAGGTATAATGATAATTTGAAAGACAGTTAGGGAAAATTCTTAATTGTTTGCAAATAACCGGAAACGGAGTTCGACACTTTTACTCTGGTTTTCTTCTGTTGATTTGTTAAATTTATGTTACTTTCATTATTCCATGGCTAAATTTTACTCTCCCAATAATAGGCCTATGGTAAACTTCGTATAGACTTAGACAACGTTAAACTAAAATTTGAAGAACAGAATCGCGCACACTTAAAACTCAGGTCGGGACCAAGTTGGTCCCGGAAGTTCGAACACGCACGAGACTTGCACATTCTGTTCAAAATGGTTGGGTGCTGTTGGAGGTATTGAAGTTCCAACCATTAGCTGGCATAGCAATTAAGTTTCATCAGCCATTGACGTTTAATTCAGTCAGTGGTAAACAAACAGCCTTTTATAAAATACAGAGACCGCTATCTTTTATAAAAGTGACAAAGTAAGTTATGTTATAGTGCTACATCGACTTTGCTGCATTTCCGGTTACACCAGGGATTGGTGCCCGGGGTCGAGGGACACGTTACCATCCAACGATTCTAGCCTTGAATCAAAGGGAACGTATACGTTGGTGATCACTCTTAAAATTAATGGCAATAACAACCTACTTCGTTAGAAGTACAGCAGCTTTCGAAAGTATAAAGCATTTTGAGAATCTTTTTCCTTCGAAGTACAATGTGGTTATGGAAAAGATATCAGTTTTTATCCCCCAACATTTGAATCTGAGAAACGTTACTGTCAGATCGTTTCTCAGATTGTTTGTTCTAACTACGGATTATTCTTCCTGCGTGGAAATAACCGCTCTGGATTTTCGGCAATATCTCAAAAACAAGACCACCTTTTAGTTTTATTGTATATCTACATTTCTATGTAGGATTTAAAGAATCTAACGGTTCCAAAAACCAAAGGTATACTTTCCCTTTAAGAAAAACGAATGATAAGGGGAAATGCTCGCCTAAAACATTTAGGCCATTAATGATTGAAATAAGAAGTTTAGATTCAATTGAAAACCTTCCTGATTACAAAGTCCATCCATTACCGATCTTCAAGAGATAATTTCCGTTTGGAATACTGTCAAAGTCGTGTAAATTGAATTTCGAAGACCCCGCAAATCACGGTATAAAATCTTTTTTTTTTACAAAAGAAAATGAGAAAGATACAATAAAAAACACTTGTGAAATTTTCAGCTGAATACAGTGTCTATTTGGTGAGAAAACATCAAAGAAAACTGCCACGAAATTTTCACAAGAACGTATAATCCATCCACGTTTTTAGCGAGTAGCGGGTACCAACCTCATGTCTGGCCGCAGTATTCGCGAACGGACACCAACCCTCAGAAATCTCGGAAACGATTCATGTATGAAATATTTTTCAGATTTTAATGATTTAGGGTGAAAAAATACCCAAACCATATTACTTCGAAGGGAATCCTTTCTCAAAAGGTAAGTTTTATGGTCATTAATGTTTGGAGTATTTATACCAATCTATGACCGTACCTTTAAGTACGATCCCGCTCCGAACGTTTGATGTAATGAGACTTTTTATTTCTGATTGACTCGGATCAGGTACGTGGGTGTGTTTGGATGGTGAAGGTACTATTGACGTGCGGGACAAGAGATGGGATGGTGGTGAGCCAGATGATTACGACGGCAACCAAGATTGCGCCGCATACCATGCTTCAACAAATCCAGGCTGGTACGATAAGGGTTGTGATGCTGCTACACTCAAGTTAATCTGTCAGCAGCGTCAGCGCCCCGTATCACCAGCACTGTTGCACCTTTGAAAGGTTGCTCAATATTCTGGGCAAACTACTTTTTATAAAGGGGCACATTGCCTTAATTTTTAAGTTCACTCGCTTTGTGGTAATCTTTTGTAAGACACCAAGCTATTATACTTTGAAAATTTTGTTAATTATTAAAAAGAAAAACGTTGTATGGAATCATCCATCTGGATATTCTAACCAAACTATTTGAAGTTCAGTTTCTCTCAAAAACATATCAAAATATGGAAACGGAGCAATTCTGGCTTGTTCACTTCTTGCGTAAATTTCGGGGTATATATTTCTGAAGTGCTATTTGTTCACTGTGCCGTGACAACTAGGCCCTATATAAATAGCTTTAAAGTTAGATTTGGTTATAATATTTCAGTTTCATGATTGTGTGATACATTGTTTTTAATTGTTAATTAATTTACATTACTAATAACAGACTAATATGACGTCATTGTTTAAAAATGTTTCAACGAGATGGCAGTTAGCCTATGTTTAGTTTATGTGCACTACACCATTAGTTATCTCATCATTAATGTAAGCATGAATTCTTATAATTCAGTTTTTAAATAAAATATTGCTCTATTTTCCTTTTCTTGAAACGGAGTAAGAAGTACCTATTAATTTCAAAATTATATAAAAGACGTTTTGGGAACCTCACAAGTCTTTTTATTTGAAGGTGTTGCTTTTTTTTCTTTTTTTTCTTTCTGGGAAACCCCTTTCTCCTGCTGTCATCTTAAAGAAACTGATTATTGCAAAATAATGTTATAACTTCATAAAAACATAGACTTGCTTCACAGAATCATAGGCATTCCCTGTACGCCGTAAACGCGGCCTCTTTCGATAAGATTTGCAAGTTGTTGATTTACGTTTGTTTTCATAACTGTTTGAAATAATGAAGTAATTTCGGTTTCGAAAAGAGCTGATAATTCGACAAAAGGTGATCTCTTTGATTTGTTCTTTGGTTATATCGATGTCTGGTTTAAGGGTAGTAGGGAGTGTGTAGGGTGGAATGGAATGGCCACCCGACGTGAACCGGTCAAATCAGAAAAGATCTTATAGTAGGGCAGCCGCTCATGTATCGAGATATTTGCAAATTTCAGTTTAAAGGCACCGTACACGTTTGGTAATTACTCAAAATATTTATTAGCATAAAAACTTACTTGGTAAAGAGCAACGGAGAGCTGTTGATAGTATAAAACATTGTGTGAGAAACGACTCCCTCTGAAGTAACGCAGTTTTTGAGAAAGAGGTAATTTCTCACTTAAATAATAAAAACTTCTTGCAAGAAGTTTTTATTCCTATCTGAAAGCACACAAATTTGTACAACAAGGGTGTTTTTTCTTTCATCATTTTCTTGCAACTTCGATGACCAATTAAGCCCAAATTTTCACAGGCTTGTTATTTTATGCATATGTTGGGATAAACCAAGTGAGAAAACTGGTCTTTGACAATTACCAAACGTGTTCAGTGCCTTTAAACATTTTTGTGGTGATATGTGTATAGCGGCCTTGTATCAATATTACTAGTTAAGTATTGTTTAAACCGCTTAACTGTTTATTATCAGAAACATTTTGAGACAATAATATTAATTAAGTTGGAAAACCAAAGCCATAGCATTAATTTCATTCGCCAAAATCTCTTTTTACGTTAACAATAGGGAAACTCCAGAAAGAGTCCCCTTATGGTCAAACACGTAACACGCCATACAAAAAATGTATAACGCAATTATAACATCCCAAAGACTATCATTCTGCTAGCAAATGCCCAACATTAGAATAAAAATCACAGAAATCAATGACTATCTCATTTGCTCTAAGAGGGTTCAAGTTTATGAAAATAAACCATTATCATGTTGCCAACATCTTGGTCATGTTCCTTGAATCCAATAACCGTAATGAATGTTAATATCCATTGTACAAAAAAAGAGCCAGACTAATTCTCCTTCCAGCCTCGGTTTGGTTATGCATTGATTTGAACGGGAGAAAGTCAACATGTCCGCACTTTAATAAAGGGTTATAGCGATGTTCGGTTTAGCGATTTCGACTTGTAATAATGTTTTGACATTCAATAATGAACGGACAATTTTTTCAAATAATTAGAAGTTGAGACGATCGAAGTGTATTGTATATAATCGTCTGCTCATGACTATAATGTCATTTTCAAAGTAAAACATTTATTTGTTAATTTTGATTTAATTTTTTCGAATTTATACGCATTTTTCATTTGATGACCTTTTGATCATTGAGAGTATGAAGTTGCAATTAATGACTCTTATAGCACTGAGCCAATGTAATTATGTGCGCAGGGTTGATTATGTGAGATTTGAATCTACAGATCAATTTAACCTTACGGGTACATGATTCTAAAAAGGATGCCTGCCTGGAAAAGCCGGTTGGTTTAGTCTCAACATTTCGACAACTCTACTCTCGTCGTTGTCACTGTTTCCTATAACGACTACTTGTAGCACACTACATTGAATAAACCAACCGGCTCTCACAGAGCCATCACCTCAAGTTTTCAAGAAGAGACGATTACATGGTGTATCTGTCAGACTAAATTGATTAGCAATAATTAATTGATGTAATAATATGAGTATAATATAATATTAATGGTGTTCATGTTTAAAAACACATTCTCAGCACTGAAAGCTCAAAATAAATCACTTAATGCACAAAAAAGCCATGTTTTACTCAACTTCGCGAATGAGTTGTTTGACATTATCCCTAATCAGCCCCGACCTCTCAAAATTAACCCCAACCAACCGCCGACCCCTCAAAATTAACCCTACGCCAAGATGGAGAAGGAGGATGCCACAACACAAGCAAGTCACAGCCGAATACTATACTCAAAAGAGATTTTATTGACGAACGATGAATACGTAACAACATAGAAGATGGCGACGTAAACAAAGACAAGCCGCCACACAAGAGGGCGCTATTACAACTACTGGCGCAAACCAACCCGACCCCTAATAATTAACCCTAACCAGCCCCGATCCTTCATAATTAACTCCAACCAACCCCGATCCTTCAAAATTACCCTAACCAACCCTAATTCCTCAAGATTAACCAGAACCAATCCCGACCCCCTCAAAATTAACCCTAACCTCTGGTACAATGACTTGCTTGATTACAATTTACCGCTTAAATTTGAGTTCCTCGGACTATGAAGACAGTTGCTATGTCAAAATGGTTCGGGGCAAGCTTTAGTGTAGTAACCTCCAGACGAGCCACCCTGGTACCATTGTTGGTACAATGACTTTCTTAGTCACAAGTTACTGGTTAAATTTTAATTCCTCAGACTATATAGACAGTTGCTATGTCAAACGGTTTGGGGCAAGCTTTAGTGTAGCAACCTCCAGACGAGCAACCCTGGTACCATTGTGCCATACACATTCATTCAGAATTGTGTATGGGTGTTCGCCGTCTTTTATATAACTACGCAAAAGCTTGCCCAGAGTCATGTGACATAGCAACTGTCGATATAGTCTGAGGAATTCAAATTAAAGCGGGAACTTGTGACTAAGCAAGTCATTGAACCAGACATTTATGCAAATCGAACTCGCAAATGGTTTATTCTTGCAAGGCTTTAATAAATTCACTGCCACTTCCCATTGCTGTTGGAGTTTAACACCCTGGTCAAATCACGCTCAACAATCCGTCCCAGTACGCCGTTCTCCAAGTAGTTCCTTGCTTCAGTCAGCTGAACTGTGGTACCTGAACGGGGTGAACAAAAACCATATAAATTACCAAAAGGCGCCAAATCAACGCTCGTTTCTCAGAGCGCCGTACAATAAGCTCTCGAGAAAAAGGTAGGTTTTAAGTGAAGTTTTGAAGATGGCTACTGGGGGAGATTGTTTGATGTTCTCAGGAAAATGATTCCAATTCCTAGGTGCAGCGATAACAAATGCACAATCCCCCAACTGTGTTTGCTTCTTGGAATGCAAAGGACTGAAGTTTGAGAGAGCTGGATCGCAAACTTCGAGCCGGTTCTTATTCGAGCATGGGTCGATTTCACAAAACTCTTCCTAACTTAGGACTAGTCCTAGGCAATGCTAAGAGATAGGACTAGTCTTAAGTTAAGACCAGTTACTGGTCCTAACTTCAGATAAGACTAGTCTTATCTCTTTGTGAAATCGGCCCCATGTCTCCTGATTTTATGAATATTGGGTGTCTCCATACGTCATGTGTCTACAAACTTTATGAACGAAGTTTCCACAAATTTTATGAATGTAAAGTGTGTCCTCATACTTCATGAATTTTAAGTGTCTACAAACTTTATGAATTTTAAGTGTCTGCAAACTTTTTGAATATAACGTGTCTACAAATTTTATGAATATTAAGTGTCTGTAAACTTTATGAATATTAAGTGCCTCCAAACTTTTGGAATATTAAGTGTCTACAAACTTTTGGAATATAAAGTGTCTCCTAACTCTATGAATATTAAGTGTCTACAAATTGTTTGTGAATTTATAAATTATATTGCATGTCCCAGAGAGAGGAGTATACTTCTACTGGTGAAGAAAAAAACATGGTGAAAATACCAAAGTACTTTATTTACCTACTACGTTTAGGCTTTTATATCTTGGGTCATCCTGCAGGACGACAACATGCACTCCAAACGCTTGCTGTAAAAACTGCAAATTTCTTCCCTGAGAAAATACATGCAGTAACAACATATTTATTAAAGTTTCAATCATTTCCACAATGGGAGTAGAGTTTTGCATTGGTTCTCTCCTATTTCATGCCGGCTCTACTCCGGCCCTTCAGTTTTCCTCTCTCCGGAAAAGTCAAACACTTTCAATCTCTGGCTGTGCTCGATTGGTGGTCATGTATGGGTCGATGTGACTGACTGCCAAAGGGCGCCCCTGCACGGCTGCGGCTCGAACACGTTGTAGTAGGAGCGTCCTTCGCAATTCAGCTTCTCAGCTGCGAGTAAGGATGATTGGCCTCCCAAATTATTATTATTATCACGGGATGCACATCAAATGCAATTTTAAATGCTCTGTTCTGGATTAGGGGCTCCAAGATCAGTTTTGTGATGCACTCATTTTCCAATAGACTGAGCCCTCAAAACAGTTGGGTGGGGGAAATGTCAAGTATCTAACCTCACGTTAAAATGGTGTAAAATGCCATTGTCTTTAATACTATATTCAAGTACAATTTTTGTCAAAATCCAAAAACGTTCGATGACGTCACATTTCAATTATATTATGGTCTGTACGTTTTTGTAAAGTTCATTCCTGAATTCTGATGATATTCAATAAAAACGGCATTGAATTTGACCTTTTGACTTCCAATTCCCGTTCAGACCCATTTGTTTGTGATGTCCGATGACGTCATGTTTCAAATTTTGCTCTGAAAGAGTACCGGTATCAAATAAAAAGAAATTTTACACCATTTCAACGTGAGGTTAGAGACTTGTAAAATTTGTCCCCACTTTCATGAGGACTTCTATCTATTGGAAACTGAGTGAAACACAAAATTTAATTTGACCTTGGAGCCCCTCTTTAAAGGCACTGAACACGTTTGGAAATTGTCAAAGACCAGTGTTCTCACTTGGTGTATCCCAACGTACGCTACTTCAGAGGGAGTCGTTTCCTACAATGTTTTATACTATCAACAGCTCTCCGTTGCTTGTTACCAAGTAAGTTGTTATGCTAATATTTGTTGTGAGTCATTACCAAACGTGTACGATACCTTTAAAATGTTGAAACATTGGACTTCGTGTGCTGTAGCTCCTTCAGATTGGCTTACCTTGGGTCCCGTGACTAGATCATAGTTATCCATGCTACAATAATATGTGAAGGATTCCAGGCCAGGGGCAGGTCGTCTGAACAAATAGTAGAAAGTGTTTACTTTAGAGACAAAATAAATGCAGGTCTTTATCACATGATAACGACAGCCAAGGCTGCCGTCGACAAGACTCCAAACGGTAACTGGTAGCTTCGACCTATAGGGCACAATTTCAGACTTTTATCTGATTTTTAGACTTTCTATATCTTCCTGGCAAAAAAAAAGTAGCTGTTATTTTCTTTAGATATTAAGAAATCTTGCTCTTTGATCTACTTCTCTAGCTCTGAGGATACTGTTCCCAGAAGCTCCTTGAAGTCTATAAAACTCCAGGGGTTACCAAAAGGTGGAAATGCCATCATTTCAACATACCTCCTAAAGGTTGGATCCTAGTTTCAGACTCTTACCCCTGTATTTAAAAAAATACCCAGCAGGCAATGAGAAATGTTTAGTCCCTTGAAAATAATCTGAGATAAATGAAAACTTTCACAGCTGACATGATGAAAACATTTGATATTGGTCACTAGGTAGTTCCCACCTACGTCACACAGTAGTCAGCCATCTTTACTGGCAATGATGATCATATGTGAACTCACAATAATTAGCCTACTATGCGTTTTGCCTATGAAGTTTGACGCAGCACAAAGCCAAAACTCAAGTCGTCCGTAAATATGGCGTTTATCCAATTCAGCAGACGTCATCACCCGCCTTTAATCTTGCTTGAGCCATTTTGGAGTCGGACTCCGCGTCTGTAATAACTGTGCAGTGCGTATTTGTATGTTGTGAACAAATATATCAACAACAAAAATTGAACATTTTGATTTTTAACATAATCACAGAATGACTCACTTTGAAACACCGCAATGTACATCTTCTGGTTTCTTTTGAGGCAACCCTCCTACACCTGTTTCTTCCAGTGATATCTTGAGGTCTTCAGTTGCAGCTGTCTCACTCAAAGGGCCGTTGTCAAGTAGAGCATCCTCCATTAAGAGAAGGTCCAGGAATTCTTCATTTTGCATATTTAGCTTTCCGCAACCTTGTTGAATTTCGCCACTTTCATGTTGCGGTGACTTATCCTTGGAACTTGTTACTTGTGACTGTACCCTTTCCAGGCATTCCTGCGTGTGATTGGTGCAGCTCTTATCAACTGACCCCTCAATAGTATCAGGGCAGTTTTGACCAGTTTCAACTGGTTCTATCTGGTTCTCTTGTACTGTCTTCTCAGATTCAGCCACATCGGTATGGTTATCAACCTCTGTACACATAGAATCCTTGTCTGCAGAACAACCTGGATCCAGTTTGGACCGGTTTGCTCCAGTTCCCGTCTGCTCCTTGTTCTTAGATTGAATGATGTGAAGGTAATGCCTCAGTTCAACCTCTGCTTCGATTGCTCCAATAATCTTAAGGTCATCCTCATCCCCAGTCCTCCTCCTTGAAACTTTATATGTGCCGTTACATGGTGTTTGGGTTGCAAAGTCTCTGCTTACTTTCCGATAAAGCCCCTCCCTACAGAAAAATAAGAAATTTGCATCAACTTGTTAACCCATCTCTAATCAAACACAGATCTGCATTTTTGTACAAACAAAATTAGCACTTTGACACGCACATCGGGCGTAGTTAAAGCGCTCTAAGAACTGCGTGTTATCGTTATTTTTAAACAGCTAATTCGAAAAAAAATGTAACGGGAATGCTATTTAAACTTGGTATTTTGACCCTTCTGATTTTTTGTAAAAAGAAATTGGCCCCCATCTTCAAGGTTATGCAAAACTAGCTACACTTCTGTCGTTGACGGCGTGCGTCCAATTTAATGACAATACCTTGACGTCATCTGTGGGATGTTGCTTTGTTATTGCAACAGAGCGGCTATAGAGGTTTTACAGTCACGGATGTTATGACGTGACTATGTGTTTAAGACGCCATATTGCCGGTCAATGACCAGCGGATCCTAACCCTGACCGGCAAGATGGCTGCCGTTGCGGTAGGCATCCTCTTTCCCTTCTGCCTATAATCTGTCCCAGTTCAAGTGTAATGTTGACTAGGTTTCCTTTAACTTATAATTCTCTACGCCATCTTTTTATATCCCTCTTGTAGCCCTCACGCGAGATTGTTTTACTACGAACTTTGTGTGTGTCCCCCCCCCCCCATACGGCGAACTGTGTACAAACTTCTTTTGATAGCGCCCTCTTTTGAATCATCCTCCTCCAGCCCATGTTAATTCCCCGTATGGGGACAAAAAGTTCGTGGGGAAAAAAATCTGGCAGCCCGCACATGGGCCCAATTTCATAGAGCTGCTTAATTAAGCACAAAAAGTAACGTAGCTACGACCTAAACAGGGCCCAATTTCAGAGAGCTGCTTAAGAATAAAAAGTAGCTTGGCGCAATAAAATTATACTTACCAGAATAAGGTTACCAGCGAAAATATTATTCCATATGTACAAGTTGTGACTGTTATCCTACTTATTTTTGCTTAAACAGAAAAGTGTTTGTAATATTTGCTGCTTTTAAGCTGTGCCCTGGAGTGGCCTTGAGTGCCTTGTAATAGGCAACTTCCACAAAGAAACAACAACAAACAGACAAATAAACAAACAAAGAAACGTACCTCTGTAGACATTCCCTGAAGCATCTCTTCAACTCCACCTCAAGGATCTCTATGAATCTATGGGCATCTTTGAGCTCTTGCTGACAGTGGGCTAGCTTGAGCCCATACTCTTCACGAAGCTGCGCCTTGGTCCGAGCTAGCTTGCGGTAATACTGAATGACAGATGTGACGGCTAACAGCAACAAAGACACGGCTACATCACTGTAGATGGATACAAAGTCACTTTGCAAAGTTGAGTTATGCTTGGACTACTCCCTTGCCTTTTTAACAAATTCATGCTGGGTTAGTGGTTTCTTCCCGGTCCTTTCACCTCTGTGGACCGCGGTTTGAATCCCTTCGGGTCCGGATTGGGTTTTCAGTCCCTACTTAAACTGGTTTTTAACTCGTATTCTGCGTCAAGTTGACTCATGACTGGGTAATTTTGAAACAGATTCCGGGTCATTCTGACCCAGAAATGGGTCAGGCCCCACGGGACCCGGAAGGTCAATTATGACCCGGGAGTTTTTAGAGTGTTCCCAGTGCAAGGCACTTTTGTTGCTTGTTTTCATGGTTACACACCTGTGTTCTGACACCTCTTTGTTCCGACACCCTTATGTTCCGACACCCCTAGTGTATTTTCCTATTCCTAACCATAACCCCAACCCTAACCCTAACCCTAGCATGTAAATCACGAGGGGTTTTCGGAACATAGGGTTGTTGGAACATAGAGGTGTCGGAATAAAGAGCAGTCACCGTTGTCATCAGATAGATAACCTGGGTCGATTTCACAAAACTCTTCCTAACTTAGGACTAGTCATATAGGCAATGCTAAGAGATAGGACTAGTCTTATATTACTGGTCCTAACTTCAGATACGACTAGTCTACGGCCCCTGGACTTCCACTACTGATGGAGCCTTGTCACACAGGATTCTGCGTCAATTTGACCCATTTCTGGGTCAGTTTGATACAGATTCCGTGTCAGATTGAGCCCAAGTCTCGAGAAAGATGTGACAGTGTTGTACAGCGTAGGGCAACAAGATCATCCCAAGCTTGAAAAACAAAACCTACACAGAAAGATCGCAAGAGTTAAACTTGTACAGATTTGAAGCAAGAAGACTACGAGGGGACTTGATTGAGGTGTTCAAAAATCTTAAACGGCTTGGAAGGCATTGCGGAGAGCAAGCTTTTCCAGAGACATGACAACCTATTCCAAGTCAAGGGTCATAACCAAAAGCTGTACAAACCAGACCCAAAGAAAGGGTTGAACTGCAGGAAAAACTTCTTCTCCATCAGAGTTATTTTCAAATGGAACAACCTCCCTTTACAATGTGGTGAACCAACCTGTTTAAAAACCAAACTGATGAATACTGGAAAGAAGTTGATATGGGGTCATAAAGGTTTAACCTATTTATTCCCATCAACCTAAAGAGTAAGTATAGTAAGAAATGGGTCCAGACCAATGGGACCCGGAACCGGATCAAATCTCACCCAGGAGTTTTTAGAGGATAGGACAAGACACAAAACAGTCCACAACATCAATGACAATAGATGCTTTGAAACTGTACAGTCTAGAGCAAAGAAGGATCCGAGGTGACCTCAAATTCTCACTCGAGAAGACAGATCATGCAAGATTCTTCAAACTAGCAGAGCAAACCAGCATTACTAGAGGACATACAATGAGACTATTCAAGCCAAGGCTGATTAAATCACTGAGATGTAGACCAAACTTCTTCTCCCAAAGGGTAATCAACGAGTGGAATAGTCTCCCACAACAAGTCGTGAGCGCAACAAGTGTTAACTTCTTTCAAAAATGAATTTGACAGTCACTGGAAGAGATACGGCGTTATTAAAGGCACATTAGCCTATATCCAACTCGCATTAAACCGTAAGTAAGTAAGTAGGCCTAAGTAAATAAGATAAAAGAACTTACACGATCATTGCCGAGAAAATGAGTCACCACAACTTTTGAGGCCAAACATTTCTCCACGACGTACGGATCCTCTCTCCGTTTATGAACCACTGGGTTATGAATGTAGATATTTCAAGAAGAAGAAGCAGCACAAGTTGAATAATCTGGTTGCTGTATTCTAAACGTACGGATAAGTATTGGATAAAGTTGGCCATGTTTTTCTTATAAGCGTCGGATATTTTCGTAAGATGCCACGCGATGTAATGACGCTCGCGTAAACTTCGCGCTCAAGTCGATATTCATGTCTAGTTTGGGAGGTTTTGTCGTTCGTTGTTTTTGCTGTTGTTGTTGTTGTTGTTTTTAATTGTGCATTAATTACATTTGAGTTTTAGACAACATGACCTAAAATAAGTCAATTAATGTATCCACCTCATCTATAATTGAGTATATTGGCATTGCTTTACAGTAGTTCCGATTAAAAAAAAAACAATAACAGAAATTTCAAATTGTACTGTAAGACAAAAACTATAATTATACGCGAGCGTTTCCCGTTCTTTCGCGTGCGTTCACGCGCGAGCGTAGATTGTTATTATTTCGCTTGTGTGTAGTGACAAACACATTTGCATTACAATCTCTCATAAAATCAAATCAAAAGTAAAGAAAGGTTTCGAATATTTCCGGATGATTTTCTGAAAAATATCATTTTGCTCCGAAGTGAATTTTTGTGATTAGAAATTATCTTGGAGGACAATGTTGGCCGCATCCTCGAGCGTGTGAAAAGACTTGGCAACGATCGAGAAAGCGTTGCTAACAACTTCTAACAACATCTTCCTGTGCCGTCCTGGAGTTTCTCGCTTCATCACCTCTGCGTTCCATTCGGAGTTTCCCTCGGATTTCTTTATTGCAACTTTCCTTCAATCTTCTTACTTTGCTCTTGAAAGCTTGGACGGAGAACACTATCATCAATCATGGGTTTCGACGCGGTTTCTTTCTTCAAGGATTTGATGGCCGGCGGGACTGCCGCGGCTCTATCCAAGACCGCAGTGGCACCCATCGAGCGCGTTAAACTCCTGCTGCAGGTCAGTCACTGAAAAGTTTAAAATAACAACAATCTAGTCAAGTGGTGTTTGAAAGCTTTGCATGTTGTGAAAATATAGGAAGTAACTATAAATAAATAGGAAACTTGCGGGTAGGCTACAACCATGTGTAAACTCTTTTTTGTGGGGGTGTTGGCTCTGAAGCTACATATTCACCATCGGCACTCCAGCATTCTCCTGAAGACGAGCAGAGTATACTGTTCGAAACGTCGAGACCACACCTTTTTTTTCAGAGCCAACACTCCCACAAAAGAGATTTTACACATGGTTGTGTAGGCCTACCCGCAAGTTTACTATTTATTTATAGTTACTTCTTACGACAAGTCGGTTGTTTTTTAATTCAGTATCATTTGATTTCAGTATTTTGCTTAATTTGTCTTTTTGTTTTTGGTAGCTGTGAATTAAATTGAGGGATCAATATTATCTTAAAGGTATCGTACACGTTTGGTCATGACTCAAAACAAATATTAGCATAAAAACTTACTTGGTAACAAGCAACAGAGAGCTGTTGATAGTATAAAACATTGTGAGAAACGACCCCCTCTGAAGTAACGTAGAGAGAAAGAGGTAATTTCTCACTTAAATAATAAAAACATCTTGCAAGAAGTTTTTATTCCTATCTGAAAGCACACACATTTGTACAACAAGGGTGTTTTTGTTTCATCATTTTCTTGCAACTTCGAGGACCAATTGAGCCCAAATTTTCACAGGCTTGTTACTTTATGCATATGTTGGGATACACCAAATGAGAACACTGGTCTTTGACAATTTCCAAACGTGTTCAGTGCCTTTAATACTATTTATTTGTGACTTGACCAATCCTTATGACCTACTCCCAATTTGTCCAAAAAGTGTAGACTCGCATTCGAGTTGATGAGATACATTTTAGAGGCGAGTCTTCATAATTTGTGATTTGTCATGAAAATTATTTTAGCAGTTTTGAATCTTTAACAAACAAGTCAATAAGTCGTGGAATTACTTTTGTAGGTTAAAGGTTAGTTCATCCTTGCGTTGCAATGGAAAAAACAGCGCTTTGCAAATTCGCTTTCGCATTAATATATAAACAGGGTTAAGTAGTACACTGAAAAAACTGGGGTGTTAAAATTGATTCCGGGTCATACTGACCCAGAAATGGATCAGGCCCAACGGGACCCGGATCCGGGTCAATTCTGACCGGAATTTTGTAGACTGTAACCCTAACCCTATAGTGTGTAGATCATATCGGAACACAGGATTGTCGGAACATAGGGGTGTCACTCAGAACATGGAGCAGCCACGATTATTTAGTTCAATCGTAGAAAGTACCTGAGCCCAACTTCATAAAGCTGTTTAGCAGAAATATTCTGCTCAGCAAATTTCTTTGCTTAGAAAGAAATGAGTGGGGTACCAGTCACAGCAATGGTAACTGTATATGGTATTTTGGCTGGTAACCTATTTTTCTTAAGCAAGAGTTTTCTGTGCTTAGTAGGCCTACATGTTTTATGAAATTGGGCCCTGATAGTTAACCTACAATCTTGTTTTCTTGTCAACAGGTTCAGGCTGCTTCTACCCAGATTGCAGCCGATAAGCAGTACAAGGGCATCGTTGACTGTTTCTCTCGTGTGACCAAAGAACAGGGATTCAAGTCATTGTGGCGTGGTAATCTAGCCAATGTCATCCGCTACTTTCCAACTCAGGCTCTCAACTTCGCCTTCAAGGACAAGTACAAGCAGATCTTCCTGAGTGGTGTGGACAAGAATAAACAGTTCCCTCGCTACTTTGCTGGCAACCTTGCCTCCGGTGGCGCTGCTGGTGCAACCTCCTTGTGCTTTGTGTATCCCCTGGACTTTGCCAGGACTCGCCTGGCCGCTGACGTCGGGAAAGCTGGTGGTGGTGGTCGTCAGTTCAAGGGACTCGGAGATTGCCTGACCAAGATTGCCAAGTCCGATGGGATCAAGGGACTGTACCGTGGCTTCGGTGTGTCCGTTCAGGGTATCATCATCTACCGAGCTGCCTACTTTGGCACCTACGACACCCTGAAGTCACTGGTTCCAACCGAGTACAACAACTTCTTCGTAAGCTGGATGATCGCTCAGGCCGTTACCACCGGTGCTGGTGTGGTCAGCTACCCCTTCGACACCGTTCGTCGTCGTATGATGATGCAATCTGGCCGCAAAGACGTCCTGTACAAGGGAACCTTGGATTGCTGGAGTAAGATCTTCAAGAAGGAGGGACCATCTGCCTTCTTCAAGGGGGCTTTGTCCAATGTTCTCCGCGGTACAGGAGGCGCCTTGGTACTCGTCTTGTACGACGAGATCAAGAAACATCTGTAGACAACTAAATTTTAACAATACCGGTACTCAATTTCAGTTGAAAACTCTACACACATGAATTTCTTTTAATGTTCGAATCCAGTCCCATGGAATAGTGCTAACTTTATTTCTCATCTTAGTTTACACTTCACAAATAAGTATAAAACCCAATGCTGACTCGTCCAAATATCTCCATGTACTGGTGTTATTTAATATTAAGATTTTATGAAGGAAAAAAAAGTGCAACTAAAATAATAATGTGTACAATTAATAATTGCATAATAATTATCACTAGGAAACAGATGCAGGTATTGAAATAAACGAAAACACTTTCAAAGTTAATTTGAATGAGGCCGTATTGTGATTACAAGTTTTCTCATTACGTCACAGTTTTGTGCACTTTCCGGCTCAAAAGCTGGTATTACGTCTAGAAGTTTACCCCCCAAAAAACCCATTTATGTAAGTTTTTTATTACAAAAACCTGACAATTTGACAAAACCTTGAATGTGTATAATACAATTTTTTTAAAGAAGCTTTTTTTACAAAAAAATCCTCAAAGGAAACAAGCTCGTTACATGTTTGGGACCACTTTGGTCCCACGCACATTACTTTAACGCGTGAAGAAAACAAGCTCGCGCACTTTCACGGGTCCCGATGTTCGAATACGCGCGAGACTTGCACAGTCTATAAAAAGAGCCAAATTTCATAGAGCTGCTAATAATATGCAGTCAATTTTGCTAACAAATTTCTGCTCAAGAAAAATATCCAGCAGGATACCAGTCACAGATGGAAAATGTGACATGCTATTTTGGCTGGTAACCTTATTCTGGTATAATCATAATGTTGTTGTGGTTAGCTACTTTTCGTGTTTAAGCAGCTCTAGAGCTGCTTAAGCAGAAAAGGTAGCTAAGCACAACACAATTATGCTTACCAGATCAGCAAAAATACCATGCCACATCTAGTGTAGCATCTGTGACTGGTATCCTGACTCATTTGTGTTTAGCAAAACATTGTTAAGCAATCATTTCTACTTAAAAGCCTTGCCATGAGTTCAAAGTTATGCCTGCATTGTTTTTTCCTGTTGATTCCCGCGATGCCGTTAAGTTCAAACACTTTAGTCTAACAAAGTTTATGGTTTCAAAAATTATATCATCATTGTTAGGAAAGTAACATGTAGCCATGAAATATTAAACTTAACATTAATCAACAAAACCCGAGGATAAGACTTGACCTCCATTTCCAGTTGCTTGTAAACAATTTAGAATGTTGCCCAACTGACGTTCATGTTATCATTAAACCTATGTAATGGTCGCAAAAATTCGGGTGTGACTAGGCAATTAATGGAGTTTCTCAAAAACTAAGCAAAACAGCTTATAATCGTGTTCCTTCAAACCTCCATGCTAGAACTCATATAGGGACCAACTACACCGTTCCATTTTGTCATGACTAGACATTATTCGTGTCACGAATTGTCATCAAAAGATTTTTGCAGAGCTGTCGATACAGTTATTTTCCATTTTTCCCGTGGCCTGATTTTGACAAATCCATGCGGATTCCCTTAGGGACTGTGTTCCAAATAATGTTGGTGGTGAACGAAACGTTTGGTTATTTTGCCAACCCGTTACTTGAAATGACTGATTGGCAGAATTGTAAACTGTCCCTTTTATGATTTAAAAAAAAATTACAAATCAGGTGCTGGGCCATGAACTCTCGAAATGTTGGGCCTCAATAGAAAGAAAAAAAGGCGCCAAATGAAAGTGTCACATCAATTGAAGCCCCTTTTATCCACGAAATAGAGCATGTAATCAGTTATGTTGGGGGCCGGCCGGACACGGTGTTTTCACACACAACCTACTTCGTGTTTGAACTGTGACTATATCGCATAAACTGAATCACTATCGCTCATTGTCACGGGCGTATAAATCCGGAAGGGGGATAAGTTCCCGACCCATTCCGACGTCATTCATTTACATACAGTAATCACCGGAAGGTTATCATTGCCTTTTCGTGTATTTACGGTTAGCAGCTCTATGAAATGGAAACTCGCACCGTAAGTACAAAATGAGCCGTTAAGTAGCTCTATGAAATTGTTGGCCCAATGTACCAAAATTTCAGAATCACAGCCCCCACCCCCCCCCTCACCACACCCCGTGCTTTTGAACACCAATTTAGGCCACTGCTCTTTGTAATGCAGTGGCTAAGATTCACAGGTCGGTGTCGATGTCTGAATTATTGGGGAAATCTGTCCACGGGAGATTTTGTCTCCCATTAAATGGAAATTAACATGGGCTGAGGGAGGTTGATTCAAAAGAGGGCGCTATCAGAAGAAATGTGTACACATTTCACCGTATCAATATGGGGGGAGGGGAGGGGGCAGAATCTCCGGGGGACAGAATCTCCTGCCACACTAATGTATATACTGATGTGGCTTTCACTCACTGTATGTAAGATAGCCCATAGGACCGGTACTCTATGTTCCGACACTCTTATGTTCCGGCAACCCTCCGTGGTTCCGAGATCAAGATCTACACGCTATAGTGGTTAGGGTAAGGATTAGGATTAGGAATGACACATTTGGGATTTCGGAATAAAGGACGTCGGAACATAGGTGTGGAATCCCAAAACCCATCCTGAAGCCTTTTTCAGATTCAAATGTTTGGGTAAAAAATTGCCTCTATTCCTAAAACTACATTACTTCAAAGGGGGCCGTTTCTAACGATATTTTTTAATAATAATGAACAACGCTCCTGTGCTCTTTACTAGGTAAGCTTTTATGGTAAATAATTTTTTTAGTAACTACCAAACTGCAACTTTTTGTTTATAACCCAATTACAGATCAAGTTTACTCGATAGAAACAAGGAACTCATCTCGTCATAAACTTATCGATTGGAATATTACGGGATATGAATTGGATCCCAAAATAGACCCCCCCCCCTCCCCCATGGATCCACCACTGGTACATGATAGTTCTCAGTGTCAGACGACCATTGAAGTATACTTAGAAGGCAGTGCGTTGTTAATCTCTCTTGATGCAAATCAAAGAGTGAAATAAACTCAACAATCGGCTACCGGACTCATTGTGAAATTCTATAGACGTCGACGGTCGGAGGGGGTTAGAACTTGGGGTGGAGTCAGCGAAGCAGAGCATTTCACTGGCCAAGAGCCTAATGACCGTCGTACGTACGTGCAAAATGCATGAACTTGAAGAACACTATTCCGACCATTGAATACACACAAGTGCTGGCGAAAAGATCGAACACAACACTCGGTTCAATAGCTTACAGGTCAACAAACTTTTTATATGTGAAACTTTTACTTCAGTATGGAACGCCATCATTGACAAATGTAAAACCCAAATTGTTATCTGAATTGTTTCAAGACAAGGTCGCGTGTTTGTTTGGTTGATATTGTAAGTGGGCTGAAGGCACTACGATATTTAGTTGGACGCAGGTTCCAACTTTAAGGCGGATGGCTCATTGATTTGTCTCTTATCGCAGCACAAGGGACCGTACTAATATCCTGCACAAGCTGTTGAAGATTGTGCAGGAGTGGTATAAAATAATACAAAGAAAGCTAATGTAGTATTATGTACGTATGTAGTACAGCAAAAACAGTCACATCATTGCAACAATAAAGTGAATAACATTGAGAAAATATCAAACTGGAGAATTACATATCACAAAACAACATTTGTTTCGGAAATCAGAAGTAGGACTCCTCATAATATATAATTGTAATTCGCGTAAACTGTTAGTTTTATCTTGTGTCTTTTATTTACTTTTACACCTGCATTGTTTTGGTTTTCATAAACTAATGCTTCTGCAGACAGTTGATATTTTTCCTTTTGTAGATTTTTTCTTTAAATAACAAATGTCCTTCCTCCATGAATCTAATGACGACTTCGAGTAGAAACTAAAGCATCGTGATATCCATATAGTGTAGTTTCATGATCGTCGTTAAAATCACAACTTTCGATTTAGTAACATATTTCTCGATTTGGCCCTCCGTATAAAATAAGAAGCGCTACAGGTGTAGCGGCTTTCATCGGCGTTTTCTTTTGTCATTGACAGTCTACTTACGTAACGCAACACAACATACCCCCTTTCATACCATAAGGTCATCCCAGTGTTGGCTCCCAGCCGTACTGGTCGCAGACAGAATGACTGGAGTGTACTTTTGGATTTGACGTTGTTTATTTTGGCTTACAACATCAACTATTGTTGTGTGTTTTTATTGCATATAGACGGCACAACCCGTGCGGTCGGCACAACTCCAGAATCGGCACGGGAAATTATTGAGACCCAGTACGGACGACACTGCTTTCGGGGTGAGTTGACGGCTCTCACGGTACCACTTGGTACACACCAACACCGGTCTTTTCGGCAGCGTGTACCCTTGGGGAACCCTGTAGTTTACTGTCTGAACCTGGATGAACTTGTAACCTTGCTGGAATGTAAAAATACGTTGCTTCTCCATGGTTTCACACTTAACCTTCTACAAGTATTTGTGCCACCGCGGTGTGAGAGAAATTGCACACTGAACGATTGGCAAGAGGGGGTAAGTGCAAACATTTTTAATTCACACCACTGATTTGTTTTCTTATTAAACACAGCACAAGCAGGTTCTTTATGAAATTGATTACACCATTCATCTCAAAAGCTTATGGAGAAATAGTTAGAGGTCAGCTTGTGGTTAGGAAATTTATGTTTTAATAATTTATATAAAAGCCTCAGTCACAGCCGAACACTGGTTTGCGCGCGAATTTATCGTCTGCTAATTTGCTGTGCTCGCTTACTGCATGGAATAGTTTATGTGAAGAAGTAAAAATGTAGGCCAAATTTTCGTTTTCACATTTCAAACTCATCAGCACTGTACTTATGGCTATTTACAAATTGTTTCTAAATCATTAGATAAAAGCAGCATGGCAAAAGAACTCAGGTTTGCGCGCAATTCTACTTTAATCGTCTGCTAATTCGCTGTGCTCGCTTACTACATGGATAATGTGCACACACGATTATGTGAAGAAGTGAACATGTTGGCAAATGTTTAGCCTTCACTTTCACATTGCAATCTCATCAGCTCTGTACTTCTGTCTATACATTCTGTGCCGTACACGAACTAGCAGACCTTTGTAATTTTGTATAGTTATTAAATACTTGAAGGCTATTCATCACCCGTGGTTCACTATTGATTAATTTCTTTGAATGGATAGGGTTTATTGCATTGTAAAATAGGTTCATACGCTACCGGTATAACTTGCCGCGGATGTTGTCAACAAAACAGACATACCCAATAAATAAACGAAAACTTGTTGAATATTCGCTTAGTCTTGTCAGTTTTAGTATTACGAACTTTAACCACATCCGTTGAGCTCTAAATTAAGAATTTTGTAGTGAAATGTACGAGTTATTGACAGTTCTTCTTTGTTGTGGACAAGTTGAATAATATTTTGTTGAATGTTAAAGGAACGTTACAGAACTGGTAATTAACATTTTCTTTAAGATCACAGATTTACATAAAACTTACACGGTCAAATGATGATGATAGTAGAAAACATCCCTAGAAATATTTCTGTCTGAAATGCTATATTTGACGAGAAATAAATAAAACTAATTTCCGATTGGAGTGCTTAACTGTTTTGTTAGCAAAAACCAATTTTGTAATGTTCCTTTAAAGACACATGTCGTCAGCCATCGTCGTTTATAGCTTGTGCCTTCAACATTCCTTATTATAGGACCGGGTTGGCAAGAATTACAGCATCGAGTTCTACTGAACTGTTCTGTGCCAAACTTTGTATTATTACAGCAGACCCAGATAGCATGCAAACGTTGAATCAGTTGATATTTGGTTAGCATGGTTGATTTTTGGTTAGCATGGGTTATTGTTCATTTACTAACGTTAAATAAACGTTAATCTAAAGTTAGAAAGGTTTATGTTAGATTATGGTTAACTAAAAATGTTAAATCACCGTTTGCTTTAGGTTTGCATGGTTGGTTCGTTTTGGGTTGAAAAACAACGTTTAAAGGCATCGTACACGTTTGGTAATTGTCAAAGACCAGTGTTCTCATTTGGTGTATCCCAACATATGCATAAAACAACAAGCCTGTGAAAATTTGGGCTCAATTGGTCATCGAAGTTGCAAGAAAATGATGAAAGAAAAAACACCCTTGTTGTACAAATTTGTGTGCTTTCAGATAGGAATAAAAGGCTTCTAGCTAGAAGTCTTTTATTATTTTAGTGAGAAATTACCTCTTTCTCAAAAACTACGTTACTTCAGAGGGAGTCGTTTCTCACAATGTTTTATACTATCAACAGCTCTCTGTTGCTCGTTACCAAGTCAGTTTTTATGCTAATATATATTTTGAGTAAATACCAAACATGTACGATACCTTTAATCAACATTTGCTTTTTGTTTTCATGGTTGGTTCGTTTTGGGTTGAAAAATAACGTTTAATCAACATTTGTTTTAGGTTTTCATGGTTGCGTTCGTTTTTGCAAACCCTGCCCATTTGGGCTTGCCCTGGTCCTTCCTATATGACACTAATATGGGTCAATGCATATTCTATCAATATGGCCTTGACATTCTTAAGTACTTGGGGTCACTGTTGGCGATGCTGTTATCATTCATGGTTTATTGGGTAAAAATAAACACAAGACAAGTTGGAAATTAGCTTGTTAAAAATACCCCTCAGAACGGGCTGAAAACACAAAATCCAAGATGGCCGCCGGATATGGCGGCCATTTGTAAGTTCCCACAATGCATTTAATACTATTAAGTCACATCACTACTGGGAAAAACAAGGACAACTAAAACGCTGGTTGAAAAGACAAAAACTGAATAAGCTGACCCCGATAACAATATAACCCTTGGTAAATACTGAGAAAAGACAGGACCTTTAGCGGTGATCGGATGCAGTGTTATAAAGGATACGGGCAAACATCCTGGAAAGGATGATGTATTATATCCATATTTCACTGTAAAACTCCAGTTATACCAACACCTACCATTACAAGTTATCTCATGTAGTTCACTTTTATTCAATAAATTTTACCTGCAATGGTTAAGTCACATTTTCTCTCCAAATGGAATAAACCAACGATTATAGCACCCCAACAATGACCCCAGTAATAAAACACAATGTCGTGTTAGGTAAAAATGAACAAGTTTATAAATTTGTATAGTATTAATTGGGGAAAAACACTGAAATAATGGGGTAAAAATATGGTTCTTGACTTAAAATGGGCAAACAACCCCCAAATTTCCCTTTTATGGCCATTTTTAAAATTTTGTTTTTAATTTAACCAAGTAGAACTTGGTGAAATTAACATTTGTGGCAATTTTGATTAAAATCACTCAAGAACTTTGGATAATACGGAGTGGGGGCATTACATGGCCATGTTAATTTCATATAAATGGGAAATATGCCTGGCAACGCTGCAAAGAATGTAGTATTTGCCCAAAGCAATTTTTGTAAGTTTCCACAAGACCAATGTCTCATCTCAACTATTATGTGGTTGATGTTGAAATCGGAGCACTACCATATGGGTTATGAGCTGTCAAAGATGGTATATTTTCATATTTTAATAAAGTCCCAAAACACCCCTATTTGAAAATAGTGGTATAACCCACCTATATACCTGGTGATTATTTTGTATACATAACTGTTAAAGAAAATAAATTTCTATATGTTGTTTAATGGTAACGCGGCCCTAAAAAGAGGCAAATTTCACTAATCCAAAACCGGAAAAAAATGCAAAACCACCCTGAAATGGCAAACCGACCGATGCCATGGCGACGAAGTTATTTTTTTGAATTTTTTCCCGGACTACATATATAAAACACATGCCACACACTATGATGTATAGGTTTATATTGACTCTAGCATGTAGTAATGTAGTGATAACCAATTGTTAATTAAAATAAACTAATGAATAATGCAATTCTAAAAAATAATTACTCAGGTTAAAGTTGATGGAACGTTCTGGATCATCGGTTAAATGAAACGGCCCAGTTAACGTTGAGCAAACGTTAATGTAACATTGTTTCAACGCTAACTTGCTAACGTTAATTAATCATTTTATCAATAAGTAAATTAACGTTGAAAAAACGTTCACATAAAAACCTTTAAGTAACTAGTTGAAAAAAACGTTAATGTAACATTGTTTGAAGTTTCAACCTTCACCTGCTAACGTTGATTAAACGTTACATCAATATAAGCGGAATAACTTTGAATCTACGTTCTCGTAACACTTTAAAGTAACTAGTTGAAAAAACGTTAATGTAACATTGTTTGTTGATTAAACATTACATCAATAAGCAGAATCACGTTGAATCCACGTTCACATATTAATGTTAAAGTAACGTTCAGTGTAAACGTTATTAAAACTTTGTTTCAACGTCCAAATGCTATCTGGGGAGTGTATGCATATACTAAATAGCAAATGAGTAAAACCCCACCATTTTCTACCTTGGTGGTTATTTTATCGAATGGTCCGTCCAATAATATAAGTATTTTAAAAATCACATCATAGAAATAGCCTGTAGGATTGAAACAAACAGTGGGTTCCAATTACCAAACTATATACAATCCCTTTAACTATCTAGGGTCTACCCTTAGTTCAGTGACATAAACAGCAGGAACTATTAACTTGCTGTTTCACTAGTCCTCCAGCTTTTTCACCAGTCCATAATTCATATTAAAATAAGGATGCTTTCCAACATTGAACTAGCCAGCTGGACCACGTTGACTCGGCCTAATTTCCTAGCGGCTGATTTTGTGCTTACTGCGCGAGTTTCCATATAGCGCTGCTAACCGTAAGCACACGAAAAGGCATGCTAACCTTCCGGTGCTTACCGTGATGAAAATGAATGACAAACAATGCAATGGTGAACGCGCAAGCTGGCCGAAAATTTGCGTACCGTTTAGCAGCGCTATGAAATTGGCCCATGGTCCTCAGCTGGGCCCAATTTCATAGAGCTGCTTAAGCACAAAAAGTAGCTAAGCGCAACAAACTTAGGCTTACAAGAATAAGGTTACCAGCTAAAACTACAATGTCACATGTACAATTTGTGACGGGTATCCTGCTCATTTCTGCTAAGCAGGAAATTGTTAAGCACAATTTTCTGCTTAAGCAGCTCTATGAAATTTGGCCCAGGTGTTTTAACTAGCACTTGGCCAGCGGACCACTGTTAAGGGAGAACGCTGCCATCAACATTTTAAAAGAACATTTTAACAAGGCGTGATCATTCTCCGTCCGGCTTCTCGACTATACGCATTAACAATGGATGTTCTAATTGCTATGTCTTAAAAAAAGGCACCAGTCTATTTTGTCCTACCAGCCTCGGTCCGGTTACATTGGGTTGAACGAAAGAAAATGAAAATCGCGGGTTAATTTGAAGGTCTAAAACGCGCCTCTGGATTAACAACTTGTTTTCTCAACCAACGCCAAGGGCTCAATGAGTTCCTTTTAAGTTTTAATTCCTCTCGTAGACCCAAACTTTCCCCCGGGGGAAACACGAGAATGTTTGCTTGAGCTAATTCCTGCGTTAGCACCACGTCCAACCTAGTTATGATGATTGATTTACTCGATTGGTTTTCACAATGTGATTCGAAATGTGCCGTTAACGTTCCAACGAGTTCCCACGATGTCGGCGTATGGATTATTAGACATGTTACAAGTCTGTTGTACATTTCGTTTGGTGCAGTTTTGTATACTCATTTTTTTGATATTCGTTAAAACGAGTGATTTGAACCTTCAACGTGTCCATCTTGTATACACACCTCATAGGAGTTTAATTAATCCAAAAATTAATGACCGTATAAACTTACTTGGCATAAAGAGCACTGAAGAGCTGTTTATATTATACAAAAAATTGTTAGAAACGACCCCCTTTGAAGTAATGTAGTTTTAGAGAAGGAGGTAATTTTTCACCCAAAGATTTGAATCTGAGAAAGGCCTCAGGCATGAAGCCTTTCTCAGGCATCTGAAACACACAATTCTATGCAACAAGGGTGTTTTTTCTTCCACTATTTTCTTGCAACTGCGATGACCAATTGAGCCAAAATTTGCACAGGTTTGTTATTTTATGCATATGTTGGGATACACCAAGTGAGGAAACTGGTCTTTGACAATTACCAAACGTGTACGATGCCTTTAAGTCACCCATCACTACCATTTATTTTGGAAAAAACAAGGACAATTAAAACTTTTGTTGAAAAAGACAAAAACAAAATCATTCAAAAACATTGAATTGTTTTACCGACAGTTGCCATGGTAACAGCTGAACCCAATACCAAGCAAAAATATAGTAGGGGGCACATTGTCACATTGTGCTCCCTGGGTGTTTTTTCTTTCATCATTTTCTTGCAACTTCGATGACCAATTGAGCCCAAATTTTCACAGGCTTGTTATTTTATGCATATGTTGGGATGCACCAAGTGAGGAAACTGGTCTTTGACAATTACCAAAAGTATACCCTGCCTTTAAGCACAAAAGGTAACTAAGGACAACAACGTTAAGTATACCATCATAATAATAAGGCTACCAGCCAAACTACCATGCCACAAGTACACTTGCTCTTTCAGCTTATCACAGGAGTGTGCATGGGTTCGAATCCCGATCATGACACTTCTGTTCTTGGGCAAGACTTTCAACTATAATCTTCTCATCATTCTGAGTAAATGGGTGCCTGTGAGGGTAGAGAATGTGACGTCAATGAGGAGCAAACATGTGCTCCAATTTGGCATCCGGTACCGCATACTCCAAAGGAGTTGAGATGGTTTCAGGAATATAGGGCTAGATGAACAGGGGTAGTAAAAGTGAAATATGCTTTTGGTGCTAACCCCTCCCCCCTCCGCTTTACAAAGCAAACCCCCTGCCCCCCCCCCCAAACAAGCCTCCCCACCCACCCAGTGAAATAATTATTGGCTTTGCTGCCGGGTGTGTTCGTTGAACATCTTCAGCGTTAAAATGAATATTATCGTCCAAAAACCGATGCATCATCATTCTTGACGTGAATATAGACATTTATCACGGTCCCGCCATCTTGTTTCTCTTCCATAGACCATTCAATTGTTGATAAACAAAACGCGCTGGTTGGCATGGACGGCCGAATGTTAGCAAAACACTTAATCGTGTTAAAGGCAGTATTATTATACTTTTGGTAAATGTCAAAGACCAGTATCCTCACTTGGTGTTTTCCAACATATACATGAAACAACAACCTGTGAAAGTTTAAGCTCAATCGGTCATTGCAATCACCAGAAAAAAGTGGGGAAAAACCTGAAGTGTTTTCACTGTTTTCAAACATCGAGTTTTTGACTCATGAGATAAAAACTAATTGTTTCACTCATTTCTCAAAAACTGTAGCATTTAAAGCAAAAATATTTCAAAGGGAGTTTCCCATCATAACCATCTTTATACCACGTAAGTTATGTGTGAATCTATATGTTTACTCTTACCAATGTTACAAACATCCTTTAACAGATTTTGTGACAAAATTCAACATTATTCTATAAACTTTCAACAACAAAAATACATCCCATGATTGGTTGCTTTGTTTCCAACAAATTCAACACTATTTTTGAATATTTGTGTAACATCGTTTTACAACCTGTGGCTATCCACTTTTGCTTTGCATGGCTTCCTGTAGTTTTCCAACCATGGTTGGCAAAAACCCGAGCTGTGACGTTGCTATAGAAACCATTGTGACCAAACTGAAGCTGTTAGAGGAAATAGTCTGGCACCCAATTGGGTGGAATGAGAGTTAGAATTATTCTTTAGTCCTGGAATTTCATCTTTGAGAGGGCAAGGCCCTTTTCATTTTGCAAAGGGCAGTTCTGTTGAAAAATCTTAAGATCTATGGGGAACTTTTGAAGGGGCACCAAGGCCAAGACATGGGGCAACATAGGTCATGGCCTCCGTGGCCTTCGTGTTATTCCAGGCCCGATTCTTGCCATTTGGTATTCAGGGAACCTGACAAAGATTGCAGCAGTGTGATAAAGGTCTGGTAGCCATAGACGTGTGTCCAGTCTGAAGCGCGTAACACTGTACACCGTGTACCGGTAATGAGTTGTGTGCAACTAGGTCAATGTCATTCCGCAATATTGTTTCCCTGTGGACGAAATCAGGCGCCCACTGAATATCAAACTCATTAATATGCATAACATAAGGAAATGCCATATTCAAATGAGCAAATTCAACTGGCTGCATGCTTCATTGTCGCCCATGCTTGAATGCAGATCTAGGACATGCATTGCCAAACTGAACTCGCCTTGCGTATACCAGGCAGACCACTGTAGAATTCTACAAAGGTTGTTGAATTACCATGGGAGTAAGGAATTATTCTTATACTGTCCTTGAGTGCTGTCTAGTAAATAAATGTCTCACTGGGGAGCTGTAACTGTGCATTATTGTAAAACAGAAAATTGTCCTTTATTCGTAAGTATTGGAAATTTCTGTACAATTGTTTGGTTGCATAGCGGTAGCGCAAACCCATCTGAGTTAGAACAACATTGGGAAGGTTCTCATTGATTGTGTGTTTTGTTTGTGTAACTCTTTCGTGGTCAATTTAACATTATGCTTTTGTCATTGGAGCTTACATTACGTATCCAAACAGGGTGCGTCTGGACATGAACATGTTGTTGCTTGTTATTTTTTAAATGGCCTTAATTCAATCATTAATTGCATAAACATCTAGAACGACAAGTGGTCGGTGCATTTAAAAAATAATTTCTCATTGATTGTGTGTTGTGTTTGTGTAACTCTTTCGTGGTCAATTTAACATTATGCTTTTGTCATTGGTGCTTACATTACGTATCCAAACAGGGTGCGTGTGGTCATGAACATGTTGTTGTTTGTTATTTTTTAAATGGCCTTAATTCAATCATTAATTGCATAAACATCTATAGAACGACAAGTGGTCGGTGCATTTAAAAAATAATTAACTTTCATTTACGACACTCACTTCGTAGGGCCTGTCTTACGTGAACGGCCTTTGCCAAGTTTAATGTCTGAGCTGAAAGCAAAAAATGGGAGCAAGTACGAGTTCATTGTCAAATTTAATGAGCCAAACTTCAATTGTGAAATCATAACTGTGTTGGGGGGGGGGGCACACATTTTTGTTTTAATGGTCTGAATAGATGAATAGATGTTCCCTGGACCCACACACTAAAGATTGAAGCATTCTGGAATTGTACACATTGGTTCTCTCCTAATTTTCAAAAAATTGTACATTTCGAAAGAATAAAGTTTTTGTGCACACAATAGGTTTTTTGTTGTGCACGTTATAATGGGACCCAGCTTTCCCACACTATTTGTCAACCGCTGAGTTCACTCACTCATCGAAATCACTACAGTATATGAAAGAGGGGTGTTTGAAGGTAGTTCGAAAAAAAAAAGTCTGCGGAATTGATTCACACTTTTTGTAGTTATTAATAAAAGTATGAAGCTGGTCCTCCCGCCTGCTTCCCGTGGCTGCTCGGAGGGTTTAATGTTCTTTAGCTAAACATGAAACCGCAGGCAACCTTTATGCACGACAGGAAATAGGTGCATTGATGATTCACATTAAATCAGTGGAGTTTGTAGAGTACAATTTGAAGAGTACTTTCACTTCTGTCCCAAGGTATAGTCAGCGATAGTTTAAGGTTCCTCTTTCCCATCGTGGAGTTTCCATTAATGTTCTTTAGCCATCATGAAACCGCAGGCAACCATTATGCACGACAGGAAATTATAGGTACATGGATGATTCACGTTAAATCGGTGGAATTTGAAGAGTACTTTCACTTTTGTCCCAAAGTATTCAATAAACACATTCCATCCAAACAACCTGTGAAAGAATGTTCATCATCAGAGCCCAAAGTTAATAAAACCTGCAACCACAAAAACTTGCTAAGCACAGACAAATCATGCTTAGCAGTAACAGGGTACCAGACCAAATGCCATAAAGTCTACATTGAATTTGATGCGACTGGTTCACCAATCATTGTTTGCTAGCAAAGAAATTTGCCAAGCAGGATTTTCTGCTTATACAGCTTTATGAAATTGGGCCCATGGTCCAACTTAATAAAGCTTGTATGCACAAAATCTTGCTAAAACAGACAAATTGATCATGCTCAACAGAAAAAGGATACCATCCCAAATGCCACGAAGTTTACGTTCTGACTGGTTGATTTAAGCACTCATTTTTTGCTCAGCAAAGAAAAAAAATTGCTAAGCAGGATTTTCTGCTGAACAGCTTTATAAATTTAGGCAAAGGTTATTTGTATTTTTCGACAAAAACTAAGCGACGAATACGGAATGTATAAACGAATAAACGAATGTTTATTGAATGATTGTGCTTATTTCTATATAACGAATCGAAAAAAGTACAGTGTTTTGATTTGATGAAGCTACACATTTTAACCGTAGCAGATCGAGAAAGGATTTGAGAACAGTTTGTGCCAGCATCAAGTTTGTAAAACGTAAGCATTTTTTCGGTCATTGGGCCTATTTTACAAACCACCAGGGCCTACATAGAGCTATACTTAAGCACAAAAAGTATCTATGAGCACAACAAAATTACGCCTACCAGAATTAGGTTACCAGTCAAAATACCATGTAAAATGCACCATATTTGACTGGTATCCTGCACATTTTTGCTTAGCACAAAACTGGTTAGCAAGAATGTCTGCTTAAAGGAACGTTACGCTTGGGGACCTCTCGCACGAGAACGGGACTTGAATCAAGTCTAGCCAATATGCAGTGAAGTTTGCTGTGGGCTTATTGCTGGGGGTCTTTGCTCGATTTCACAGAGCACAATCCGAACTAAAATCCCACATTTTGACCAGTTTTCGGGTCAGTCTGACCCAGAAATGGGTCCCCTGGGATCCGGGTCAATTATGACCGGGAGTTCTTTAGAGTGACTTGAAAACATTGTACCAAAAACAACATAATTCCATGTAACATGCATCGTCTATCTCGACAACATTCTCGCTGGCCAAATGCCAGTTAAAACACCTGAGTCAGAATTCTCTCCAAGTGGTCCGGCTGGCTAGTTCAGTGTTGAAAAGCATCCCTATTTCATTTGAATATTGACTAGTGAAAGAGCTGATAATCTAGTGAAATAACAAGCTAACTGGTCCTGCTGGCCAGTCATTGAACAAATTGAGGGCAAATTCTGCACGAGTCACCTGTTTTTGCCTGTTATCAAAACATTGAAATAATTTGTCTGCTTATATTATGTATTTGAATGGTTCCAGTCGTTTTTGTTTTGTTTGTTTGTTTGTTTGTTTTTTTTTGGGGGGGGAATATACCCGGTACCCCGTTGTTATAGCAATGCATTCGTGCATGTAATATTTTCAAAAGGGATGCTTACCACAACCGGAAAATATTTATGTGAGCATACCTTTGATTGTAGACAACATCCAACCCTTTGTGAACGTCAGTCTGCAAAAGGTTTCGGTTGTTTGGAGAATAGGAACGTCATTCGGTGTATAAAATCAAAAAAAAATCAAATGGTCACTTATGTAATCATAATAATAACATTCAAAATAACATTTGGCAATAGACCTTATGCACATGACGTCATTTGAGTAGGGCGCCCTCGCCCAGAGGTCAAAAAGAGGTTGTTCATTGGCCAATCCTGTGCGCCGCGCGTACAAATCTGTGCATTTCCATTGTTTCATCATCGGTTTACCTCTAAGATGGCGGCTTGATGACGTCAATGCATAAGGTCTATTATAGAAGGGCAAAGATTGTCATTTCCTTGACACATACGCAATCATGTAGTCTTGTGGACAAGTCGTTAAATGTCTGTTGCGATGATAGCGAAACAGCTCTCTCACAACTATCTCGCGAGCGAGGGGGCTGCCCCACGCGAGACTATACACTGCTCTGACGACTACGATCCAATCATGCAGCGTTTGTTTTTTAGTTGGGCTTACTAAATTGACTGCCGAACTCGATACAATTTTAACAAGTTGGTTGAATTATTAAGTTGTTGGTAGACCAGGGGATGGGAAGGACACGTTACCTTCAGATTGGGCGCTTTTGGGCTATAAAAAGCTTTTGTTATGAAATGAATGGATCCACACAAACATACCTCGAAATGTGTGGTTTTCCTTTTTCTTCGTGAACTACGCATGCCCTACGTGTATCACTAAACAACTACTATAGTTAACCATTGGTCATTGCGCGCACTTGACCTAAGATTGCACTAGCGCCATCTTAAAAATAAACCGCAATGCATCTTGGGAAACCGAGTACAGTTAAAGTTAACTTTGACTCCAGGCTGCCAAAGATGGACGTCATGCTGTAGTTACATGTAACTATGCCAGGTTTTATAGCTGTGTATACCGCATTAAAATCAGCGTGCCATGTCGTGCCATGTCGCGCCATGATGGTTGCCGTTGTTCCTGTACTCGGATTTCACCCAGAATCCTTTGCGCACCGATCATGCGTACTTGGACATGCATGGGCTATTTTAACGGTGTTTTTTTTTTGCAATGTTAACAAATGCCTTGTTATTCTTTAAAAATGTTTTATTAACCCGTTCTGCTTTGTTGTTCGGCGAAGGTCAGCGGGAGTTTTATTGATGACAATTTTTCAAGGTGGTGACGTTCATACTGATTGCCGGGTGGGAACTCGGCGGTTCTGTATGAGTGAACCTTTTCAAAACCCAAATCACGTATACATGTACAGACCCTTTGGTTCATGATGGAAACTTATGGCATGTTTGTTTGGTGGCTTTTTTCCCTTCAAGTTCTTTTTCTTGTTTTGATTTGGTCAGGCAGTATCAAAGAATGACAAACACAAATCTTGTTGAAGTGCCTTTTAGCAAAGTTGTAGGACTCGATCGAGTCCAGGACTCGGACTTCGAGTCGTCTCGAATCGTCTTGAGGCCACAGTTTTCGTGACTCAGATTCGAATCGAGTCACTCCGGCAAGAGACTTGGACTGCCCCCCCCTCCCTCAAGTGACTCGAGACTCCAACTCGGACTCGACACAAGTGACTCGTGACTCGACCTCCCCTCCTGACTCGTGACTCGACATCCCCCATTGGACTCGACCAAAGTGACTCGACACTCAGACTCAGACTTGACCCAAGTGACTCGAGACTCGACCTTCCCCTCCCCGACACTTGGACTCGAACTCGACCTAGTTGACTCGAATACTGTTTTTAGTAAGCCTATGTACAGTACTTTTTTGGACGATTATATCACAACGCATGGGTGAGGGTCATGGGAAAAAACCTTTGCATTTTGTTCTTTAGTTCAAAACTCATGCTCGTAAATCTAAACCGTGATACGCGACTTCTTTTCAGAAACGTTATCTTTGTCTTGTAAACAATATTGCTATGGGGGGTTGGCTGTTTCTATGGTCTCTTTGCGAGAATAAAATCTTACTGCGGATATTCGATCAATCGTTTAAATGCATAAGGTGCCAATCGAATGGTCGTTGCTCAGACGTCTGTATAAAGCAAGCTCTCGAAAAAAGGTAGGATTTAAGAACAGTTTTGTAAATGGCTTTTGAAGGGGACTGTGTGTGATGTTCTCTGGAAGAGAAACGACCCAGACTGTATTTGCTTTTGAGAATACAAAGAACTTATTTTCGTACGGTTGTACGGGGCAGTGAATTGGTACGAAATTCCGCAGCGCGGAAGGATATGGTGGTTAGGGCAATGCGCGGCAAAAATGTGCCATCTGCGTACCGACAGACAGCAACTACTTCTTTAATACCGTTGTTCTTTTAAAAAACAAAATTTTGCTGAAACTTAAGCACAATTACTGCGCGGTTCTCCATAGCAATTTCTACATACAAAGGTTTGACCTCTGGTTGTTCATCCTGCAAGCAGCAAGTATATGGGCTACACCATGGATTATTAAACAAAATAATTATGATAGCAATACACGTTCTCAACGAACAAACATCTACACAGCAAAGTAAATATACACATGGTGTTAGCGCAAGCCAAACAGACATTGATACCCCACCATGCAATGCCTCAAAACTTATATAATAATTATGATGTTAGATTGTATCATACAAGCGTAATTGTTAATATGAAGAGAAAATGTTAATGCTTATAGGGTCCACGCGTCTGTCGGTAAGCCACCCCAATGTTGTAAACAAGTAGTTGTGTCTCAAAAGGGATTGTATACGTGTGGTAATTGGAACCCACTGCAAGTTGTTTCAATCCTATAGTTGTAGATATATACCATAAAACTAACCTGTGAAAATTTCATTTCAAAAGGTGGTAGCATTTTTGAGATATTGCCGAAAATCTGGAGCGGTTATGTCCACCCAGGAAGAATAATCTGCAATTGGAATACACAATCTGAGAAATGTTACTGTCAGCAACGCTTCTAAGATTCAAATTCGTTGGGATAAAAAGTATTACTTTTTCCATAACCGCAATACTTCGAAGTTAAGTTTCTCAAAATGCATTATACTATCCAAAGCTGCTGTACTGCTCACCAAGTAAGTTTTTCTGGCCATTAATTTTCAGAGTCATTACCAAACGTATACAGACCCTTTAAGAACTTACGTTTGGTAGCAGGAGCGTACATTTCGGAAGGGCTCTTTGATGGACAATAATGTTTGTGAGGTTTTTGAACACTGAAATGTGTTCTGGACAAAACATTTTGGAGGGTTTGTTTTTTGATATTTATTTTGTGAGGTCAAAATTGGGGTGGGACACATACCAGTGGAAAGTTTGTCACGAGGTGAAAAACCTTCTTACTGGAGTCTGTTCCACCCGAATTTTGACCCCAATCTAGTATCAATGGAAAAACACTCCGGACTTCGTCGTTTCATCCGGTGAAATTGAGTCACCACACGTTCATTGTGCGCTCTCCCTGTACAGTGTACATTGTGCAATAATATCCATTATTGTGTATAGGGTTCAACAAACTTTCTTTACAGCCCAGATGTCGCCCTGGAATGGGTACGTCATGGTACCCAGAACACGCATGGGTACCTCTTCAGCCCCAATCCCAAACCCTATGGGTTCTCCCCTACTTGTTCTTTTTCTATTTTCTATTTTAAGTAGAACAGCGCAGTGTTCACAAGTATTATCCGCGTTACATGAAGGGGGTTTATGAATTATGTATGAGGCGACGTCCTAGCTTTACGGCATTTCCACCAATCATCACCTAGCTAACCTTATGAATATTCAACACAGCTTATTTTAATACGACGGCACGTCCATGTCAGTGATACCACGCACATTAATGATGTGCCTTTCATTTTGAGACTTAGTGTGTCGTCACGATTATCATGTGCCTGGAGATGTGTTTAGATGAGAAATTGCGAGCGTGATGGTAGTTTTTTATTATCACGGTGGAAATACTGATGAGCAGCACTCTTTGCTGGAATTTACTGGAATTATCAATTGCTGCCTTTTAAACAATCCTGCTTCTTTAAAGGTAATCCTTAGTCGATTTTGTTTAATTAAAATTGCTTATACATTTTTTGTTCATGTGCGTATTTGTAAACCCTAGTCTTTGGTTAGAGATTTTGAATTCTTCGAAATACTCCACTCCATGGTAGGCCTAAACTCATTACCCGAATGTTCGGGTGGATAAGATTGGTAAAAGCATGATGAGCATGTGTTGTTTTAGCCGCTTGCCGTATCCTACAAAAGACACAACTTCCTGAATAAGAATCGTACATATGGTTTGTGAATGTTTAGGATAAATCCTCGCTGCTTTTTGTGTCTCCCTTGGGAAACATTCGTGTCTATGTCACACCATGGAGGTAGAATAAGACAGACAAGGTCAGACCGAACAGGCAGGTTTCCGGCTTTGACCACTGGGCTCAATGTCGTCGCTCCACTTGCCGCGGAATTATATGATTTTACACGGCGCGTATATGTGCTATGAAGGCCACTGTTGGGATAAAATTCCACGGTAAAAAGAGCCATGAAATTGGACTCTGTATAAATTAATAGTGTCTCTTTTGGTCTTGTCTTGTTTGTTGTTCTTCTTCGAGGTTTGTGTCGCTCCATTTCTGCACAGATTTTATTTCGATGCAATTGTTATTTTAATTTGCAAAATCATAAACATGAGATTACGACATTTCATCATAGGCTAAACTTTACTGGCTTATTAGCAAAGACAAGCTGCGAAGTATACCCCTAAAAATGATTTAATCGAGAAAAATTATGGTTTATGCTGTTTGGATGTCATTTTTAGTTGGTCAGTTTACATTGTTACTGTTCAGTTTCTCCTATTAAATCCACTCCACTAAAACAGTTGCCGGTATTATTTCGTCAGCTCATTGCTATAGGTCATTAATTGCAATTTCCTACTCGTAATGATCCAAAGGTCATTAAATGAAAAATGCGTATACATTTGAAAACAATAATTAATCAAAATCAACAAATAAATGTTTTACTTAGAAAAATAATGTTTCTTGTTGCCAAACAAATACTCTGAAGAACACTCTTGATCAATTTACCATGAGCTCAAAAATATGCAAAAGCAATTTTATGAAATCATGCAAATAATGCTAATGACCTTATAGTCCTGAGCAGACGATTTATCAGTAGTTAACCAGAAGCATTTTTTAAAAATTAATCCAAACACAAACTCATTAAATAATTTAAGAACGAGGGGCATGCATGAAGGCAACCTGGTTCCTATTGCGACCAGAAACACCGCTACCGCGTTGCCCTGGCCCGGGAGGGAAAACCACCGCCCAAGCGTAGCGAGTCTCAACCGCTAACAGAGAGCGGGCAACTCTTCCAATTAGCCCCACACTCATTCCTCACCTCGTGTGCCTCTCTGTAGAAGGGAATCGGTGAATCATACGAAACCTTCGATCTAATATTATTGAAATTCACTTTTCATTTCTCTTTCAGGATTGTTAAGAGCTACTTTTGTTTCTGCATCTGAGGAGAGAGGAGACACAAGGTGGTGATAGACAGGTGGTCTGACACCATGGGGGTACTTGGGCAGTTGGGGCTGCTCTTACGAAAAAACCTCAAACTACGAGTTCGATCACCGGTAGGTACAACCAAACAATGTGTTAAACTGCGTAAGGCCTATATACTCCCCTATATAGGTACTAATTTTCAGTGAGTTAAAGGTAGTGTCATTGGTTGGTTAGTGTCCACGTATGCTTAATTTATAGGCAGCATTATAAAAAAAGATAGAATAAAAGTCACATGTGAAAGTTTCAGCTGAAGAGCAGTGTCTACTCGCTGAGAAAACGGCAAAAATCTGACAAGGTATTTTCACATGAACGTATCCGTCGACGTTTAGCGAGGTGACAGCGGGTATACCAACCGCATCTCTGGCCGCAGCAGTCGCGAACGGACACAAACCCACAGAAAGATCTGAGTGAGACACGATTCATGCATGAACCGTTTCTCAGATTCAAATAATTTGGGTTGGAAAATTATCCAAACCATATTTCTTCGAAGGCAATCCTTTCTTTAAAAATAGTTTATACCATCAACAGCTGCGTGCATCTCATCAGGTAAAGTTTTCATGTTCATTAATTTTTGGAGTAGTTACCAATCTATGTTGCTGAAATAAAGGAACCCATCTATATCCCTTTTACTTTTACTAATTAGAATTTATTTATTATAGGTTTGCCCAGTTATTGTCGGCAAAATGTTTCACTTTCATGCATTCGCATTGAAGCAATTTTGCTTCTTCAGTTGAAACCGTCATTTGATATTTTACATCGAGGCATGTGAATCTATACAGCATTATTCAATTAAATTTATAATGCATTCTTTTTTAGTCATATGCGAAATTGGCATTCAATTTAACAGAGTAGGAACAACTACATTATGAATTTGTTACCCCTTGTTTTGTTCACTTAAAGGCACTGAACACGTTTGGAAATTGTCAAAGACCAGTGTTCTCACTTGGTGTATCCCAACATATGCATAAAATAACAAGCCTGTGAAAATTTGGGCTCAATTGGTCATCGAAGTTGCAAGAAAATGATGAAAGAAAAAACACCCTTGTTGTACAATTGTGTGCTTTCAGATAGGAATAAAAACTTCTTGCAAGAAGTTTTGATTATTTTAGTGAGAAATTCCCTCTTTCTCAAAAACTACGTTACTTCAGAGGGAGTCGTTTCATACAGTGTTTTATACTATCAACAGCTCTCAGTTGCTTGTTACCAAGTAAGTTTGTATGCTAATATTTGTTTTGAGTCATTACCAAATGTGTACGATACCTTTAACTTTGCTATTTAAAGGCAGGGTGTACTTTTCTTAATTTTCAAAAACCAGTATCCTCACTTGGTGTAGCCTAACATAATGCATAAAATAATAAACCTGTGAAAATTTGGGCTCAATCGGTCATCGAAGTTGCAAGAAAATAATGAAAGAAAAAACACCATTGTTGCATAGAATTGTGTGCTTTCAGATGCCTGAGAAAGGCTTCATGCCTGTGCCTGAAGCCCTTTCTCATATTCAACTTTGTGGGTGAAAAATGACCTCTTTCTCTAAAACTACATTACTTCTAAGGGGTTCGTTTCTAGCATTTTTTTTGGATAATATCAACAGATCCGCAGTGCTCTTATACCAAGTAATCTTTGATGTTCATTGACTTGTGGAGTAATTATCAAAAGTACACCCTGCTTTTAACTATGTAATTATGTTACATACGATTTGAACATTGGTCCAAATTGATATTGTCGCTACACTGCAAAAATGGGGTGTTAAATTCACACCATGGGTGTTTTCACATACATATATATATATATATATACCATAGGGTATTAAAATAACAATAACTTCTCTCTTGGGTATCTATATGTGACAACACCCATGGTGTAATCTTTAACACCCAAATTTTTGCAGTGTACATTTTGTTGTACAACTCTTTAAATAATTTTTCAAAATGGCAGGGTATACTTTTGGTAATTGTCAAAGACCAGTATCCTCACTTGGTGTATCCCAACATATGCATTTAAAGAACAAACCTGTGAAAATTTGGGCTCAATTGGTCATCGAAGTTGCAGGAAAATAATGAAAGAAAAACGCACCCTTGTCGCATAAAATTGTGTGATTTCAGATGCATGAGTAAGGCTTCATGCCTGAAGCCTTTCTCAGATTCAAAATGGTGGATGTAAAATTACTTCTTTCTCTAAAACTACATAGTTCAAAGTGGGTCGTTTCTAACAATGTTTTATAATATCAAAAGCTCTATACGGTGCTCTTTACCAAGTAAGTTGTTATGGTCATTAACTTGTGGAGTACCGGTAATTACCAAAAGTACACGCCTAACCACCCCAGGCCTGCCAAAATCAAACAGATGGTTTTGTTGGAATTTGGATGGTTTAGTACTGTGAAAAGTACCCACTAAATCACAGTCCAGAAGCACAGGACCTGTTGGAGTATGATGGGTTGTGTACTGTTGCAGTACATAAACTGTTGGAGTATGATGGGTTGTGTACTGTTGCAGTACATAAACTGTTGGAGTATGATGGGTTGTGTACTGTTCCAATAAGTAAACTGTTGGAGTATGATGGGTTGTGGAAGCTTTTGGGTAGAAATGCTTAGGGGGTTATTAAGGTACTAAACAGGCCTATACATTAACAAAGTTCCTCTCTGCGAAAATCGGTCCATGCCCGAATTAACGGCTTCGGTTGTGGCTATGGCCGGATTGCTGGAAATTCATATTCTTCAACGTTATTGCTGCAGGCAACGGCATAGCCGTAACCGGTAGCCAGTTGGCACGGCACAGGTGGACTCGTAAAGGTGTTACACAGGATTAGTAAGGATACCAAAAAATCATTGTTTAATATGTATTGTAGTCTGACATTTTTACTGATTATAAAAATCTACAAGAACCATTTTATTTTCTGTGAAATATTTCCCTCCGAAATGAGGTCTTTTCCAAGAAAACTATATCTGAAAACCTAAAAAAAAAATCCGCAACAACTGTATTTATATGTTGTTACAACCCAAATTAAAGACAAACGGATTAAGCCGAAATTGTCACAGGTTTGTTTTTGTCATGTATTATGGTTGATCACATAAAACATGAACACTGTCTGACTCTGTTTTGTCAGCTCTACCAATCCTGTATAATATAATATGTTCCGATTGTTACATTATAAATTTATGCAAAACAAGCCATTTACCTCCGACTGCCTCCGATTACATTGACTTGATTGATTAGATTTGATTTGATTTGGTTTATTGCTATCTATATACAAGTATATACAATAGAAATTGCCCTGGCTCTTGTGCTTAAAAATACATGAAAATACAATCGTAAAATAGGAAATACATAATAATAATACATTAAAGAAAATTAGTAAAAAATCTAAAAAATGACTACAAAATACTTAAAGGCACTTTAGGCATACACGCTTGGTAATTACTCAAAATATATACTAGCATAAAAAACTAACTTGGTAACGAGCAACGGAGAGCTGTTGATAGTATAAAACATTGTGAGAAACGACTCCCTCTGAAGTAACGTACTTTTTGAGAAAGAGGTAATTTCTCACTAAAATAATAAAAACTTCTTGCAAGAAGTTTTTATTCCTATCGGAAAGTACACACATTTGTACAACAAGGGTGTTTTTTCTTTCATCATTTTCTTGCAACTTCGATGACCAATTGAGCCCAAAATTTTACAGGCTTGTTATTTTATGCATATGTTGGGATACACCAAGTGAGAACACTGGTCTTTGACAATTACCAAACGTGTTCAGTGCCTGAAATTAGTAAAAAAATCAAAAAGAATTACACCCAAAATACTTAACAATGATAAAGATAAAGATAAATACATGGCACAAAAGTCGAGCCAGACTACCAACCTCAAATCAGTTAGCTTTTTTTAATTTTTTAATTTTCCTTTTTTAAATCGATTGAGCTGACACTTTCACAGTACATTCCAAGAGACATGTAAATTTGCACAGAGCTGCAGAACAATGGGAATCGATTTATTCAATTGCAAACAAAACCTCAATCAATTAATCACCCCTAAACTGGGCACACATCGTGTTAGAATTACTGAATAATAAATTTATTCAGTATGTTAGATAAATTTAGTAATTGAAAGTTAGTATACAGGACTCGAATTTGGAGGAAGTATCCACAAGACCACGGTGTTTGTTGCTCAAATTGTTTACTGGACCAGAGTTGCTTTTACAGGACCAGAAATCTTCCTGACACAATTTAACATGCATTTAACCGTTTTTATTTCTCATTTGGCTTTATACTTCATTATACTCAATAGAATCGAGGGTATTTTATCAGCCTCAAAGTAAACATTTGAATATAATTTGTTTGTCCTACACACAGTGAAGTTTTATTATTCAATTGAAAACACACAATAACGCCAGACTTGTCCACTCATGAGTTTACTGGCCCGACAGTAAATCTATTGGCCTCGGGCCTGTGGTCCGGTGTAAAATTCGAGCCCTACGTCCTCAAACAATATCCAATCGTTATATACAAAGTATGATGATAGACCTTATAGAAATGTTATGATCCAGTCCGGTTGAAGCCCTTGCGAACGGGGTTGGGGTGGGGGGTGGGGGTTCACCCCAACTGTTTGGATTGGGGTGCTGGAACATACTAAAAATCACCCCTATAGTATACATGTTTCGTAAATTTGGAAGCATCCCGCGGAGTCACTTTGTCTGAAATGCCCCCGTTGATTAGAAATCAATAACAAAAGTTGGTCGAAAAATTTGAATCTCCTAAGATCGCCTTCAGTCCACTGTTGGAGTTTCAAATTTCCGTGGTATCCGTTTGTGAATGCTGCGGCCAGAGATGCGGTTGATACCCGCTTAACCTCGCTAACGTGTATGGATTCAACGTTCTTTATGAAAATACCGCACGGTGACAGTTTTTTGACGTTTTCTCAGCAAGCAGACACTGTATTCAGCTGAAACTTTCACAGGTTACTTTTAATTTATCTGTATTGATAACGTTGCTTATATAAATCAGCATTACGTTAATAAAAACCAAACGCTGACCCTACACTGCAAAAACTGGGGGTGTTAAAATTTATAACATTGGGTGTTGTCACACTAATTTTATATATAGCCCCAAAAATAATCTAAATTCAAAATTTACACCACATTAAAATAACACTAATTTCTGCCAACACAATTACTTTGGTGTTAATTGAACACCATATGGTGTTAATGTTGATTCTTTCTTGGTTATCTATATGTGACAACACCCATGGTGTTAATTTTAACACCCCAGTTTTTGCAGTGAATACCTTTAAAGAGTAACACACGTTTTACTGCAAACCAAACTCCAGCATTTCGATCAGTGTTTGCCCCTGTTTTAAGATGAATTAAATTGAAAAATAATCAACACAGATATATAGAGATGCCAAACTTAACTCTGCTCTGTTTTAATTTACTTTTCAGGTCTTGACTGTGACACTGCTGCTGTTACCTGTGGTTATATTCGTTGCCTTTGCCCTGATTCGTCGAGAGTTCCCGCCAAATCAAAAGAAATCCTGTAAGTACATGCACTTTAAACAGCAATTTATCTTTCTATTTAAGGGTCTGTATACGTTTGGTAATGACTCTGAAAATTAGTGGCAATAAATCTTACTTGGTAAGAAGTACGACAGCTTTGGATGGTAAAATGCATTTTGAGAAACTTTTCACTTCGAAGTACTGCGGGTATGGAACAATATATCACTTTTTATCCACACAAATTTGAATCTGAGAAGCGTTACTGCAGTAACGTTTCTCAGATTGTGTATTCCAATCGCAGATTGTTCTTCCTGCGTGGACATAACCGCTGCAGATTTTCGGCAATATCTCAAAAACGCTACCACCTTTCGAAATGAAATTTGTACAGGTTAGTTTTATGGTATATCTACAACTATAGTAGGCCTATATAGGATTTAAACTAACAGTGGGTTCCAATTACCAAACGTATACATTCCCTTTAACACTCTGTATTGAGCCAGTTCACCTGACGTCATCATCACATAAATCTTAAGAAAAGCTACACTGCAGAAACGGGGGTGTTTAAATTAACACCATGGATGTTCTCACATAGATACCAAAGAGAGAATCAAAATTAACACCATAGGGTGTTAAAATAACACTTATTTCTGCAAAAACAATTACATTGGTGTTATTTTAACACCCTAAGATGTTAATTTTGATTCTGTCTTCGGTATCTAAATGTGACAACACCAATGGTGTCAATTTCAACACCCCAGTTTTTGCAGTGTATATAGTAGTAAACTTGCGGGTACAATGTATATACAATCTCTTTTGAGAGGGGTGTTGGCTCTGAGAAGAACCAGTGCGGTCTCGACGTTTCGAGCAGTCTACTCTGCTCGTCTTCAGGAGACTTTTAAATCTTGGTAGCGCCATTTGGGAGTCAATGTCCACGTGTGTTGTGTATAGTACGAAATTTAGGCGACGCGGCGTTTACAAGCTTACCTTGCTTGGGCCTACTTTCATAGAGCTGCTTAAGCACAAGAAGTATAGCTGAGCACAGCACAATATTATGCTTGCCAGAATAAGGTAACCAGCCAAAATTACTATTCCACATGTACAATCTGTGGCTGGTATCCTGCAGAAAACTTAGCTTAGCTTAGCAGAAAACTGTTCAGCAATATTATCTGATAAAGCAGCTCTATGAAATCGCCTGTCTTGTTATTTGCCCGTTTACTCCATTTGTCGAGGGGCTGAGTTTCACAAGTTTCACATAATTCAACAGCCTCAACAGTGGTCCGCTGGCCAAATGCAAGTTATAACACCTCAGGACCAGTTCTCACTGAGTCGTCTGGCTGGCTAGTTCAGTGTTGAAAAGCATCCCTATATTTAATATGAAATGTGGCTAAGTGAAGAAGCTTAGCATACATGTACCACCATTATCAGAGTCCGACAGCCTGAGTGGTGAGTTTTACCATAGGCCTTTTACCACAAAACGGGGAAGGATCCTGCCCTTTTCGAAACTGTTCTACTTGGGCTCAGGCTTTAGGCGCTGCCTGTTGAAGCCCCGTACCGAAAGCGCACGTGTTTTTTAAATTTTTATATATAACTGACGGGGGCCTAAGCCGAGCCTATAAGCCCTAAACGTGGTTTCGAAAAGGCCTCTGAGTAAATCACTGAAAGGTCGACGACATTAAGTTTAGAGAAGTTTTGGGAACCCAACGAAGATTACACTTCTGGTTTACAAACACTGCATTCCCCCGGCTGTCTTTTTTAGTAAGTTAATGTTGTTAAAGGGTCTGTATACGTTTGGTAATGGCAATAAAAACTTGATTGGTAAGAAGTGCAGCAGCTTTGGATAGTCACTGCGTCAAGCGTTATTTTTTTCGCCCGTGTGACCATCGCGAATCCGCATAAGGGGTTTCTGAAAAGTTAAGATCAAATATAAGCATCCTTGGCCCAGAGTTTTAATTTTTTTTATTTTTTATAATTAACGCATTATTTGTGTATTTATTATAAAAAAAACTAAAACTGATTTTATGGACATGTAATGAGTATTTTTGTTGTTCAGATTTTATCATTAAATATAATTTAAAACAAAGATTTGATTTCAGAGAAAACAAAATGTTCTTCGTTTGACGTGTTTTCTCGTTCCGATACGCGCGAGACTTGTGGCGTGTCGTGGCCGAGCGGATAAGAACACCGAACTCAAGCTCTGGTGTTTCTGATCAGCAGAGTGTGGGTTCGAATCCCAGTCGTGACACTTGTGTCCTTAAGCAAGACACTTAACCACATGCTTCGTCCTTCGGATGGGACGTTAAGCCGTAGGTCCCGTGTGTTGTGTAATGCACGTAAAAGAACCCAGTGCACTTTTCGAAAAGAGAAGGGGTTCGCCCCGGTGTTCCTGGTTTGATCAACAGCATATTGCACCACAGCACCTTGTAAACCATTACAAGGTGCTGTGTAAAGGACTTGGTCTCATACTTCAAAACGTAGCTCCACAATACCTTGCAGGAAAATAATGAACGCTAAAAGCGCCTTGAGCGTCACTGAGTGACGGATATGTGCGCTATATAAGAAGCCACTATTATTATTATTATTATTACAGTCTATTAGGCAAACTTTTTACTCTTTCCCTATTTTATTTGGGCTCTCAAATCTGTCTAATATATAATATTTTGTGGGCCTACAAAATATTAATGAGGCCTTGTAGTCATCACAGATATCAAACATATCTGGTTATTCAAACACAAATGATTATCCGATTGATTTGTTATTATTGCACACTTAGCTAATGGGAATAATCAACTACTGCATATTGTTTTGGCTCCTTTAACAACATCGGTACCACAGACTGCAACAAAATACCAAACCTTCCAGGCTAGCATTGAGTGTATGTGTTTATTCTGTTTATACAGCTTGTATTATGTGGAAACCCAATGGCTTGTGTACTGTGGACTTCATCTCCAAGGTCTCCTGTGGAATTTTGTAGCAAGGGCTACTTGTGCATAATACTATAGGGCTATAAATCAACATATTATTGACCATTCAAAAAATGATCCCTTTTTGTGTATGCTAATTCTTTTTAATACAACTCTGTATGCGTAACATTTTCCAGTTTCCTGGCTAAATGAACCAAATATAAAATAGCCCGGCTCACAAAATTAATCATCATATTCATATCATAGAAATTATTTCTCTTGGTGCTTGCTATTTTATGGATCAGCTCTTTGGTACAATTTGGGTAGTTTTATGAAAGGGTGAATGGACCGAATAAAAAAATGTACTTTTCACAAAATTATTAGTCATCATATTTCTGGGAAGAAAAACTATGGATAGTAGCTTACTGTTTCATTTTATTTCGTCGTTATTGTTCATGAATGAAATTCGTCATTTTAGAGCGAGAACACTTTGTTCTCATTCTGCGCAATGACATGATCATGAGTCAAAAATAGGCCACACCCAGTATAGCTATGTAAAGGGTGGAATTCAGCCTTGATTTTCATTTTCGATTATAAGTTATGTCCCTTCTATATAGCCTCTTCTATATAGGTACTTTCATGGTATGTGTGTCTCATTTGTTTCTAGAATCTCTTTCTATTACTAAAGTTCTGTCCTTTCTGAGCCTCTTCATACAGGTACTTTCGTGGTTTGTGTGCAGGGGTCTTACTTGTTTCTAGAACCTCTTTTAGATAAAAGTTCTGTCCCTTCTAAGCCTCTTCTACAGGTACTTTCATGGTATGTGTGCAGGGGTCTTACTTGTTTCTAGAACCTCTTTCTAATATGCCTCTTGTACAGGTACTTTCATGGTATGTGTGCAGGGGTCTTACTTGTTTCTAGAACCTCTTTCTATAAGCCTCTTCTACAGGTACTTTCATGGTATGTGTGCAGGGGTCTTACTTGTTTCTAGAACCTCTTGCTATAAGCCTCTTCTACAGGTACTTTCATGGTATGTGTGCAGGGGTCTTACTTGTTTCTAGAACCTCTTTCTAGCCTCTTCTATACAGGTACTTTCATGGTATGTGTGCAGTCTCTCACTTGTTTCTAGAACCTCTTTCTTATAAGCTTCTTGTACTTGTTTCTTGAACTCTTTATATTAGAAGTTATTGTCTCTTCTTTTTGTCCATTCTGTTCATTCCTTCACTCACAACACACGTTTTCCCCCGCATCATCTCTTCATATACTTCACATGTTTCAAAGGCCAGTGCTGTTAGTTTTTGAGATATTCTGCTAGGTTTTTTTTCCTCTTGTGCTACTTGTACTACACGTTGGAAATCCCCTGTTTGCCCACCCTCTATTTTAGGGTTCTCCCCCCATGAACAAGCAAGCGTATCGGGCCGATATGCGCGATTTGCGTGCCGATAAGCGGGCATTTCGGCCGATACGCAAACGAAAATAGAAAATTATTATAAATTTCACACAAAAACATGAAGAGAAAACCATATAGAATGCTCAGATTGCACAGTAGGGTTTTTAAAACTAAGATAAAGTAGAAAAAATACCGAAGACCTTGTTTCAAATTCAGCGTGCTTCGGGCCAAACTTCCAAATTTTGGGTCCAGAATGCCCCATAGTTTTGAAGAAAAAAAACCTGGGGAGAGAATGTATTCCAGTTCAAGAAAATTGTCAACACATCTTATCTCCATGTAAATTGTGTATCTCCCTTATAGATTCACCTCAATTATTTTCTTTAAATGACCATCTCGTTTGAAATCATAACCTTGGCCAGCACAATCGTTAACAAATCTCGAAATGGTTTACAAGTTTGTTTAAAGGCAGGGTGAACATTTGGTAATTGACGAAGACCAGGGCCCAATTTCATAGAGCTGCTAAGCAGAAAATATTGCTTAACAATCGTCTGCTAAGCAGAAATGAGCAGGATATCAGTCACAAATTGTACATGTGACATAGTAATTTGGCTGGTAACCTAATTCTTGTAAGCATAATTTTGTTGTGCTTTTATAGCTACTTTTTGTGCTAATAAGCAGCTCTATGAAATTGGGCCTTGTACCCTCACTTGGTGTATCCAAGCATGTGCATAATATAGCAGACCTGTGGAAATTTAGGCTCAATTGGTCATCGAAGAAACACTCTCTTTGCATAGAATTGTGTACTTTCAGATGCCTGAGACAGGCTTCATGCCTAAAGCCGTTCTCAGATTAATTTTTTTGTGTGAAAAATTTTCTCCTTCTCTAAAACTACAATACATCACTTCAAAGGGTGTCGTTTCCAACAATGTTTTATAATATCAACAGCTCTCCAGTGCTCTTTACCAAGTAGTTTTTTGTGGTCATTATTTTTTTGAGAAATTACCAAGGGTATACCCTCCCTTTGTAAGATAACACTAAAGGTAGATGAAGTTGTCCAGCTGTCTAAACCAGTTGAATATTTCCGTTTTTTCGGAAAAGATTTTAGGGTAATGTGATCATTGTTGTTTACGCACACGAGGTTGAAAGCATAATATTGTGTCCCTATATAGAGAAAGCATGGTATCATCGGCGAACAGGTCGCAACCAACCCTAAGGCTAGATCTAACAACGGTGTTTCCTCGGTATTAGCCGGTCCACGATGCCATGCATATCAAAATGAAAGAGTAGTATTTTACCACTGATAGGCCCCGATTATTTTGTATGCAAGATGCTATAGTTAACAATTAGTTCGACGTTAGATCATGGCCTCGCTCCTTTGTAATTTTACAGAAAGAAAGGGGCGCTGGGATTTTTAGTCTCTTATGGCGTGTTGCGAAATGGTATCTACAGAGAAGAGTTTCTTGTCGAACGGCCGGCCCGAGCCAATCAGGGCCCTTCATAGAGCTGTGTAACTTGAGCAGAAAATGTTGCTTAAAATGTGTCAGCTATAAGCAGAGAAACCAGTTGCAAATAATGTCATAGTGTTTTGGCTGTTAAACTTGTTTAGTGGTGAACCAATTTCCTTAATGTTTGTGTTTAAGCAGCTCTACGAACTTGGCCTTGGTTGTATTCCAACTGGAAACCTATGGGGGTTGCAGGAGTTGAGGGGGGGGGGGTCGAGTTTTTTTTTTAGAACAACCTACCTCTGAACCAGCGTCTGATTTATCTGTAAATCTCGCATTTTAGCGGGCCTGTGTTCAAACACGCGCGAGAATTGGAGCCAATTTCGGGCTTATCATCAGTGCGGTGTAAATAATAAAATAATGTTTCTTTTTTTCATACTCTAGACATTTTAGTCAAAAATCTTCAGTTTAGACCTTCCCTTGCATTACTGAAACTGGATTTAAAAATTTATTATACTTTGGATAAATACATCTCTATCACCAATGATTCCACTGTTAATTTCCACAAAAATGGGACTCTTTCAAATTATTGGTTCAAGGTTAAGTTTGTATTTTGTATTTTATTTTGCTGTTATGGATTTTCAGCATGTTTGTAATATGAGGAGTTGTCTTAGCGTGAATAAATCATTTCCTCCGTGGAAAAAGAAAAAGAAAAAAAATCTTCAGTTTTATGAATTGGATGTCCATTGGTCCGAGAAATGCCGTTTCTGAGAAACTGCCATGTGTACAAAAATGGGTCCAAACAGTCACTTCTTATCTTTACGTCAAATCAAAATTCACGTAGGCCTGTAGGCTTACACGATCCCAGACAAAACGGTAGCCTACTCCCGGTATTTGGCGGCCGTACCAAATCAGTTACAAGTAAGGCCATGGTTTTAATGGAATCTCTTGTATCACAAACATGCGTATTGCCATATGTTTATTTACTCTTCTATATGCCTACATTGCTCACACAACTCGAGATAGGATAGGACAAAGTATAATGAAAAATTACTGCCATTTTGAAATTCAAAATGGCGACTGAAGACACCTGACTTTTTTTTAAATCAACACCCCCAAATTGACAAAGATGGCAAATAAAATCCATTTTGGCATGAAATTCCAGCCGGCTGGATCCAAATATCTGATGTATCGTACTATACTAGGCCTAATCAGTGCTTTCTATAAATTTCCACCACCCACTTAAACAAAAATTAAATTAATATCTAAAAGGTGCGAATGAAATAATGAGGCCTATCTCTCCCAAACAGAAAGTAAGTGTCCCATATCGTCAATGTGCACTTGTTTGTTGATACAGGATTGTGAAGTATGCTTTGCATGGGGTCTGGTGGCTGGGTGTGATATCCCCCCGGGTGACACTTTATATTGTTGGGAAAATATTAATATGTGATTGAAGTGTCGCGGTATAATACGCGCCAACACTCTGCATATAACTCAGGGTTCGAATTTGGGGTGGAAAAACTCACAAGACTGCAGGGCTTTTAGCTCAAAAATATTTACTGGACCAGAATTTTGTGAACAAGACCAGAATTGAAATTAGAAGAAAACAATTCCTATACACAGTTTAACAATTGAACTGTTTGAATTTGAAACAGCACTATAAAAGAAGATTTATCTCATTATTTTGTGTGTAAGTATTCTTCAATAATCAACAGATATTTATCAGACTGAAAGTCAACATTTGAACACCCAAACACAAATACAGCCGGACTTGTCCAGTCATGAGTTTACTGGCCAGATGCTAAAATCACTGGCCTCGGGTTTGCGGTCCAGTGTAAAATTGGAGCCCTGTATCTTACAAGCATTTTTCATTGTTTTTGTTCATTACGGTTGAGCTGTGTAGGAGGTAAGTCAGGGAAGCTGGACAGAATAAAAACATGGTCAAATATGGGTTGGCAATCACCGCCACTCATTTGCTTTAAACCCTCTTACTATAGAAAGGGTATACTATAACAGGCAAGTTCAAATGATATGGGTAGGCAGTTGCCCCCACTTATTTGTTTAGTAAAACCCTCTTACTGAACAGGGTACACTACAGGCAAGTTCAAATAATATGGGTCGAAAATCGCCCCTACTCGTTTGTTTAGTAAAACCCTCTTACTGAACAGGGTACACTACAGGCAGGTTCAAATAATATGGGTCGACAATCGCCCCCACTTGTTTGTTTAGTAAAACCCTCTTACTGAACAGGGTACACTCAAGCAAGTTCAAATAATATGGGTCGACAATCGCCCCCACTCATTAGTTTAGTAAAACCCTCTTACTGAACAGGGTACACTACAGGCAGGTTCAAATAATATGGATTGGAAGTCTTGCATTATCGGTATATTAAACACTTGTAAGTTCGAGTGGTGGACCTATATGTTTTTGTATTAAACATACTAGGTCCGATTTGTGGCACACAAATTTTAAATTTTAAATGGCTATTTTGTATAGATTTGGGAAAGTTATATGCTTTCATTTAAGGTACTGCACGAAAATAAATCCGCCAATGATAAATGGTACCAAGTTAATTAAAAAGTAACATTAATTATTGTCGGGATCTCAACTTTAAATCACGACCATAAGCAACGTATACAAACAATTTTGAAGACAGTAAAGTTAGTTTGATATTGGACATTGGACATTCACATAGGTTTGTACAGTGAATGTCTACCTTGCACATCAATATTGGACATTAGTTTGATATTGGACATTGGACATTCACATAGGTTTGTACAGTGAATGTCTACCTTGCACATCGATATTGGACATTAGTTTGATATTGGACATTGGACATTCACATAGGTTTGTACAGTGAATGTCTACCTTGCACATCGATATTGGACATTGGAAATTCACATCTTCTTCTTCTTTTAAGTATACCCAATCTTCGACCCTATTATCAACGTGTGTCTCCTTATCGTCTAATAGCAATGAGCCTAATAGGGCCCTATTTCGTAGGGCTGCTTAAAACTATCCGGGGACAGGTTCAATCAGAATCCCACGTAGGAAACACGTGTATCGTAGCTTCAGTAATAAGAGTCGCTTCTTTTTATTAAAACAAACATTGGTCAAGTCAACTTTAATTATAGGCCTGCAACCGTTTGACAACATTCGTGAATGTTCTTGATAGAGTATTCCAATACTCAGGTCTATTATTGTAATTTAATTAAGTTGGTAGACTATTTTCTGTACTATAATTTGTTACCATTTGCTATTATAAGTATATGTTTCAAAATATTACATATGAACAACCATGTAGTATGTTGGCTAAAATAGGGAGTTGAATTGAATTGAATCGAATTGAAATGGTTAGTAGTATTTTCGAAGTTTTTCTAAGTTTTCTAAGTTGGACTGATGAAAAAGTGTGGAATAGTTTTCCTTACCACATCAGGACTGCTGATACAACATCATCATTTAAAACTGCTCTCAAAACTCATCTTTTTGAAGTAAATGATGACCAGTGATTTTCAACATACTTATTTCTGGCCCTTTCTTTTGAACTGTTTTTTGTATTATGAGCGATCGCCATGAGTGCCTTCTTGGCGGATACCGGCGCTTTACAAGACTCCATTATTATTATTATTATTAAAATGCAATGGAATAGGACTATCTGGAAGGATGGGGTAAATGTATAATTTGTGAGAGAATTATGCACTAACTAGTGGTTTTGCTTAGACAGCTACAGACACACGCTTACCCAGAACTAAAGCACAACAAAATTCTGTCTCTGGTTACAAGCCTAAAATACCATGTCGTATTCGCCATCTTTGACTGGAACCCTGCTATGCTTCCTTGGGTTGTCTTTTTTGCATATAAAAAATAAACACGAAAAGAGAAGTAACATGGGTCCACTGTACATTTAAATGTAGGCATTATGTGCACATTAAGCAGTATTGAAGGTTCATAAATAATCATAGACAATGTGAGAAACATTCTTTGAAGATTCAAGGTTGTTGTTCAGTAAGTATGAAATTGTGCCCTGGTTAACCTAAACGAGGATGACACATTCTGTACTGACGGATTTCCATAGATATATTGTGTAGCTTGCTGTGACGAAAAAAGGCGTGGAGTATAAACAAATGTTTCTCTCAGGTTTTTTTTAAATTTTGGTCGAAACAAAGCAGCACCGACTTAGTCAAAATATATGCTTGGAAACTGTCATCATCTTCTTCCTGAATACTTGGAAAAAGAAAACGTTATAGATGTGTAATATTTGTTCATGACTTGATTCCATAAAGGCTATTCATTGTTGTTCTTGGTGAATCATAGACACCATGTTGGTGAAGCTTGGCAAGATTTTTAAATGTCACCTTTGAGTGGAAAGTATTGGTCATCACAAAATACTCGAGTGGCACTCCCTCAAACTACCTGGATCTATGGGAATCCAAATGGATAGTACAATGTTGAGTTTATGATGGGGTTTCGGGAACACCTGCCTCGATACCCGCTGGGCAATCGCGTTTTGTTACGGTACAGGTTGTCTACAGTGGATGGCAAGTGTATGTTCTGGTGATTGGTCCCCGCTGACAAGCACGCCGAAGTCGTTGTCTATGTCCAGCAGCAGCCAATTTCACGAAACTTTACGCAACTGCGTAAGTCCACTTGCGCAACGTTTAGTGCGTAAGTTGCGCCACTAAGTTTTGATCGATTTCACGAAAGTTACGCCACGTCTGAAAGTGGCGCAGCGCCACAAAATGGCGCAAAATTAATAAACTGCACTAACCTTTGGCAGGGACGTTATTTCAGTGTGTACCAAAATATATTGCATTCTTTATTTTCTTTAGCGGAAACAAAACAAAAAACACGTTCATCAGCAATTGGTTTACAAGTAAGTTTACAATTAAAAAAAACACGTTATTTTGGAGAAAATAAACGTTTAAATCGGCCACGATTTTTGGGGTCATTAAAACCGGCGTTCGTTGGTTGTAATTGCAACCATATAATACATTTTCAGAAAACACTTTAGTCTCTCATTATTTATTTGCTAATCATGAATGCATCGGTCCCGATAAACAGCCCCCTCCGTGAATATGATTCAATAAATCAATCCTAATTTTTCATTTCAATCATAAAATTTATTTTACCTCCCATACTTTCATACAAAAAAGACAAGTTAAAATAAATTAATTTAAATTCATTTTTTAATGAATTTTCCATTTCACTTATAAACATTTTATTTTTCCTTCCACATCTAAATAAAATAAATACATTCAACTACATAAAAAGACAAGTTTGAAGAAAACTGTTTAAATGAAATTATATTTATTGGAGCAAGATATAGTATAGTTTAATACTTGTTATTGTTCAGAAACCAACAGAAAAACAAATTCAACGTCCTCCAAAAAAAAAAGATTATGAAGAATTGTTTAAAAAAATACACGACGCTATCAGCTAAAATTAGCTGTCAGAAGATGAAATGTAAGTAATGGGAATCACAAAGTTTGTCTTTAAAACATTTCAAAAGAATTTTACAAAATATTTGAAGAAAATGGTTTTTATTTTGTTCAATTAAATGGACAGGATTTGCTGTTGTAAAAAATGGTCAAACTTGCTAGTGATGTTGGTAAACATATTTTGGATTGTGTGGGTTTTCTAACTTATAGTTATAACTGAATTATTTAAAACTAACAAGCTCATTAGTCATCTTTGAATATAATCCCATACTTTGGGGCCCTTAGTTTGATTTCATTAACTAAACTAAGTCTTTGAAACAATCTTCCAGTTTGCTGGGAAAATAATTTTGGATGACTCTGAGAATGACACACGGAACTCCTTGAACACGACTTCATCTTCTTCTCCATCTCCTTGACATCTCCATCCTCTCATGACATCTAATAATGGATGTTGTGCTGTATATTGAGTGAGAAGTAATACAGGAAACAAAACTTTAATTGAGTTGTCTAAATTCACTGTGCATAATATATTCTACCAAAAAGAGGTCTACTTGTTGGACCAAACCACTTGTGTTGTTGATTTTCCCATAAGAAAATAACTTTCTTGTTAAATGAAAGGTTTTTTTAAATACTAATTGCAATTAGTTGAACCTATTATTTATATTGAGTTTGCAGAAAAGAGTATTAACAAGTTTTGTTTATTTTTGGCAACAACATTAATCACCCTTTTATTGGTTTAATGTTTAAAACAAATGCAATTATTTAGTACTGAAGATAAACAATGATATAAGTATTGAGATATAAAAATTGAAATATTTCCTCTTCACACCTCATGAATAAATAATGTTCCTCTCCTCTGATATTATGGAAGTCAAAACTCTTCATGGAGTATTTTGAAGGAAAACCAAACAAGAAGACACTGGTCCTGTGGTATCAAATCCGACTTGAATACTCTTCATGTTTGGGTACTGTTGGTGACATGAATTCAGTTTCCTATGGGTCCCTCTCTGCGTTTTTGAAGTATAGCTTAATCTAAATACAAAATGAAAAGATAAACAAAAATATGTTAAAAGGTGATGATGTCAGTGGTTAGGATAGTTGGAAAATTAGTGTGGGATATGGTGATTGGGTTTGTTATAATTAAGCCCCATTTTCAAACCAGCAATTTCACACACACACAAAATAATAATTAATTAATTAATTAAAGTTATCGAGTGCAAGGAAACATAAAATAAGTGACAGCAACATAACACTCAATTATTAAACCATTTGACAAAAACTCCACCATGGTTGAAATTTTGCAATAACAATCGTCGACATCTACATGAGAATATTGAGCGCTGCCCAAGTTCCAAAATGTACCATTTTGAGCTAGCTAGCTACTAGCTACATCTAGTACTACGTACTACGTACTACTTTTTGTAATGTGTTTTTTTCTTGGTATTTTTTGTACCATACTATTGTAGTGAAAGTTCTACTCCTTATTAATCCTACTCAAAACAAAATCAACGGCTAAAAGTCAACGAAGGCCACAGTATTACACAAGGTAAAATTGTTGAGTTTGATACAAACATGGAGGTAGAAATAGATACGACATGTCCGCACTCGTGTATACACAGACGTATCATCACACGATCCCACCCACGTACACAGTCAAGATCGTCCTTTCGTCGTCAGTGTTTGTAAATTTCTGTTAAAAATAACGTGAAAAGCAGCGAGTGTTTGATACTATTAATCATTGAACCCTTTACTAGTCATTTCTATAAATTCTTACAAACTTACGTGTCCAAATAAAAGTAGTTAGTGGTCCAAGTTGAGCCATCTTTATCTGACACTTCACTAGACTGCATGAAACATGTTGTTGTCGCCGTGTGCAAAAAAGATCGCGATTCCCATCGGATTCAGGCAACAGTCGTTGAAAAGGTAGATATAAGTTGCGCAGCTAAGTCAAGTTTCGTGAAATGCAACTTAAGGAAGTGGCGCAGCTGCGCAACATTTACATGGCGTAACTTTACGACATGGCGCAAGTTACGCACTACTTTCGTGAAATCGGCTGCAGAGCGAAGGGATGCCGTTAGACGGAGCGAGCATTCGGCGTGAACACAGCCATCAATATCAAGTGGTTCATGGTGTTTTATCAGTGTATTTTTCAGCATAAACGGATATCATTTTCTGGAAGTCTTATTAACCTAAAAGACGTAATAATGTCTGGTGGGGTGGTTGTATGCTGATGCAGGCGAGCTCCAGAGAGACTTGGTGTTCTTTATGGATTCTTGGATGTGTATGGCCGATCAAGTAACCAATATCTGCAAAGCAGCTCTCATGCAAATCAGACAAAAAAGCTCAAATTCGACGCCATCGATGATAATTCCACTCTTCTCCTCGTTCATGTATTTGTCACTTCTAGACTCAACTCATGCAATTATCTTCTGACTGGACTTTCAGAGAACTTTCTAAGATTCAACGAGTTCAAACCATCGCTGCTCGCCTCGTCTCACGCACACCTCGTTCTCAACATATATCACCCATCGTATACGAACTCAACTGGCTCCCGATTAAAATGCATACCGCGTATATAAGTTAAATCTCCTCACTTTCAAAGCTCTTCAAGGACTATCTCCAGACTTTATATCTGGTCTTCTGTATCTGCTCGTCCTCTTCGTTCTGCTGGTCAATCCTTACTGACGCAAACTACTGTTTCTACAAAAATTATACGTGCAAAGAGCCTTCAAATTCATTGCACCTTCATTATGGAATGACTTACCAGTTCATATTCGTCAAGCTGACTCTGTTCTGATTTTCAAGGGACTTTTAAAGACTCATGCAATGTCCCTATATTGCGAAGGTTCTTGTGTGTGTTTTGGTTTTGAAAAAGCTCATCTGTCAAAATTCGTTCAGAGAAAAACACCGAAAAAGAACTTCTTCAGCAAAAATCGGGCCTTGCAACGTTTTTTAAAAGTGTATTCAATCTCCGGTCCTGTACCAACGTGTGTTTCCTTATCGTCTGAGAGCAATGAGCCTAACAAGGCCCTATTTCATAGGGCTACTCAAAACTATCCGGGGACAGGTTCAATACGAATCACACGGTATGAAAGACGTGGACTGTAGCACAGTAAGAGTTACTTTTTATTTTATATTAATACAAACATTATTAATTTTTTGTGAAGTTGACTTTTATTAAGCTTCCAACTGTTTGACAACATTCGTAAATGGCCTTGTAGAGTGTTCCAACACTCAGGTCTATACATATTTTATTTTTAATTAAGTTGGCTCACTAATTACCGGTACTATAATTTGTTTGCCTTTTGCTATTAAACGTATATGTTTCAAAAGATTACATATTAAAAACCATGTAGTATGTTGGCTAAAATATTTTTGGAATTTAATTGAATTGAATTGAATTGAAATGGAATGGTTAGTCGAAGTTTTCTAAGCTGAACTGATGTAAAATGCAATGGAATAGGACTATCTGGAAGGATGGGGTAAATTTACAATATTTTTGAGAGAGTTATGCACTACTTCGTGGTTTTTGCTGAGACAGCTATACAGACACATGCTTCCCCAGAAGGTTTTAAGCACAACAAAGCACAACAAAATTCTGTCTGCCAAAATAAGGTTACAAGCCTAAAATATCATGTCGTATTCTCCATCTTTGACTGCAGAACCCTGCTATGTTTTGTTCTCAGGAGGAAGATGACACATTCTGTACTGACGGATTTCCATAGATATATTGTGTAGCTTGCTGTGACGAAAAAAAGGCGTGGAGTAAAAACAAATGTTTCTCTCAGGGTTTTTTATTTTGGTCGAAACAAAGCAGCACCGACTGAGTCCATTAAATTCGGAAACTGTCATCATCTTCTTACTGAATACTTGGAAAAGAAAACTTTATAGATGTGTAATACTTGTTCATTAGTTGATTCCATAAAGACTATTCATTGTTGTTCTTGGTGAATCATAGACACCATGTTGGTGAAGCTTGGCAAGATTTAAATGTCACCTTTGAGTGGAAAGTATTGGTCATCACGGAATACTCGAGTGGCACTCCCTAAAACTACCTGGATCTATGGGAATCCAAATGGATTGTACAATGTTGAGTTTATGATGGGGTTTCGGGAACACATGCCTCGATACCCGCTGGTGCAATTGCGTTTTGTTACGGTATGGGTTGTCTACAGTGGATGGCAAGTGTATGTTCTGGTGATTGGTCCTCGCTGACAAGCACGCCGAAGTCGTTGTCTATGTGCAGAGCGAAGGGATACCGTTAGACGGAGCGAGCATGCGGCGTGAACACAGTCATCAAAATCAAGTGGTTCATGGCGTTTTATCAGTGTATTTTTCAGCATAAACGGATATCATTTTCTGGAAGTCTTATTAGCCTAAAAGACGTAATAATGTCTGGTGGGGTGGTTGTATGCTGATGCAGGCGAGCTCCAGAGAGCCTTGGTGTTCTTATGGTGTTCTCGCGTTTTGGCAAGTGCGTGGTGGTTGTCCCCGCTGACAAGCACGCCGAAGTCGTTGTATGCAGAGCGAAGGGGCCGTTAGACGGAGCGAGCATGAGGCATAAACACAGTCATCAAAATATATTGGTTCATCAGTGTATTTTTCACTGTACCCATGGATAATCATTTATCGATGTGTTATTGACCAAAAAGTTGACGTGAAGTTAGTTTGATATTGGACATTCACATAGGTTTGTACAGCGAATGTCTACTTTGCTATTTCAATATTGGACATTCACGTAGGTTTGTACAGCGAATGTCTACTTTGCTATTTCGATATTGGATATTGGACATTCACGTAGGTTTTTACCGTGGACACTCACATGGGCCTAGGTTTGTACAGCGAATGTCTACTTTTTATTTTGGACATTGGATATTGCTGTACAAACCTATGAACGTCCAATGTCCAATGTCCAATATCGAAATAGCAAAGTAGACATTCTCTGTATAAGCCTATGTGTATGTCAAAGTGTCCAATGTCAAACTAACTTTAAAAAATATATAAAAAACCCCCATTTGTATCATGATCATATAATTAAACTCTCTATCAAGTTCCCGTGGATAATGTTAGGAGAAGTGCATGATTGTTATAGCTTTTGGTTGTATTTCGTATATAGGTGTACGGGTTGTGATTGTTGTAGAAGATAATTGTTAATTATAATGGAGTTGTATAACTTTGTTTCACCATCAGCAATGAGGTTCATTTGTTATAATTAGCCTTTTCATAAAAGACCGGGCACATGTGCAAGTCTTCATTTCTGAACCGTTTTCATGTAGTTTTGGGCAAGTTTTTTGTGTGTGAAATTTAAATTATTTTCCTTGTGTTTTCCTAATCACGTGATTATGTCACGCTAAATTGTATATAACTGTATTTATTTTATTTTAAATTTGGTTTACTCATTGCAATTTATATACAACAGCAGTATTTTGTGTGATGGTCTTTAAAGGCACTGTACACTGTACACGTTTGGTAATTACTCAAAATATATATTAGCATAAAATCTGACTTGGTAACGAGCAACAGAGAGCTGTTGATTGTGAGAAACGACTCCCTCTGAAGTAACGTAGTTTTTTAGAAAGAGGTAATTTCTCACTAAAATAATAAAAGACTTCTTGCAAGAAGCCTTTTATTCCTATCTGAAAGCACACACATTTGTACAACAAGGGTGTTTTTTCTTTCATCATTTTCTTGCAACTTCGATGACCAATTGAGCCCAAATTTTCACAGGTTTGTTATTTTATGCATATGTTGGGATGCGCCAAGTGAGAACACTGGTCTTTGACAATTACCAAATGTGTTCAGTGCCTTTAAATGTGGAATTGATGTATTATTGTTGGTGTTTTGGTTGTTGAATAAACGAAGCTGTATAGCTTCAACGCAAGAGAAAAAAATACTTAAATCATGAAGAAAATAATAATAATAAACAGCATTTATAAAGCGCATTGTGAAATCACATATACCTCAATGCGCTTAACAATAGAAGCGAAAGCTAAAAACATAAACCAAATAGAATAAATAAAGGCCCACATTGCTATGTTATAAAACTCCTACAGTTAAGAGTCTACAAATATACACACAAATAGAAACATAGTTATTAACATTAAAACAGACCAGCTGCGACCATTAAAATGATTATTTAAAAAAAGCACAGTAACAGGTGCATGCCCCCAAGAATAAAAAATACGGGAAAAATTTCTGCAACGAAGTGACTATAGGGGACAACATCATTTACACTCCATGTACATTTAATACAGGAATGTAATTGCAAAATATTAATTCAATAAAGATCCAATCCCTCCACACACAACACAAAATAATAATGCTTAATATTTTATATAATTATTTTAAAATAACTTAGATGAACATTTTGTTGAGACCAGCTTGAACGAAAACGGCAATAAGTGATCTTTACTGAAATTCATTTAAAAAAATTCAATCAATAAGGAAATTGAGTTCACATGAGAGTAAACAGATTTGAAAAGTAAAAAAACCAAACAATCATTTTGAAAACCTTTCTCCGTTGCTTTTCAGAAAGATTCGCGAAAAGCCCCTGACATTATCATCCATGATGTCATTTGTGGGAGCCTCGTTTTGTATAGCCGTTTTGTTGCAAAAACAAAGCGGCATCCCACAAATGACGTTATGTCATTCTGACGCACGCCGTCAACGGCAGTAGTGTGGCTAGTTTTCCCAAACCTTAAGGTCGGGGCCTAATTTTGAGATCGATAATTACGAAAAATTCAGAAGTGTAAATAATTAATATCAAAATTACAATGAAATGAGAAACAAACACATTCAAAAAACAAGTTTATTAGGCATTTTCGTTAACAATTTTTTTCGCTCAAGTAGCTGTTTAATCTGCCCTTGAGTGAACCCGGTCTAAGAATCATCAAATTTATTCCCAAGCTGGTATCCGGTTCTGGTTATTCAATAGCGCAATGCCTTGAATCACCTGAATTCCTTTGTCCTCAATCCAAAACAGAAGTGCCTAATAACCGGATTTCAGACCAGAAGACTTTGGATACAATCATGGCCAAATGTTTACAACTCTGCATCGCAAGTTTTATCTGGCAGTGTTATTGTTGTTGTTTTTGTTGTTGTTTTTGTTGCTGTTGCTGTTGTTTGTGTTGCTGTTGTGGTTGCTCTTGCTCTTGCTATTGCTGCTGCAGCTGTTTTTGTTGTTATTGTTGTTGTTGATGTTGTTGTTGTTGCTGATGCTGATGTTGCTGTTGTCGTTGTTGTTGCTGCTGCTGCTGTTGTTGTTGCTGCTGCTGCTGATGTTGTTTTGTTTTGTTTTGTTTTGTTGTTGTTGTTGCTGTAACAGTTGCTGTTACTGTTGCTTTTGCTGCTGCTGGATTAAAATTACGCAATGTCTTTTCGGGGTCATTACCGAAGTATGACCATACATCTCCGCAACCAATAAAAATAATTTTGACTTTTACTCATCGCAGCAGCAGAAGCAGCGGGTACCAACCGCCGTCTTGAGGGAATCATAACGAACACCACGGCAATTTTTCTGCCACCTGCATAAATATTGCTTCCCGTGGATATCTTTTGGAACGTAATGAAATAACACATCTGACGATGCGAAGTGTATAATATTCTTTTTTGACATAAAATATCTTTATGATTTTTTGAGAAATATAAATCCTCTGAAAAATATTAATGGAAACCACTTTGTTGGGCGCTACAGAATCCAAGCGGGGGCCTAATAAATAATTTGGATTGGGATTTTGATTTAAAGACACTGGACACTATTGGTAATTGTCAAAGACCAGTCTTCTCACTTGGTGTATCTCAACATATGCATAAAATAACAAACCTGTGAACATTTGAGCTCAATTGGTCGTCGAAGTTGCGAGATAATAATGCAAGAAAAAACACCCTTGTCACACGAAGTTGTGTGCTTTCAGATGCTTGATTTCGAGACCTCAAAATCTAATTCCGAGGTCTCGAAATCAAATTCGTGGAAAATTACTTCTTTCTCGAAAACTACGTTACTTCAGAGGGTGCCGTTTCTCACAATGTTTTATACTATCAACAGCTCCCCATTACTCGTTACCAAGTAAGGTTTTATGCCAATAATTATTTTGAGTAATTACCAATAGTGTCCACTGCCTTTAAGCGAACCATTCATTTGTTGTGGGTTTGTGAAATTTTCTTTGAGCAGGGGGGGGGGGGGGAAGTGTTTGTGTGGTGTTTGTTAAGATGATCTTCCCGGCAAAGCCCCCCCCCACACACACACACACACAAGGGGATATAAAACAAAGCTGGCAACTGCCAATCTTTCTAATACAAACCAGTGGTTTAACGGTCTATGATTATGAATTGCACAAATCAAGAAATTGTGATTTAGTAACTAAACGATAATACTTGTGAAATCAGTGGTTAGCTTGGTAGTTCTGAGCGGCGGGGGGGGGGTGGGGGCGAAGGGGGGAGGGTCCTGTCCCGGTTACGTCATACATCGGGGCCAGTTTGTGTGGAAGTGAGCGTAGTTTGCATTGGAATAATACGTCACACTTTATACGAGCAGCCAATCTTGATCTTTGATTTAGTCAGTACCTGGGTTTTTTACGTCATTTCACAGCATGAATGTGACCAATCCAATTCAAAACCCAATGACGTGTTTATTAAATACGCAGGACGCGAATGGCAACATTAAGCGAATCTTGATGGCGTCAAAACGGAGATTCGTGCCGAAACTGTTTGTGATACACAATATATTATGACCTCATAGCCCTCAATAAACGCCGATTCATGAACTACTTTATTTTATAATATCTCGGCCTTTATATATTTTTGTACGTCATAAATAGGCCATGGCAAAAATCTTTAGAAATAAAATGCAGTGAGTCGTATCCATTATAGCAGTCAACTGAAAGGGAACTTTCATCAACTGAAAGGGAACACCGTCGAGTGTAAAACTGTTTTGTTGTCGCTCATGAAAAACACCATTGTCATTGCAGTGACGCAGAAATACATCTAAACTTGGTATTCAAAATGGCGCCGCAATACAACGGTGAAAGAACTTGAGCACATTCACACGCATGTGTATCTACGTCATTTCGTTCAAGAACTTAATTTTTAAAAAGATTCGTTAACAGTGTAAAACTGTTTTGTTGTCACTCTTGAAAGACACCAATGTCATTGCATGTGACGCAGAATACATTCAAACTTGATATTCAAAATGGCGCCGCAGTACAACGGAACGAAGAGAAAGCACATTCACGCGCACGCGTATCTACGTCATTTCATTTATGAACTTAAGTTTTTATGTTTGTTTAAATTGACACCTCTGTTGTTATTTTGGGTTGCTTTTGAAAAGATGATAATCGTTTATTTGGAAGAAATAATTCATCACCATTCTTGATTTTTCACTGAAAAAAAAACCTGTGAAAAAAAACCCTCATATTATCGTTGGTCACGCTTCAGTTAAAAGAAAGAAAACGGCTTACTGGCTTTTTATTTTTGCACTTTCATATCTCAAGTATTTGGAGTAAAACAAATTCAAATAAAGTCTGACAGCGCATGCGTCGCCTAAAAATGTGCACTGCACAGCAATAGCACACGGGGAATATGAATTCCAAAATGGCGCAACCAAGATTTACAAGTGGTGGATGATGACGTCAGCTGTGAATTGGGTCAATGGGAGACTGTTGGCGAGGTAAATTTCCATTGTTTACGTAGTTCTGAGCGGACATTACCGAGAACAATGGATTTTACCTGGTAAGTCTGCTGCCACCTAGCGTCCCAAAAGTCCAACATTATATAATCATGGTTTAAATGATATTACCTGCACTCTGTCAATTCGCTATCTAAAATCAAATCCCCTTCCAGCCTCTTTTTTTTTCTTCTTCTTTTTTTTCTTTCAATTAAAGTACTCCAGACTGGCCTTGATTATTGCCATCTCTCACGTGTTAGAACAGACAGTGCTGTTTTTAATTAAAACTGGTACGGCTTGCAGTTAATTGGCAATCAAACCCATGTAGAAATGTACTGTAACCATTATCATTATTTCCGTCGGTCTGGACACTTTTCCGTCTAGTAAAAAAAACTGATTTCCGTGTGCTTGTATGGTATTGTTTCATGAGAATCTGAACCGATTTCCGGTACAAAATGGTGGTGCTTCTTCTCCGTGTCAGTTGTACCCCTTCTCCGTTGATAACACCTTTTGCTTCAGTGAACTTTTCGTTCATGATTTTGAAAGATTTTCATTTTTCAAAGTACTTTAAAAACGTTTCCAATAGACTGCGCAAGTCTCGCGCGTATTCGATAATAAAATTAATAAGTGCGCGAGTTTCTTTCTTTCACGCGTTAAAGCAATGTACGTGGGTCCAAAGTGGTCCTAAAAGTGCTCGAATACGCGCGAGACTTGCACGGTCTGTCCGAAGTTTACGAACGGAAAAGGGGGTTTGGGTGTTAATTTTATTGCAAGAAATGGCACAGACATGACAATAAGAAACTTCTGTTTTCCTCGAATCCAAAGTGGTGCTCTAACGAAAATTTGTTATAAAGATTGATGACATCTTATTGTCACTTTTCTATGTAGGTTACTATGACGCCAAAGCAATGCCGAGTCGTGGCATGGTCCCGTTCATGCAATCTTTAGCATGTGACCTGACTACATCGTGTAGGGGACGAGGGAACGAAACAAGAACCGGGAACGATCTACCCCCGTATGCAAGCTCAAGGTATGGTACAAGACCCTGCACCTCGTACCCATCTCTACGGAGATCTAGAAGTGCCATCCACCAACTTGTTGAGATCCTGAAATAAATTACTGCAGGATGACGACATCCTGAGATGATTTATCTCTGGATGACGGCATCTTGAAAGTAGATTGTTGTCTTCCAGTTATATTTGTATCTTGGGATGACGACATCCTGAAAGTAGGACATTGTCTTTCCAAGACAATTTATCTTGGCTTCCCAAGATGACAGTTTATCTTGGGTTATCGACATTTTCAGGATGGATGTTATTATCGTCCCATGATTAATTATCTCGGAAAGTCGATAGCTTACTTTCATGATGTCGACATCCTAAGAATGAAATGTATCGGGAAGGCGACATCTTACTTCAGGATGTCGTCCTCCCGAGATCAAGCATCTCAAGATGTCGTCATCTTACGTATAATTATATGATCATTCTGCAGTAAATTATCTCAGGATTTCGACATGTCGGATGGCACTTCCGGAGCTCCGTACATACCTCCATTCGCATGTGGTAATTTTAGTTTATTCGCAGGTAGATCTTATTTCCATGTTTTTATTCCTTTTCTGTCTGGTGTTTTCATTGTGTATTGCGAGGCAGTCCATTGTTTAGCCAAGGCATACCACACATGTTGCTTAAAAGACTGGGACCTACATGTAGGCCTACTTCACCCAAACCTAGACTTGTGGCCAAGGGTTCATTGTGAACGAATATGGGTCAAATTTACCGTGAAGTTCAACAGAGTTAGATGGTCCACCTATTTGGGATTCCCCCGTCCGCACATTTTTTGTTCACACCGCAGCGAGGGGTTTTGTACTGTAATACTGCCCATTCTTGTCTTGAGATGAGACTACAAACATTTATGCCTATAAAGGGTTAGGTTTAGGGTTAGGGTTAGGGTTGGGGTTAGGGTTTAGGCTGAGGGTTAGGGTTAGGGTTAGGGTTAGGGTTAGGGTTAGGGTTAGGCGAAGTCTCCTATCTCAAGACGGAATTGACAGTGTTACAGTACAAAACCCCTCGCTGCGGTGGAAAAAAATACGCCCGTCCCACCCCGCCCCATAATAATTACGCGACTGTTTTCCCCAAAATGGACGATTACCAGTAAAGGGAATTTTATTTTGAGAAGTGGGTAGGGGTGGGGCTGCTCCCGCCGCCGCCGCTGCTGCTTATGTTAGCGTTATGTTGTTTGTTTGTTTGTTGGGGTGTTGGGGTGTGTGTTTGTTTGTCTGTTGTTTTTGTTTGAAGGTTCGGGTGTCAGTAGAAGCCAGACATTACACCTATACACGGCAGTTTTAAATTTATATTAAACATCAAACATTCTTTGAACATTATCGTTTTGTGTAAAAACTTTCTATTGATGTGGAACCCTCCGGCAAATTTTCGAGACTTGCATTGCCAGACACTTTTCATACTATTCTAGTCCAGAGATACATTTTTGTTTTTTAATATTATTTGGAAAAGTATATAGGCCTATAATATAACATTTGTTGAGGCTATGGTCGCTGTTTGAACACACAACTGCACCGTGTGGCAGACCTTTCCCAAAGGCACAGAAGCTTTTGTTAGAAAAGAATTTGCTGAAGGGTTCCACATTAAATCAATAGAAAAGTTTACACAAAGCAATAATGTTCAGAGGCCAATGATTTCACATGGAATGTTTAAAGTTTAAATAAAATTTCAACCTGCCGTTTATATAGGTCTATAGACTGGCTTCGGTTCTATTTGTGTACCAGATCAACGCACTTTTATGGGAAACGGCAATTTATGTTTGACGAAACATTATGGCATCATTGGTTTACAATAAAGTCTTTGTTAGCCTTTATAGCCTACCGCCACAAGAAATAAATTTGTATAATACCTTTTTGATCTGGGCTCTTAAATTTTAACACGGAATTTTGAAGCATTGAAATTATGAGGAAATATAATTAGATGTTACAAGCCAGGCGCGGATCCAGGGGGGGCGTGGGGGCGCACGCCCCCCCCCCTTTTTCATATAAAAAAATATAAAAAAAGAGGGAGAAAAGAAAAAAGAGGGAGAGAGAGAGAAGGGGAGGGAGAAATGGGGCAACAAACTTCATTTATCATTTTGCTGCTTGGTATATTTTCACGCCCCCCCCCCCCGTTTGGAAAATCCTGGATCCGCCCCTGCAAGCTGCTTTCCAACCAAAATGACCTATGATATAAATGCACAAATATTGTTAGTGGCCTGACGTGTCGAACCTATAGCAGAGTCTTTCTCGACTCGGTTAAATTGTTTATAGCCTTCGAAAAAGACTCTGCTAGGGTCGAAACGTCAGGCCACCAATTGCAATAAAATTATCTTGAACAGAATACTTGTAAACAATTGTTTACAGCAGCATTGTTTTCGTTTAGAAAATCTACACAATGTCCTAACAAAAATAGGATGTGTGTGGTAGATATTATCTCTTTAAAAAAGGCACTGAACACGTTCGGTAATTGTCAAAGACCAGTGTTCTCATTTGGTGTATCCCAACATTATGCATAAAATAACAAGCCTGTGAAAATTTGGGCTCAATTGGTCATCGAAGTTGCAAGAAAATGTTGAAAGAAAAAACACCCTTGTTGTACAAATTTGTGTGCTTTCAGATAGGAATAAAAGGCTTCTTGCAAGAAGTATTTTATTATTTTAGTGAAAAATTACCTCTTTCTCAAAATACGTTACTTCAGAGGGAGTCGTTTCTCACAATGTGTTAAACTATCAACAGCTCTCTGTTGCTCGTTACCAAGTCAGTTTGTATGCTAATACATATTTTGAGTAATTACCAAACGTGTACAGTGCCTTTAAAAAATAAACAAGCGTCGCTGTTTATTTTGTTTTTGTCTAGGCCATTATTGTTATTCTTAATATCGTCACCATCTTTTGTGAGAAGGATGATGTTTTGTGCGACAGAACAAAAAACACGGCAAAGTGGTCGGCCTTCGTAATGTTTGTAAAAAAAACATTACCCCCATTAAAAAGTCAGCCTTTATCCCATTTTTAACCAACCATGATTCTGCATTTTGTTTTGGGCAAAGGTTAGTCTTGGTTCCATAATAGCCACCATAATAGCCTCGCTGTTTGATGATAGCATGTGCTATAAAAATAAACCACTTTCAATGAATGCTAGACTGGAGACATGCCGTCTTTAGAACAGAAGTCATGTTTATTGATATATGTTTTCTTGGAATAGGAGACTTTTGTGACTATTATTGTGATAATAAAGGTGTTTTTTTTAAATGACACAACAATTTTCACATGGCCAGTGTGGTATCTTGCCACGCAGGAAATGCTCTGAAACAAAAATGGTTGATAAGGTTACAATCAATGGTCTAACATACCTAGACTGGTCCCCAGTCTTTATCTGCAAGGATAAAGACAGGTAGGCCCCTACTGGTTTTACCATAGAGAAAGGCCTTTCTCTATGGTTTTACAGACCCAATGATTTCATTGGATACAAAGATTTCATTGGATAAACGTGCAATGACGTAAGCTTTCCGCATCTGTATTATGATTGGTCCGCTCCGAAGTGACGTGTTTGTCAGCTCCACTACAACATGAACTTTTCGATCGTCTGCTGCTGCTGCGCGTGTGTACATAATGTTGTATGTAATGTTGGACCCTAGCTCTATGGTTGGACTTACGGAAGGGCACTTGTGGGGTCCTGACAGCAATAGAACTCAGGGCCATCTCAATAGGAACAATGGACCCCACAAGAAAGTTCTTCAAAGGGAATAAAAGAACAACAATAGCAGGACCCCACAAACCGGATCCGTGGCTGTGTGTATGTTAATGCCTCGAGTACCACGTGTGTGTGACTACGAATCTCTGTGTGAATGCATGCGAGGTCAAAGGTGCGCTTTCCAGGATCCTGCCCTTCGCTCAAAATCTGTCGTTATTGGTTTCTCATAATACGTTTATTCAATGTTGCAGGAATCACAGGATTTCAAACTGAATAATACAAAATGTTATAGTCAAAATGACTAGTACATGTACATTTTATAAAAGTGATACGAAAGTGAACTTTAAACAAATGGCAACATCTGGGTCCGGGGAGAAGTAACAGCTTTTGTTCCCCAGCCTATAGACAAAAATGACAGTTACATGAAAAGACAGGACAAAACGGGTGTAAGACAGAAAATAAGGCTGATGTTATTCCCATAATATACACAATTACAAACAGCATCGTAGCATTGATGTAAAAAATAGAAAGAGTTCGTAATGATTTCAAAGAGTCATCCAGACTAGTGCAGAATAAACTGCCACGCTTGACAACACCATTTTTGTACAACGTGGTTCGATAAAGATTTTTCCTAGCGGTGCTGCGGGTATAATAATAGAAATGGATGTTTAAAACAGGGATTGAAACAAGCAGGTAAAACATTATTCATATATATATATACATAAATTTTCCTAAGTTGAGATGAGCTTCGAAGTGTAACGTTAGATGGTCGGGCTCATTGATCTCTATTTTTAAAAGAGATGTTCGGGGCTAGTAACGTGCTTGATTGTAGGGGGTGTTTTGGGTGGGTTTTTTCAACTGAGGGCGCTGTCTTTAGCGAAGCAAAGCGATCTGAATGGTTCCTGACTCAATGTCGACATGTATGGCATGCCATGTGTATAGGAACCATGCTATTATGAAATTTTGCCCAAAATTTAAAACAAAATGTCGTCTGCAACTCTCGGTGGGACCATCTAGATCAAGAGAGGTAAGAATAGATAGATGATGTCCTTCAAGGCAAATAAATGCTTCATCCTTCGCTTCACCCGAAAGAAAACAAACAAGATAGCCTACTCATACAAGCTCTCCAGCCATTACCTGCAAGCAGTGAATCACCATAAATATCTAGGGGTAACACTTTCTACCGATGAAATGGAACACACATATCGACAAAATCACCTCCAAAGCAAACTGTATGGTAGGATTTGCCCGTCGTAACCTGGGCAGTGCTCCCTGTAAGGTTAAGATCCAAGCCTACAAGAGTCTTGTTCGCCCCAACGTTGGATACTGTGGATCAGTCTGGAAATACTAGTAGAAATATTCAGTGCAGTATTTTTGTGCTAGTGTAATAAATTTAGAAGAGTAATATTTTGTAATCAGTTGCGATGGTTTATGTGTAACGTTAACCTCAAAATATGTAACCATTGCATTTTGTGTTGGTTTTTCCACTGTTCAACAAACAATAATGAAAGAAACATTAGACAAGACACAACAAACAATAATGAAAGAAACATTAGACAAGACATTGAACATGTTTACAGTGGATTTATTTAATAGTTTGTTCAGTATTAAAAACCATGCTGTAGCTCACTTTCACAAGAATAAATGTGAATGTGTACAACTAAACAATCTGTTTTTAATCGTGTAACCGGCACAGGTTAAGTTCTGACTTGCAAGTATTTTATTTTCTGATGTAGGTCTATCAGTTGACATTTTATGGTTTTTAAATCTCATTTTGAATTGGTAAAAATTAAAGTAAAATCCATGGAGCCCCCAAAAAGGAAGCGGGCGGAGACGCTAAACATATATATTTTTGTTTAACTTCGCCTAAAGTTTTTTCATCATAAGATTTCCGAACCCAAAGCAAGGATGTGCTGAGGTGATTTCCTGCATACGTAAAATTTCTTCTTCTTTTTCTTGTCTCTGCAGCCTTGCTCAGATATCCCATAGTCTGGAGCCCATCTTGAAAAACAGTACAACAGTGGAATCACTGAAAAAGTTACCAGACACCCTCCAGCCTCTTGCTGAGCTGGGTGATTTGATTGACTTTGAAGCTGTGGCAAACTTCACAGGTTAGTATAAGTAGGTACATGAAAATGAGGTGCAACTGGGCACCGCTGGGTACCATGAAAAACCCATGAATAAAAAGTACCAACCGGCAGGGAGTTCCAAGGTACCACAAGGTATCTTAAGGGTGAAATATACTGATGGCACAATGAAAGATGTCACATGGCTGCTCGAGTCAGATTAACCTTAGGATGGGTTCCAACTGTTGTAGGGCAGTGTTGCATTTAGTCTTATTTAGAAAAGTTTAATACTTGCACTTGGCTTTTACATGTATCATTATTCAAAGTCTAAGGTCTTCTTAGAATTAAGTTTCTGTCATAAGAAATGCTTTTTTAATGATGAAATCCTTGATTTTGTGTAAAATCCCACACGATGTATGCTAGCTTTGGAGCCGGAAGTGTGTGACGCAATGACTTTACTAACAGGACACTGGTGGTTTTGCTTCATTGAACCTAAAATTAATTTTGATTGGATTCAAATAATGATAACATTTTATGGCGTTTCATGGCCGAGCGGATAAGAACACCGGACTCAAGCTCTGGTGTTTCTGACAAGCAGAGTGTGGGTTTGAGTACCGGTCAAGACACTTGTGTCCTTAAGCACGACACTTAACCATTATCGCTGTGTTCTTCAGATGGGATGAAAGCCGTAGGTCCTGTGTGTTGTGTAATGGTCTGATCGGCAGCATATATTGCGCCACAGCACCTTGTAAACCATTGCATGGTGCTATAAATGAATCTAGGCCTCATACTTCAAACATAGCTCCACATACCTTACAGGAAAAAATATGTTGTCAGACAATGGTGCACTTAGAAACATCCGTATTAAGCGCCTAATAAATGTTGTGTATTATTATTATATTAATGCATGTAAAAGAACCCAGTGCACTTATCGTACAGAGAAGGGGTTCGCCCTGGTGTTCCTGGTTTGGTGCTATATAGGAATAGGTCTCATACTTCAACACGTAGCTCTGCATACCTTGCAGGAAAAAAATACTGAGGGTTTTGATACGCCTATTGGATGTAATAAAGCGCTATATAAGAACTCAGTATTATGTATCCCTTTGCTCTGTTTTGTATATCTAGAGAAGAAGTATCGGGTTGCAGATTTCTTTCATGATGCGGCTGACGTACGACGATATCTTGTGGAGGGAGGGGACCTGGATGCCACGGTGGTGGATGCTATTCTTAACGCTGAGATGGATGTCTATCAGGTATATACCTCAAATCATTGTGTCATTCATTGGTTGCTTTGGCCCACGGAGATCTATAGACTGTGCAAGTCTCGCAGGTATCGGAACGAGAAAACACGTCAAACGAAGAACTTGTTTTTTCTAAAACTCTAATCTTTGTTTTAAATTATATCTAATGACAAACTCTGAACAACAAAAATACTCATCACATGTTTATACAATCAGTTTTAGTTTTTATAATAAATACATCAATAATGTGTTAATTATTATTGAAACAAAATTAAAACTCTGGGACAAGGATGCTTTTTTGATCTTAACTTTTCAAAAAATCCCTTACGCGGATTCGCGATTGGCACACGGGCGTAAAATTAACGCTTGACGCAGTTTATAGAGGATGCTGACGCCTCAACAACCATAGACTGCAATGAAAAGGCTTCGCGTTGGAATTACAGCATCTGGCGATTATCATTGCGCATCCAAAACAAGCGTTTACATAAGTTTTGTGATCGGAGGTGAGCACAAAATTCTTAGTTTTTTGCAGTTACCCGCATTTTCACATGCGTATGCTTCATGGAATGAAGTTCTTGGGAAAAATAAATTCCTTCGTCAGTCACGCAAAAGCTGTAAACATGTCTGCACCTAGAATGCTTAAAGGTATTTGTAGAGCTGACAAATTTGTCACAAACAATGTTCATGTTTTGTGTGATCAACCATTATACATGAAATAACAAACTTGTGAAAATTTGGCCTTAATACACCTGTGAGTCAGGAGAAAATTGTGAAAAACCATGCTCACTTTTCATCATGTAAGCACATTGTCCTTAGCTGTTTCGTTTTGTTTTAGGTTTTCAGATTTCGTAGGGAAATGTTATACAGCAAAAAATTGTCCTAGTATGAACTTCATAATCAGTAAGCTTTCAGACTACAATTAAAACAATGATATTTTGTATCCTTACCAATCCTGTATAATACCTTTGAAAAATTAATGATTTAAACTCTTGTCCCCCAAAAAATCGATGTTACCTTTTGATTGAATTTTACTGTGCTCTCCATCTGCCTATCCTTGTAGCTGTTGGAATTCACAGGTTTCATTGACTTCAAGGGAGTTGCCTGCAATACCACCAGGCTCAGTCAGATCCTCACATTCCCACCTGAAGTGGATGTCAGTGCTGTATCCAAGGTGCTGTGTGATGTCAAGGACGAGCAGATACCCATTATCGTTGAGGAGCTCCAGAAGCAACTGGATGTTCAGTATCTCGTTACTGAGGTAAAGTGATTAATATTAATAACGGACATTTCATAGAGTTGCTAAGCACACAGATTTTGCTTAGCACTAACAAATTTGCCCAGTCAATCCTGAGGCGGTCAACCTTGCCACTTTCAGTGACCACCTCGCTCATATTTTGCTAATGTCACCCCCATTTGTCATTCATTTTTTACAAATGTTCATTTATGAGCGTTCTCCTTACCAAAAACTCATAATTGAGATGGAACCATCAAGCATTTGTGTGAACGCTGCATTCTTGTCAGAGTGTAGGCTGTGTAAGAACAATGGAATTGCCCATAACAAAACATCAACACCTTGATGTAACATTGGTCCTGGGGCACCTTTTTGGGAATACATTTTCAGGCCTGGAATTTCATCTGAAGAGAGGGCAAGGCCATTTTCATTTTGCAAAGAGCACTTTCATTGGAATTTATTAAAGTTAAACTTTTGAAGGGGCACTAAGGCCAAGACCATTCCACAGGCCTGAATTTTGCATCTTACAAATTCCCATTTTAATTATCCATTATAATCGTAACCCCAACACTGTACCATTTCTGTAAACACTAATAACAACAATAATAACAAATGTTTATACAACGCCAAACTTCTTTTCAAATAATTATTTTTGTACAGTTTTCGGAGTTCTTGAAAGCTCTGCGGGAGACGGACTGGTCTGAGCTTCTTGACAACGCCAAGATTTTTCTGCAGCAGTTGGAAAATCTCAGTAATTTAGGGCAACTCCCCAACCTGCTGGAAATTGTGAGGATGGCTCCGGTTGTACAGGAGCTTATTTCCGAGCTGCAGTTGGGGACTCTTGAAAATCAACTGGACATGTAGGTTGTTTTTTTTAGAGGTTTCAGTAATTAATCAAAAGAATCAGTTCTTATTATAGCGCTTTATCTACGGGCTTATTATGTTTAAAGGGATTGTATACATTTGGTAATTGGAACCCACTGTTTGTTTCAATTCTATATAGTTATAGCTTTATACCATAAAACTAACCTGTGAAAATTTCATTTCAAAAAGTGGTAGCCTTTTTGAGATTTTGTCGAAAATTTGGAGCAGTTAATGTCCACGCAGGAAGAATAATCTGCAATTGGAATGCACAATCTGAGAAACGTTTCTGGTAGAAACGCTTCTCAGATTCAAATTTGTTTGGATTAAAAACTGATATCTTTTTCCATATTCGCAGTACTTCAAAGTGAAATGTTTCTCAAAATGCTTTAAACTATCAGAAGCTGCTGTACTTCTTACCAAGTAACTTTGTATTGCCATTCATTTTATGAGTAATTACCAAACGTATACAGACCCTTAAGGTATCGTACACGTTTGGTAAAGACTCAAAACAAATATAAGCATAAAAACTTACTTGGTAACAAGCAACAGAGAGCTGTCGATAGTATAAAACATTGTAGGAAATGACTCCCTCTGAAGTTACGTAGTTTTTGAGAAAGAGGTAATTTCTCACTAAAATAATAAAAACTTCTTGTAAGAAGTTTTTATTCCTATCTGAAAGCACACAAATTTGTACAACAAGGGTGTTTTTTCTTTCATCATTTTCTTGCAACTCCGATGACCAATTGAGCCCAAATTTTCACAGGCTTGTTATTTTATGCATACGTTGGGATACACCAAGTGAGAACAGTGGTCTTTGACAATTTCCAAACGTGTTCAGTGCCTGTAAGACAGTTATGCTAAGTTTATGACCCAATTATGAAACACCTTGTAACGGGTTAAAAGGTGATGTGTGGCGCAATCTTCTGCCAACTATGCCAGAAACAATAAGTCAAACCCCGTCTCTTAGTGACAAGTGTGCTGGTTTCTTTCTACGCCTCATCCGAAGGACGAAGCAGTAATGGTGAAGTGTCTTGCTTAGAGAGCATCTCAAAAAAGAAGGAATGGTAGGAATGTTCTAATTGGAAGGATTAGTATGCCAGTGCGTGCACATGGACTGTTCTGTTGGACCCCCGGAACATTCCATTGGAACATTCAAACCACTAATGCGCGTATTCACTCATGTAGGATTGCTCCCGTACTTCTGCAGAATGATGTGGTCTTGCAGAAAGTTGTGGCGGTCCAAAGGATTGCGGGCGTGTGCCCACGGGAGTGTTCTTTTGCCCCTAGATTGTGCCCGACTTTTTAGACGTTCCCCTTAAGGACACAAGATGTCAAGACCGGGACTCAAACCCACACTCTGCTGATCAGAAACACCAAAGTTTGAGTCCAGAAATTGTCTCGTCTGAGTTGTGGTGGCTCTGAATCTGTAAGGTTAATTCAATAATGTTACCATAAACCTTGTTGGATTATTTTCCCCCAAGATGCAATCATTTAAATCTAATCATGTTGGGTGTCTTTTGAACAGAGCTGTGAAACTGGCTGAGTCTCTTGATGCCCAGCTGAACAATGCAACTTGGTGGATGGACGTCAAGAAGATTATTATAACGGCTCAACGTCTGCTTAGATCTGCCAGCAGCTTCCTGGAAAATGCCGATGGTAATATTTTAGTCCTTCTCTTATTCTATCAGACTGTAGCAATCATGTGAAAACTAAATTTGTGAAGCATGCTCAAGATGTTTTAATAATTCTCCGTATTTTTGACCGCGTGAGGGCGTATGTGAACCGAATTCATGTGAAGCAAAACATGTAAAAAACTGGGGGTTTTCATTGTTGTTATTGTTATGTTTATGTATTTTGCCATTGATGCAAGAAAAACTACATGCAGGCAATTAAAATAAGATGAAACTGTTATTGTGATGCAAGACAATTCCCCGATGAAAGCGCCCTCATCGGTCAAAAATATGATCAACTCATTTGTTGCTCGATATGTGGCATGGTGTACCCCCCTCCTATTTATATATTTTTTATGAGATATCGCCTAACATCACTTCAAACAGGGTTACCCCCTTCACAGTCCGTAAGGATGCAGGCATGGGTATCATCCACTAGGAGCCTGGCTGGTAGAGCAGAATGCACTACCTTCCCAACTACGAAGCAATTATGGTTAAGTGCCTTGCTCAAGGGCACAAGTGTCATGACCGGGATTTGAACCCACACTCTGCTGCTGACAACACCAGAGCTTGGGTCCGGTGAACTGGACCGCTCGGCTACAACCCTCATTGTAAAATCTTTTATATAACACCCAAGTAGATCCTTGTCATTTGATTGGAGGATTGTAGGTCACATGGCATTCATTTATCAAACCGTTACATGTAAAAAGTAAAGAATAATATGGCTCATCAGACCGGTGTTTAACCCTTTCATTACCATAGGCGACTTTAGTCGACTGCACTCGTACCCCCTCTTCCTTACCATTGGCGACTTTAGTCGACCAAGCTTACACACAATAAAGCTGTAGTTTGGCCATGTTCACCTCCATACCCAAGCTTACCATCATTGGAAAGAGAAAGATCGGATCTTTTCAGTGATGATAAAATAAAATAAGGTTGCTATTTTGCAATTTCTTCAAATATGAGTTGAAAGATCCGAAATGCCCAACAGCTACGGAGCGCCATATGCTTGTGTACAAAAAAGTGTTTCAGATTACAAATCACACTGAGGAAAGAAAGACAAAGAACTTTGACAGTTATTAACCGATCTCAATGATTTTTGGATTATATGAAAGAGAATTCAAAAAGTAAGAACTTTTTTATAACTTATTTTGCTGTGAAACAGTATCTTCAAGGAGATAATATAGTTTGTAAAAATTTGCTGTAAAACAGTATCTTCAAGGAGATAATATAGTTTGTAAAAATGTCCTTTGAATGAAAGCTCTCTGTTGTGTGCTCCACGCTTGAGTGGTCAAACAATGCTGTCACCAGCGGTTGTTTATGTCCAAACAATTCGGTAATGAAGGGGTCAATAATAATAATAATTGTGGCTTCTTATATAGCGCCCAAATCCGTCACTCAGTGACGCTCATGGCCCTCCAACATTATAACCCCTGATCACTGGGCCATATATTTCATTCCTTAAACCATCTCAGTTCCCTTGGGAGTGTACAGCCTGTGCTGCCAAAATATGTAGCGCACCAAGCTAAATCAATCCCATGAACCATCTCTGCCCTCACAGGTACCCATTTACCCCTGGGTGATGACAAGCAATTATAGTTAAGTGTCTTGCTCAAGGACACAAGTGTCATGACTGGGGTTCGAACCAACACCTCTCACAAAAGAGATTTCAATCTTGCGGTTGTTACTCTTGAAAAAACTAACTGTGTTGGTGTAAACGTTAGAGTGTCGTGGCCGAGCGGTTAAGAGCATCGAATTCAAGTTCTGGTGGTTAGTCATCAGGTTGTGGGTTCGAATCCCGGTCATGGCACTTGTGTCCTTGAGCAAGACACTTAACTATAATTGCTTCTCTTCACCCAGGGGTATAAATGGGTACCTGCGAGGGTAGAGGTTGATATTGTGTTTGAAAAAGCCTTCGGAGCGCCACGGTTGCCCAGGGTTGTATACTCCCCAGGGAGCTGAGAAAGGTTAAAGGAATGTTATTGGCCCAATGACCAGGGCACTAATGTAAAGCGCATTGAGACGTTTATTGTAAAATGCGCTATATAAGAACTTGCTATTATTATTATTATTATTAAACTTTTCTACATTTGCTTATTACAGGGAGCAGTCTTATAACTCTAGGAAGCCTGTTGATTAACGACACCGTCATCATGGATGTATTCCAACAATTCAATATCACTCAGGAGGAACTCCAGGCGTTACTACAACTTCAACTGAAACAGGACAAGGTAAGAAAAAAGCTCTTTAACCCTAGCAATGCATAGGTGTAATAACATGCATTTTAACCCATATCTGCCTAACTACGGGATTTTCCGTATAACCCACAAACGCTATGACAGGAAAACCTGTAGATGAACAAAAAGTTAGTGTCTTTCTTTAAACTCTCATTGCTAGTGATAAGAGTGGGGGAACATGGCAAAATGCACATCACATTAAAGAGAATTGTGCACTCTTTCCAATAGTATACAGTCTGTTGGGATATGTTTATTTGCAAGGCAGTAAATAATAGTTGTTTATTGTAATTCTATATAGTTGTAGATATATACCATAAAACTAACCAGTGAAAATTTCATTTCAAAAGGTAGTAGCGTTTTTGAGATATTGACAAAAATCTCAAGTGGTTATGTCCACGCAGGAAGAATAATTTGCAATTGGAATACACAATCTGAGAAACATTTCTGACAGAAACGCTTCTCAGATTCCATTTTTTTTTTTTATAAAAACTGATATCTTTTTCCATAATCACATTACTTCAAAGTGAAATGTTTCTCAAAATACTTTTTACTATCAGAAGCTGCTGTACTTCTTACCAAGTAAGTTTTTATTGCCATTAATTTTATGGGTAATTATTAAACGTATACAGACAATTTAAAACTTGGATTGTTCAAAACTCGGGAGTATTTAGGATTGGGCTGTGGGCGGTGTTTTTTGTAAGGGTCTTTGATTGTTCTTTGTTTTGTCTCAGATGGTGGAAATTCTTCAGCTACTGACCAAGCCAGACGCCCTTGCCGAACTGTTGTGTTCGTCAGGGAGTCTTGACATCTCAGACTTTGTGACCGTACCCGCAGGGGGCATCTCCAACATCCAATCCTTGCTAGAGACTGTCTGTGGTATGGGAAATCACTCTGATAAGTTCTTCCAAATGTTGACGAACCCGACAAACATATTTCTCTTGATTGAACAGGTAAATATCTTTAAACTATTTGTATACCGAACACACAGATCCTTTTCATTTGATTGGTGGAACACACATCACATGTCATCCTTTATTTTGCCATGTAGTGACCCCTTGCACAACGCGCGCAGCACACTTACACGCGCCTATCCTGTCCGACATTTTGGGAGTAAAAATGTACGCAATGGAATTGACTCTTAAAAAGGTCGAAAAGGTAGACGCGTATTGTGCAGAGGTGCGGACGTTTCAGTTTGTGCAAGTGGTCAATACTGCCGCGACGCTCCAATATTTAATATAGGAGTCCTATATGGATAAATATAGGATGCTATCATGGAAAGTCATGGATTTTTGTTATTTTTAAACAGGGAGTAAAATTGATATTTTAAGGAAAATTTAAAGGAAAAGTTATAGAATATTTAGCTGAGGCAGTCTTCCAGTTTTCTTTACTAATCTTCATGATGCATAGTTCACACTTAAAGATTAGTATTATACAGGACTGGTAGAGCTGACAAAATAGTCGCAGATAGTGTTCATGTTTTGTGTGATCAACCATATTCATGAAATAAAAAACCTGTGAGAATTTGGACTTAATTTGTTTGCAAGAGCTTACTGTACAGCACCATGAGTATTGATTGATTGATTGATTGTGTGAGTCAGAAGAAAATGGTGAAAAACCATGCACAAATGTAAACACATTGTCCTTAATTTTGGTTGTGACAACTGAAATCAGCCGTTGCAGTTTTTTATTTGTTTAGGCTTTCAGATCCAGTTTTCTCAAATATGACTTCATTTGAGAGGGAAATATTTCACACACAAAAAAATGGTTCTAGTATGAACTTCACAATCACTAAACTTTCAGACTAAAATTAAATAATGATTGTAGTATCCTTACCAATCCTGTATAATACCTTTCAAAAAATTTGTGCAATTAATCAATTAATCAGAAGTCATAGAGCACCAATATCAAAAGTTTGCTCTAAGGCGCTGAGGCACAATTGAATGGTTAGGGACCATGGATAAATTATGTCACGGGCATTGTCGCAATTCGACGCGTTCCTATGTGTGCAAGCTCAAACAAAAGAAAACCCACCCAGTATCATGCATAGGAACGTGTTCTTCTGCAATGGTCCGGTCTTGAGGGAGACTCACTGTATAACAAAGGAACAATGCTGTTGGCCAGCTTAAGCCAAATATCACTTTGTAGTTATAATCGGCTTACTAGATAAACCATTGTCCGGTATACCTACCTGAGCTAGACCGCAAACACTAATACTTCCCTCCTTTGTGGGCTACTTTTGAGCTGCCTTGTCTGTGTAATCCGACCAACAAAAGGCACCAACAATAGAGTTAGATAATGAGGGAACCTAATAATCACTGGAGCGCAAATCCAATGGTTGCACGGGGCCGTGACAATTTTGGGACAACTCCGTGCAGCCACGCGTCGGCACTCGTGCGAACTCATTCTTAATTTATCCATGGTCCCTTAGTAAGCCTGCTTTAACAGTTGATATTTAAGGAGAGTCTTGAATGAGGTGAGGGAGCTGGCATTTCTGATATGTTCAGGAAGCTTATTCCACATTTTGGGGCCATATACAGAGAATGATCTCTCTGCAAAAGTTGAGTAGCGAGTTCTTGGCACAACAAAAAGGGAACAAGAGCTGGACGAACGAAGATGTCTCTGTTGAGATCTCGATTTGAGCATGTCCGTGATATACCCAGGAGCTTGTTTATGGTACGCTTTATACAGCAGGATCATAACTTTGACGATGATTCTTTGAGAGATAGGAAGCCAATGTAGGTTGATTAGATGAGGACTGATGGAATCATATTTGCGTTTATTCAACCTGACTCCCCAGGTGAACCAAGAATTTAATACTCCCGCTGGTTCCAAAATCAACTGGAAAGCTATGTTGGAAGATGTCCGCACAATAATTGAAAGCATCCAGAATCTGCCCGACTTTGTTAAGGTTTTTCCAGAGCTTTTAGCTGGGCTGAGTGACGGAGCGCTGATGGTGCCATCTATGGACTTGAGTCACATACTTGGACTTTTCCAAGGAAGTACAAGCCCAGAGGATCTGATGCAGCTGCTAAGGTAGGATTACGCTTTAGTGTTTGTTTGTTTGTTTGTTTGTTTGTTTGTTTGTTTAGATGATCTTCCCAACAAGGAAACTCGGCAAAGCTCCCACAATGGGATAATAATAATTTTAAAGAAACACAGAATAATGATTGAATAAAACATTTTGTCAAGCAGATTGGGTACTTTGATGGAGAACCATCATTTAATACTATAATTGGCAGGCCAATTTGAGTAGACCTAAACAAAAGGGCCTTACCATAAACTATCCACATAGCGAAAGTAGTAGTCCTGCTCGATTTCCTTCCTCCCGCCCAGGTAGTAGTTAATAAGAAGGACAGTTCTTTTCAGAACTGAGAAGTCTCCAGAATTCTGAATATTCTACTCTGCGGCAGTATAATAATAAGCAAGACAAGTTCTCATTGAACAAAATCCACCTAGCAAGTAGATTTAAGAACTGAGAAGTCTCCCGAATTAGGAATATTCTACTCTGCGGCAGTAGAATAATAAGCAAGACAAGTTCTCAAAGAACAAAATCTAACTAGCAAGTAGATATACACATGGTGTTACCCCAAACCAAATATATACCATAAACTAGCAACTAAAAGTAAAAAAACCCAGAGAAAAATCCACCAGAAAAAAATCCTCCGTAATGTAAAGTACATAAAACTGGAGTTAACATTGGAAAGGGAACAGCAGTGTTGGATGAAATTAAAGTACATATAAAACCAGAATTGCATCCCTAAAGCTTCCCAGGTTGTATTCTAAACTGGGTGTGATCCCTGGCTATACGGCAGCTACAGGTTGAATGGCTTCCGACTGGCACCCCCGAACAGAGATATTGACAAAATAGGGAGACCGCCAGCATAGGGCTAAATAGCTCAGTTGGTAGAGCACCGTCACGTTAATCCGGAGGTTAAAGGTTCAAGTCCTGCTCTAGTCAATTTTTTCTTTGTCCAACCCCAAATTGCTAAAAATCTATCCAGTCAGTTTCCCCTTTGGTTTATTTCTTGATATCTCTAAGACCATTCAAATAAAACGTTCACGCCTATATTTTTGTATATTCCACCGATATTGGATAATTAATAATATCGGACATGATCACTAGATCAGACGTGATGAAGTATCACTTTTTCTGATTGAGTTACCATTTCTTTCTGACAGTTCTGACCAGATCATGTCCGTCGTTCAAGATGTTTTATCCCAGACACCTCTATGGCCTCAAGTTGAGTATCAACTGATCCTCAATAATCTCATCTCAGATATACAACTTGCCGTCTTAGATGTATTCACAGGTGAGTAGAATAAAATTATTTTAAACAAGCGAGGCTAAATAGACCACAGAGCTGCCAGAATACACAAATCTTTCTAAGGCTCTATCCAACTTGGCGGCTACGGCTATGGCTGTTGCTAAGGGTGTTGCTAAGGACATCCTATACTTCAACGCACGATGACGCGGCAATCCAGCCGTAGCCAGAGCTGTAGCCGCCAATTCAAACACGACCTAAGCACAGATAGTAGTAGTAATAATGGAGTCTTGTAAAGCACCATAAGGTGGTCAAGGCAGCCTATTAGGCGCTCAGGGGTTGATCAAACACCATGCCACCTTAGCCCTCGAGGTCAGCTTTCTCCTGAAGATGATCAAAGTATGCTGATCGAAATGTCAAGTTGATGAACCACTGGTTCTTTTCAGAACCATCACAATCGAAACCACTCACAAAGATTCTTTGTACATAGTGTTTGCCGCAAACCTTACTAGATTGTATCTCCACCATGCACAGTTTCAAATCCTACTCATGTACATGGTGTTGCTGCATACCTTACTAGATTGTATCTCCAACATGCAAAGTTTCAAATCCTACTCATCTACACGGTGTTACTGCAAACCTTACTAGATTGTATCTCCACCATGCACAGTTTCAAATCCTACTCATGTACATGGTTTTACAGCAAACCTTACTAGATTGTATCTCCACCATGCAAAGTTTCAAATCCTACTCATGTACATGGTGTTACTGCAAACCTTACTAGATTGTATCTCCACCATGCAAAGTTTCAAATCCTACTCGTGTACATGGTTTTACAGCAAACCTTACTAGATTGTATCTCCACCATGCAAAGTTTCAAATCCTACTCATCTACACGGTGTTACAGCAAATCTTACTAGATTGTATCTCCACCATGCAAAGTTTCAAATCCTACTCATGTACATGGTGTTACTGAAAACCTTACTAGATTGTATCTCCACCATGCAAAGTTTCAAATCCTATTCATGTACATGGTGTTACTGCAAACCTTACTAGATTGTATCTCCACCATGCACAGTTTCAAATCCTACTCATGTACATGGTGTTACTGCAAACCTTACTAGATTGTATCTCCACCATGCAAAGTTTCAAATCCTACTCATGTACATGGTGTTACTGAAAACCTTACTAGATTGTATCTCCACCATGCAAAGTTTCAAATCCTACTCATGTACATGGTGTTACTGAAAACCTTACTAGATTGTATCTCCACCATGCAAAGTTTCAAATCCTACTCATGTACATGGTGTTACTGCAAACCTTACTAGATTGTATCTCCACCATGCAAAGTTTCAAATCCTACTCATGTACATGGTGTTACTGAAAACCTTACTAGATTGTATCTCCACCATGCAAAGTTTCAAATCCTACTCATGTACATGGTGTTACCGCAAACCTTACTAGATTGTATCTCCACCATGCAAAGTTTCAAATCCTACTCATGTACATGGTGTTACTGAAAACCTTACTAGATTGTATCTCCACCATGCAAAGTTTCAAATCCTACTCATGTACATGGTGTTACTGAAAACCTTACTAGATTGTATCTCCACCATGCAAAGTTTCAAATCCTACTCATGTACATGGTGTTACCGCAAACCTTACTAGATTGTATCTCCACCATGCAAAGTTTCAAATCCTACTCATGTACATGGTGTTACTGAAAACCTTACTAGATTGTATCTCCACCATGCAAAGTTTCAAATCCTACTCATGTACATGGTGTTACCGCAAACCTTACTAGATTGTATCTCCACCATGCAAAGTTTCAAATCCTACTCATGTACATGGTGTTACCGCAAACCTTACTAGATTGTATCTCCACCATGCACAGTTTAAAATCCTACTCAAGTAGGATGGGTTACTTTATTACCGTGGGGGTTAGGACGTTTTTCGATTAGAATAAAAAAAAATCAACAACCTATAAAAAGTGTCCAGTTATTACTATTGTTGAAGTATTACTTTCCACTTTGACATAAAAAAATACATCGTTTGTCTGATTAAATTTGTCCACGAAGTCTCTGAAAGTGTGCATGCGCCCAGAGTGATTCTGGAGGTGAGCCTCCTATTATCGTGGTAATCAGAAATAATTTTTTAAATGAACTATCTCTACATTAAAGGAGCTAAATCCAAAGATAATATTCAAATATTTACCTAATACTGGGATTACGATGTTTAACTTCCCAGCAGATGGAATTTTTTTGTCTTTTAGGCATTTTAATTACCGAGTACCGACAATTTCCTTAGTCACCCCCCTGTGCTCAATTTTGGAACAATCCGATGACGTAGATTTCAAGCGCAAAGTAGTAATCCGCGTAAGTTAAAACATAACTGCGCAAGTTCGGAAATTGCGTGCATTCGCCTGCTACAAGTATTGTACTTGTGCAAGCATTATCTGTAATTTGAGTGAGTTTTTTACTTTGTGTGTTAAACTTACATATTGAGGGCGCCCTTTGCAAAGATGCTGAATTTTTTTGCGTTTTTAGTTTCCTGTCCTTATTTGGACGCCAGACATTGGTTTACGTTTTTGAGGTGAAAATACGTACTTTCGATGTCAATTTTTTTTTTACCGTGGAACAGGATCTGGGCACTGATATTTCAATGCACAGAACAACATTTAAGGTAAAAATGTTAATGATATAATGGCACTTTTGACAGGCATGGTCAGCGAAAATTCGTCCAGTCGGGAAAATAGCGTTTTTTTCAAGTTTTTTTCAATTTAAATTATTTCCGCAACAGTTCATTTTTTTTGTTTTTACCAGATCGGTAAAGGGTTCTTGGCTATCGATTCACCATATGAAAGTCGTCTATAGATAACGTTTTGACAACGAAAAAAGTGAATTTTCTGCTACCACGGTATTAGGAGTACCACGGTAATATGAGGCTTGACTATACATGGTGTTGCTGCATACCTTACTAGATTGTATCTCCACAATGCAAAGTTTCAAATCCTACTCATGTACATGGTGTTGCTGCAAACCTTACTCGATTGTATCTCCTCCAGTTTGAAAGTGTCAAACCTCGGGTAAAACAATCTGGATGTTCACACAAAACAAATAGACGCAGAGATACAACTTTTTTGAATTTTCATGTGAGATACGCTGTTGTTGCACAATCGAGATACGTAGTTTTTCACTGACACAATGTTTTGTTATTTTCAACTCTCAAGGTGGTTCTTGTCGTGAGGGTTGGCATAGCAACGACCTCTCTTGTTATAAGTACATCCATGAGGTCACCCCTAATAGAAGCACGGCAGAACTCAGATGCTATGAGATGCATCCAGGGGGCCATGTAGTTGGTGTCAACAGCAAGGAGGAACAGCAATTTATTGAAAGCTTTGGGTATGTAGTCAGTCACCATGATAAGTTTTATATATATTTTTTTTTTCATATAGAATTAATATATTGAACAAAATAACGGTTTTTGTTATCAACTAGGGAGAATACTCTTTCCTGGCTTGGACTCAACGTCATTGATGGATATACGTATATAAGTGGAGGCTACGGCAATCCTGAGTACCAGAACTGGATAGGTTCCGAGTCCTCAAACATCGCTCTGAACTGTGGGCAAGCAAACTTTGGTACTGATGGTCTGTGGCACCATGTGGATTGTTCCAGTCCAGCCGACAGCTTCATATGTGAATTACCGCAAGGTAAGAGCAAACTGATTTTTAAAACCTACTCCATGGAAATTCTCACTGCAGGTTAAAGATCCTAAGAAAAATAGTACATTTGGTTCAAAGCCATGCATTTGGGGAGTAGATTCAGAATTGTTCCTGCTGTTTATCTTTTGCCGGGGAGTAGATTCCGAACTTTTCCTGGTGTTTATCTATTGCCGGGGAGTAGATTCAGAATTGTTCTTGCTGTTTATCTTTTGCCGGGGAGTAGATTCAGAATTGTTCTTGCTGTTTATCTTTTGCCGGGGAGTAGATTCAGAACTTTTCCTGGTGTTTATCTATTGCCGGGGAGTAGTTTCAGAACTTTTCCTGGTGTTTATCTATTGCCGGGGAGTAGATTCAGAACTTTTCCTGGTGTTTATCTATTGCCGGGGAGTAGATTCAGAATTGTTCCTGCTGTTTATCTATTGCCAGGGAGTAGATTCAGAACTTTTCCTGGTGTTTATCTATTGCCGGGGATTAGATTCAGAATTGTTCCTGCTGTTTATCTATTGCCAGGGAGTAGATTCAGAACTTTTCCTGGTGTTTATCTATTGCCGGGGAGTAGATTCAGAACTTTTCCTGGTGTTTATCTACTGCCGGGGAGTAGATTCAGAACTTTTCCTGGTGTTTATCTATTGCCGGGGAGTAGATTCAGAACTTTTTCTGCTGTTTATCTATTGCCAGGGAGTAGATTCAGAACTTTTCCTGGTGTTTATCTATTGCCGGGAGTAGATTCAGAATTGTTCCTGCTGTGTATCTTTTGCCGGGGAGTAGATTCAGAACTTTTCCTGGTGTTTATCTACTGCCAAGGAGTAGATACAGAATTTTTCCTGCTGTTTATTTGCTCCCAGTGAGTAGATTCAAAACTTTCATGCTGTTTACCTACTGCCAGGGAGTAGATTCAGAACTTTTCCTGCTGTTTACCTTTAGCTTGATGTCTCCATTGCTATACTTTCAGATCAGAAGCTGGTCCAGCTCCTCAGGGAAGAGCCTACCAATGAAATCACAAAAGTTCTACTTGAACTCGGCCCCAACGTCACAGAAGCCGTCATCCGCTCATTCCTCAATGCTACCAAACTAGAGGTGAGTGGAAAAATCTTTGCGACCAGCCGCCAATGTCAAACAAACTTTTGAGCCAAGCAGATCAGCCAAAGATCTCAGCCAAACACAGCTGCTAAACAAATTAAAAATAGTTTCATTTTGTTTGAGATTGAGATCCAATTCGAATCCTGTTTAGGGAGGAGAGGACAAATTATTAATAACAGATTAATAACGTTGTTTCATATGAACAGAATTTTTTAAGAGGGCAATTCTTTTTCTTGTTTTCCTTTTGTTCATCATCAGGCTCTGTTCAACATGTCGTCAGAGGAGCAAGCGATGTTGCTGTGCAATGTTGACCTCGTGACCTTACCACCATCAGCTGACCTGGCCGAGATCAGACAGAAACTCTGTGGTTTGAATCTGACGGCGATCTTTGCAGATCAGATACAGCACTGGGGGATACCGGAATTGGAATCAAAGGTGATTAATAGTCGACTTGTTCTTTGTCAATATTTTAATTTCAGATTTGTATAGGAACACTGGCACTTGCCTCTGTCATAAAAAAAACCCTACAATAACAAAATTTGTTTTTCTCTCAGATCCGTAAATTCCTACACTTCCTTCAAGTCGACCCAGCCTCAATTCCACAAGAGTACCTCCACTATGCCAATCTGTCGGCCATTATCCAGAAAAACAATCTCCTCTCACAGGCCGCAGGGGATGTCGTTACTCTACCTTTTGACGTCCAGTACCTCATGAGTGGATATGATGACATCACCGGCAGCCAATCAGAATGGCTGGATATGTTCCAGAGGGTTACGATGTACCTGAATGGAATGAACATGTTCAGTGTAGACACATCGTGAGTTCTCACCCTTTCAAGTAACCCCTTTTTTGTACCCAGAGTGAGGGTTCGAATTCCAATCATGACACTTTTGTCCTGATTGGATGAAAGCCATTGGTCCCGTGTGTTGTGTAAGGGATCTTAAAGAACCAGTACAATCGTTAAGGGAAGGGGTTTTCTGGCACGGTTGGCTTCAGAATGCGCTGCAGCACCTAGCTGTCAAACCTTAACAAGGTACTACATTTGTGGTGCGTCGTGGCCAAGCAGTCGGGAGCACGGGACTCACGCTCTGGTGTTTTTGATCAGCAGAGTGTAGGTTTGAGTCCCGGTCTTGCCACTTATGTCCTTAAGCAAGACACTTAACCATTATTGCTTCTTCCTCTGGATGGGACGTATAGCCGTAGGTTCCCAGAATGCTTTGCTCGATCATAACCCCTGGAAGTGTGACTTTGAAATTTCCAAATATATTGGATATTTTAATTAGTCCTGTGGTTGATCCATTCTGTGTTTATGGAGACTACGCAGAGTGCGCTGTCAAAAGATGCATCAAGTCATAGAGCAACTGGCCCCTTCTCATTCTTTTTCGATCTTGGCATACGTCTGATTGTATGCAGTTTAGTGTGACCACATAAAAACGTGATTCAAGTGAATACATATGCATTTTTACACACGTGTACTAAGCGCCCGATAAGCGCTTACAAGCGTTCAACAGTTTTTAACAAGCGTGCGCGCAGAACAGTCACTTTTGGTAAGCCAGTCAGCATTGATTTTCAGTGCTTCTTGTCCAGGGGTTAGTGACAAGAGGTATCAATACGGCACGCTGCCCATGGTTTTGAAAGCATTATTAAGAAAGCGCCCTCTAGGGTTCGTTGGTTCTTGCATGTATTGTAGTATTCAAAAAAGCTAGATGGCAAAGACTAGAAGCCAATTCATTGGGAAACGTTGGGAAAACGATTATCTGCGCGCGCTCGTTGTGTAAAACGGAAAACTGTCAAGCTATGGTTTTAGAACAAAATCTTTAAAACGAACATGGACAAAATAATAATGAAAAAATAGCAGTGATGTTTTACTCGTCTTTGTGATTATAAAATTACGATCCCTTTGCGCTATGGTAAGTGTGCTTACACCATCACAATGACCCCTGTATGTGTTGATGTATGCGAGCGTGTTTAATATGAAAGATATATTGCGCATTATGCGGCGGGGCGCCTTATCTGATAATCTTTGAATCTTATTTTGGTAATTTGAGGTACAGCGCCTTATGCGCAGAGCGCCTTATCCGCAGGAAACTACGGTAGTTCTGGCCCCCGACTTGAATGTGGACTTCAGCCCTGTATCTTAGGTACAGTCTATGATACAATAAACCTCTTACAAATGAGGTGAATGGGTTGGCGTAGTGGTATCTTTCGTCACCTTCCACCTCTAGGACCCGGGTTCGAATCCCGCTGGGGGCACTATGTGGATTAGCTTTTTAGTCCCTACCTGCTGATTGCATTGGTTTTCCCTGGAATAATTCTCTGGGGTTTTTCCTCCCACATCTAACACTGAAACTTCCGTCTTTGTCTGCTCTCATTTGGGCTCTTGGCTAGTACAATCCCTTTAAGCAGCCACGAGACACATTTGACATGCTGGATCCCCGGGGAGCGCACAAAGGCACGGGTAAATAACTGTGTTTGGGGGGCACAGTTCTTGTTCTAATGGTCTGAACAGATGAATGGATGTTCCCTGGACCCACACACTGAAGATTGAAGCATTCTGGAAACTTACACAGTGGTTCACTACTAATTTTCAAAAAATAGTACATTTCGAAAGGATTCAGTTTTTGTGCACACAATAGGATTTTTGTGTCCACGTTATAATGGAACCCAGCTTTTCCACACTATTTTTTAACCTCTGAGTTCACCCACCCAGAAATCACTACAGTATATGAAAGAGGCGTGTTTAAAGGTAGTTCAAAAAAAAAAATCAGCGGAATTGATCCACACGTTTTGTAGTTATTAACAAAAGTATGAAGCTGGTCCTCCCGCCTGCTCCCCGTGGCTGCTCTGAAGATTAAGTTTCGCTTTTCTGAGAGTCCTTGGCTTCAGAACGAGAATAAAATAAATGAAATGAAAAATGAATGAAAATGTTTGCTATTTTCCAGGGTACTGGATTCAATCTTTATGGAGTATCCTAATGAACCAGCCTGGTGGATGACAATCAAGGAAATACTTTCATCGGGACAGCGTGTCTTCAGTTCCCTGCTTGGTCAGCTCAGCAGACTCCAAGGTATGACAAAAAGTGGCGTGTCGTGGCCGAGCGGTTAAGAGCACTGGACTCAAGCCCTGGTGTTGCTGAACAGGAGTGTGTGGGTTCGAGTCCCAGTCGTGGCACTTGTGTCCTTAAGCAAGACACTGAACCATTATTACTTCGACCTTCGGATGGGACATTAAGCTGTAGGTCCCATGTACTAGGATTGGTAGTGCAAGTAAAAGAACCCAGAACACTTATCGCGGAAGAGCAGGGGTTAACCCCGGTGTGTTTCTGGTTCACATAGCAAGCACCCTTGTTTACAGGTTTCCTCAGGCTTGCGAGCTACAGTGATTAAGTTCACTTATGAGGCATCCTTGGTTTCATTACCAGAAGCATATAATAATAATATAATAATAACAACAAAATTCATTGAACTTAATATTTTCCTTTATAAAAAATGACATCATTGACCGGTTTCTGGAATTTTACCCATGGAACATCAGACCAAATTTTTTTTTGAGAATATCTTTGACTGAATGAAGTAAAGATGACAAACGTTCTCCTTATTTGCACTGGGATGTCTTTTTCTCTGTCGTGAAAATTTGTTCACCATGAATTGGCCAGCTCCTCAGCCGTTAGCCATGGCCGATAATTTGCCATGGCATGCTGGAATCTTGCACTTACCTCCACACGAGAACAAGTTTACATTGTTGCGACGGGTGCCCCGCTCATTTTTTCGCTTAGCAAAGAAACTTTATCAGCATTTTTTTCTGCTTAACAGCTTTTGAAATTTGTCCCAGGGCACTTGTCCAAACAAAGATTGAAGGGAAAAAAGCATATCAATTTACAAAGCTGGATGTAATATTTTTTTTTCTTTTGAAATTTAGGAGGTGATTTCACTCTTGGAAGTCTGTTCAGGAATGATTCCGTTATTAGAGACATCCTCCAGAGTCAACTCAATGTGTCTGCTCAAGATATCCAGGCTCTGCTACAACTCAACATCAACATGGACACGGTAAGGATCAAGCGCTCTTCATAGCCCTCTGCCTCAGATTTTAGGTCATGGCCTTCAATAATAAACAAGCTGTTGATGCGTATGAGTGCATTGTTGCAGAATATAATAACAAGGTGAACTCTGGACTATTCCATTTCACTGAGGGGTTATATTCAGCGGCAATGCACGAATGAAGTGCATTAAATATTTGTTGTATTCAACTCACACATAGATCCTTGTTATTTGAAACTTTTATCACAATAATCACAAAATAGACACGGAAACTCGTCCACCTCCACACTCGCCCGGCACCTGACTCAAGCTCTGGTGTTTCTGATTGTGGGTTTAGTCCCGGTCTTGACACGCAAGATACTTAACTAGTATTGCTTCGTCCTTCGGATGGGACGTAAAGCCTGTGCGTTGTGTAACGCACGCAAATGAACCCAGTTACACTTATTGCTAATTGAAGGAGTTTGCCCCGGTGTTTCTGGCATAGTTGGCAGCAGTTTGCACCACATCACCTTGTAAACGCTTATAAGATACATTATAAATGGGTCTCATGATTCAAAAACTTGACATACCTATCTTAACAATAAAAAGCCTTTGGCGATGCCCATAAATAAAGTGCTTTATAACAACTGATTGTTATTATTATTCAATTGTTCCAACTTTATACTGTCCAGATTTGTAGATCTGTAAATTACCCCGACATGTACAGTATTTTTCTGCCACGAAAACTCTGCCTGAAAACCTTTTTCTACCTTGAAACATTTGTCTATTCAGTTCTTTTTGCTCGATGAAATGTCAGCGGTTGCCAGTGTCCTTACTTTATAGTGTGCATTTTAATTTCTTTGTGTACCTCCTCCATGTTCTTTTTGAGATCTTAGTTCGGTCTATGAATCATCACTTTACCTTTCAACGCCCTTCTATTTCAGCTGCCTGGCTTTGTCCAGATGGTCTCCAGTTCCCAGGATCCACTGAGTCTTCTGTGCTCAGGTCAACTCCACCTCACTGATGTCCTGGTCTTCCCTGCAGTCAATACCACCAGTATGACCATTCAGCTAGTCAGGTCCCTACAGACACACCTCTGCCAGCTGGCTAACAACACCATGGGCACTACATCACTTCTGACAACGTTGTTACAGGAACTAGACTTGACAATGGTCGTTGATCAGGTAACTTAGAACTGGAGAGTATAGACCCGTTGCAAATGACGTCACAAGCTAAAACGGCGCACTCACTGAGGTCAAAGGAAGATCTTTGATTGTCTTGGATGTGCAGTCTAGCGCAGCATCAAATTCAAGTTCTGGTGGCTGAGTCACCAGAGGGTGGGTTCGAATCCTGGTTGTGACACCTGTGTCCTTGAGCCAGACACTTACTGATTATTGCTTCTCAAAACCCTGCAGTAAATGGATACCTGTGAGGGTAGATATTGTGGGTATGAATGATTAGCAACCAGTGCCTCCATTTGGCTGCCGGTGCTGCATACTTCTAAGGAGTTGAGATGGTTTCAGGGGTACTTAGGGCCCCGATGAACAGGGTTAATAATATTGTACGGCTCTTTGAGGAGCCTATGTGGCTTGAAAAAAGTGCATAATAAATACACAGTTATTATTATTATTATTATTGAAAGTTTGATTGTCAAAGTCCGATATTGTCTATTACAGGTCCAACAGGACGTATCCAATCCCACAGGGTTTGTTGACTGGGATCCGCTTTTTGAGGAACTCAGCCAAGTCATTACAAATCTCCCAGGCTCCTTCCAGAAAATCACAGACCTCTTTACCAGCTTGCAGCAGCTCCTGACAACCCCCAGAGATATGAGTGGCGCGGGCAGCTGGCTCACAAGTAACATGACCACAGTGGAAACCTTGGACTATCTCAGGTACGTTGATCAGCGTCGGACGGTCTAAATAATCGTATTGGGTTCTTATGTAACGCACATGTCCTAGTGATAAGATTATTCCTGGTCATCAGGCATATTTATACCAATCGTCAAACTGTCTCAAACCCTGGGGAGCATACAACCCCAAGCTACTTGGGGGTCTTGTCAAAATTAATCCAGGACAGGTAGTCGGATAACAATTCTCCAATGTCAATTTTTTATGTATTTCTATGAGAGATATGGTTTTACTAGCTGAAAAGCACACAGTTCTCTGATGCACTAAAGACCAGCCCTATGCCAATGCACCCCGCTGAGCGCTCTGTAGTCTGATTAAATGTAGTATAAACAAAACTGCGGTTTTGGAGCGATCTGGAAGGTTTGGAGGTCATTATATTTAACTAAGATGTGTAGTTTGATTTTTTTAGTGAGACACTGTATAGAGACCCTTTGCTTGTTTTCCAGTAGATAAGGATCTAAGTCTCTGCCGTTTGAAAACAAATGTAACCCAAGGCAAATGGGTAAAAAACCTTATCCTGGACGGTACTTATCCGCTGGACTAATTTTGACAAGGTCCCTTACAATGATTGGTATAAAGGAGTTAAACCAACATAAATACCATCTCAACCCTATCAGGGCCCAATTTCATGGCTCTGCTTACCATGAGCAAAGAATCAGCGCTAATGGAAGTAGGGAATTCCAGCGTATTTCACAGGTTAGCAGGGAATTTTTTACTTGTGCACGTGCGTACTCCCTGTTACTAGGCATATTCTTCCCTCACACGGCTAGCGCAGAAAGTCGGCGCTAGCCCTGATTCAAACCTACATCCTGGTGAATTTGACCCAAGAATTAAGTATAGGGTAGCCTACTTTTGAGAAAAATATTAATGACTACAACTATTTGATTATAATATTTTCCAGGGATCCCTGAACAAAGATATTGACAAAATAGGGAGACCTCCAACATAGTGCTTGATGGCTCAGTTGGTAGAGCACCGGCACGTTAATCTGAAGGTCGCAGGTTCAAGTCTCGTTATAGTCAATTTGTCCCGCTCTAGTAAATTTTTCTTTGTTCAATCCAAAATTATTTTAACAAGTAAACAGTCAGTTTCCCTTGTAGTTTATGACTTGATATTTGAAATAAAAAGTCACCTCCCCTTTAGGTGATTCCTCTGTTGCCGCTTCCCAGGTTGTATCGTAAACTTGGATGTGATCCCTGGCTATATGACAGTTACAGGTTGAATGGCTTCTGACTGGCACCCCCAAACAAAGATACTGACAAAATAGGGAGACCGCCAACAAAGGGCTAGATAGCTCAGTTGGTAGAGCGCCGGCATGTTAATCTGGAGGTCATAGGTTCAAGTCCCACTCTAGTCAATTTGTCTTTGTTCAACCCAATATTATAATCTGTCAGATAAAAAGCTACAACTACAAAGATGCATTTATATTTCGCTTTATAGACCTTTAGTGCTACAGTCACATAGCCATATATATATATATATCGTCGACTCAGGACTAGGTGGTCATTAGTGCAGTTTTATTGGATTTCATAAAATTGCTTTTGCATATTTTGTAGTAAATGTTTGGTAAATGGAGTTCACTGATCAAGAGTGGTCTTCAGAGTATTTGTTTGTCAAAAAGAAAGATTCATTGTCTAAGTAAAACATTTATTTGTTGATTTTGATTTGTTTTTTTCAATTATACTCTTTTTTTTTTTTTTTTTACCTTTTGATCATTACGGATGTGAAATTGCAGTTAATGACATTATACTGAGCCGACGATCTTGTATTCATTTAACAAAATATAATCCCAACCATCATTGTCTGTTTACAGTTTGGATGTAATACCGTCAACTGTTCAAGATATTTTATCCCAGACACCTCTATGGCCTCAAGTTGAGTATCAACTGATCCTCAATCATCTCATGTCAGATGTACAACTTGCCGTCTTGAACATTTTCACAGGTAAGGGCATATAAATTCAGAGATTCAGTAACCTGCGACGGACTGGCATCCTGTCCAGGGGGAATAGAAATATTCTCATTCGTTTAATTACAAGGAAACCGGTTATAAACACCGGCCTGATGAGCCATATTGGCTCGGGACAAACTTTACTTTACTTACATTTTGTATACAAGTTGTATGCAAGTTGGCCCCAAACAAGGCTTAAAGCCACTCTTGGTACGGGGCTACAAGAAGAAAATATTTAGAAGAAAATAATTCAGGGGAGCTGAAGGTAGGAATTGATATTCCTCTTAAAACAATCTAGATTGGAGGGAAACATGCCCCAGGCAAGAATTTCCAAGGGATGTAGTACGTAAAATAAAGCTGTTGGTTTGAATGGCTCGTTGTTCTACATCTCAGCAAAGAAGCAAGAGTGTATGCGCGAGAAGAAGCGGCAAGCCTGGTTTCACACTTTAAAAACACTCTGAAAGGTGGAACCAGGTCAGACACACTGGTGGCACATTTACCATGAAAATATCTGTAGAAAAGACAAGAGGTTGGCTACAGACCTACAATGGGAAAGAGGTTGTAACGTTGATCCCAACTCTTCACCAACAAGATTAACAATACGCTTCTGCACTCTATCTAATAAAGATAAATGACAGACAGAAACTCTGGCCCAAATGGGACAAAAGTATACTCGGTACTTCCCCGAGTTCTGTGAAAAAAATCCACAGGCAAATCACTCGGGTGGGATTCAAACCCAGGACCTTTGCATTGCTAGAGCAGATGTCTTACCACCTCTTGATAACGTGATTGTTATTGTTTTGTTCCCCCTCAACTCTCAGGTGGTTCTTGTCGTGACGGTTGGCATAGCAACGACCTGTCTTGTTACAAGTACGTCCATGAGGTCACCCCTGATAGATGGACGGCAGAATCAAGATGCTATGAAATGCATCCATGGGGCTATGTAGTTGGTGTCAACAGCAAGAAGGAACAGCAATTCCTTGAAAGCATTGGGTATGTAGTCAATCACCATGATCAGTTTTCTGTATATATGTGACGGTCATCAAATTTATAGGAACGTTACAGAACTGGTAATTAAAATTTTCTTTAAGATCACAGATTTACATAAAACTTACACGGTCTAATGATGATGATAGTAGAAAACATCGCTAAAAATATTTCTGTCTGATATGCCATATTTGATGAGAAATAAATAAAACTAATTTCCGATTAGAGTTTATCGCTCATGAGCGTTTTATTCATGCATTGTATAACACATGCAAATGTGTAATTGGTTTTTCACTATTTACTCGTGACCCAGATGGCCGATCGATCTCAAACTTCCACAGGTTTGTCAGTTTATATATATGGTGGATTATATAAAGTGCTTACACTGCCAGCAACTGTTTTGTTAGCAAAAACCAATTCTGTAATGTTCCTTTAACAATTGGGACATGGCAAGTCAACAACTTAGTTCACGGAAGATTTAATTTGAAAAATAACGAAGATAGAAACTCAAGATGTCATCGTGTCTTCGTACAGAAAATCATCAAACCAAATTAATCATTAAAATATTAATAAAGAAAACAATTATAAGAACTTTCAAAGCAAACTATTAACAAACACTGGCTAATAAGTTAATCCAAAATAGAGGCTGACATGTTTGAACCTAGGTATGGTAGCCTTTAGGGACAAACTGGAACTATCAAATTATTCCTTCAAATGATACAACTAAATGAACAATCATTTATCCATTAATCTAACTGTGATTAATCTTAATTATACGAAAATGATAAACAAAGAATAAGAGTAGAATAAAGTGATAATTACCTGAAACATAACGAAGACAGAAACTCAAGATGTCATTGTGTCTTTGAACAGAAAACAATGGCGAACCCTGCAAAAATTTCCCAAGGATAGTATTTTGCTGTGAGGGCGCTGTAGATTAAAATAAGCTACGTCATAAGTTAACATTACGTCACTAGTATGCTACGTCATCAAAGTAAACACAAATGAATTCGGGGTGTTCGGAATTTGGGGACTTCAAAGGTGTTCAAAAGGTTTAAGGCGAATTCTGCAGATCAAAATCAATGGGAGGTGCTTTTCTTGGAAATACCCTTTTCATGGAGAAGGCTCTATCCTGGCACGGACTCTGAAATCGTAACTTTCTGCTTTGAGTGTATTTGGAACAGTTGTTTTGAGGGGTGTTTTTTCCCCAGGGGGAAGGAGTCTGAAGATTGAGTTAGTTTTCCGAAAACTTGTATATATTATTATATATTTCTGGTTATGAAACCAATAATGCCTCATAAGTGAACTTAATCACTGTAGCTCGCAAGCCTGAGGAAACCTGTAAACAAGGGTGCTTGCTATGTGAACCAGAAACACTGCAGTTAACCCCTACGATGAGGGCTCTGGGTTCTTTTACGTGCACTGCCAATCCTATTACACGGGACCTACGGCTTAATGTCCTATCCGAAGGACAAAGCAATTATGGTAAAGTGTCTTGCTCAAGGATACAAGTGTCAAGACCAGGACTCGAACTCACACTCTGCTGATCAGCAACACCAGAGCTTGAGCCCGGTGCTCTTAACTGCTCGGCCATGACACGCTATATACAATGAGCATATTAAACAGAAATGTGTACCAGAAGTAACTGTTTGTTTTTGTTATCATCAATTATCTTTTTTTTTTCAGGGAGAATAATCTCTCCTGGCTTGGACTCAATGACTATGGTGGATATACGTATATAAGTGGAGGCTACGGCAATTCTGAGTACCAAAACTGGATAGGTTCCCCAAACATCTCTCTGAACTGTGGGCAAGCAAACTTTGGTACTGATGGTCTGTGGCACCATGTGGATTGTTCCAGTCCAGCCGACAGCTTCATATGTGAATCTCCCCATGGTAAACTGAAAGCTGATGTGTAGAGATTTTGTGTACAAAATTGGTGTGGAGATACTTCAGTCTATTTTACAGATATTTTCTTTTTAAAGGGAACGTGTACCTTTTTCTTTTTTGCAACCGTTCGATTGTTTTTATCCTATATAAATGTAGATATATACAATAAAACTAACCTGTGAAAATTTCATATCAAAAAATGGTAGCCTTTTTGAGATATGGCAAAAAATCCGGAGCTGTTATGTCCACGCATGTAGATTAATTTGAATTGGAATACACAATCTGAGAAACGTATCTGACAGTAACAATTAAAATTTGGGGGGATAAAAACTGATATCTTTTTCCCATATTAAACCACATTACTTCGAAGTGAAATGATTCTTAAAATGCTTTATACTATCAAAGGCTGCTGTACTTCTAACCAAGAAAGTTTTTGTTGCCATTCATTTTAAAGATGGGCTATAACGTCTAATTCAGTTTTGTGATACACTCATTTTCCAATAGATAGAGTCCTTATGTAAGTGGGGAAAAAATTACAAGTCTCTAACCTTATGTTAAAGTGGTGTAATTGCCATTCTATTCGATGCACTTCTAGTGCTAAATTTCAACATTCAAAGCATCCTATGACATCATTCAGGAGAAAAATGGGTGTGTACATTTTTGTACAAGGATGTTTTGGTTCATTCATGACTTTTTCAGAGCAAAATTTGAAACATGACGCAATTGGATTTCAACAACTTATGGGTCTTTACATTCCAAGGAAGAATTTGTTCATAAGTCCAGAGTTCAAATTCAATGCTGTTTTGATTGAATATCATCGAAAGTCAGGAATGAACCAAAACATCCCCGTACAAAAATTTACAGACCCATTTTTCTCCTGAATGATGTCATAGGATGTTTTGAATGTTGACAAATTTTGCACTAGAAGTGCATCGAATAGAATGGCAATTACACCACTTTAACATAAGGTTAGAGACTTGTAATTTTTTCCCCACTTACGTGAGGACTCTATCTATTGGAAAATGAGTGTATCACAAAACTGAATTTGACGTTATAGCCCATCTTTAAGAGCGATTATCAAACGTATACCTTCTCTTTAAAGTAATCCTTGTAGTTGTTATTTGATTTTTATCCAATTCACATGTATTCATAACTGGCATTTCACTATTTCCAACCATAAAGCTAGTGTAGATAAATGTAACTCTCTTTAGCCCTGTCTATTCATCATGAGAAAGCAACATTTTCTTGACCAGCCCACAATTAGTACACAATAGTGTTCCCATTGTGTTGCGTCACATTGGCAATCTGCTTCAAGGTAGGGTCATAGATTGATTTTTGTCAACCTAATGCTGATTTTTAGGCAAAATTATACAGAAAAAGACAATGAAAGTCACATGTGAAAGTTTCATCGGAATACAGTGTCTACCTGCTGAGAAAACAGCAAAAAAAACTGTCACAGTATTTTCACAAGAGTGTCGAATCTGTCCACGTTTAGCGAGGCGACAGTGGGTACCAACCGCATCTCTGGCAGCAGCATTCGCGAACGGACACCAACCCTCAGAAATCTGAGAAGCGACTCATGCATGAATTGATTGATTGATTGATTGATTGATTGATTGATTGATTGATTGAGTGATTGATTGAGTGATTGATTGATTGATTGCTTACTTTCAGATCACAAGCTGGTCGAGCTCCTCAGGGAAGAGCCTACCAATGAAATCACAAAAGTTCTACTTGAACTCGGCCCCAACGTCACAGAAGCCGTCATCCGCTCATTCCTCAATGCTACCAAACTAGAGGTGAGAAAACATACAGGGATGAGAAATGCCAGACTTTTATCTTAATTCAGACTTTTTATGTCTGCATGATAATAAATATATAATAATACGCAGTTCTTATATAGCGCTTTATACTCCCGATGGGTGTCTCAAAGCGCTCAGTATTTTTCCTACAAGGTAAGTGGGGTTACGTGTTGAAGTATGAGACCTATTCCTTTGCAAAGCACCATGTAATGGTTTACAAGGTGCTGTGGCGCAATATGCAGCCAATCAAACCAGGAACACCGGGGCGAACCCCTTCTCTTTACGATAAGTGCACTGGGTTCTTTTACGTGCATTACACAACACACGGGACCTACGGCTTAACGTCCCATCCGAAGGACGAAGCATGTGGTTAAGTGTCTTGCTTAAGGACACAAGTGTCACGACTGGGATTCGAACCCACACTCTGCTGATCAGAAACACCAGAGCTTGAGTTTGGTGTTCTTATCCGCTCGGCCACGCCACGCCACATGATGAAGAAAGTCAGAGGTTATCTTCTTTAATTATACGGAAATCCTGCTCTTTGATCCACTAGCGCTGAGGATACTGTTCCTAGAAGCTCCTTGGAGTCTATAACTCCAGGGGTTACCAAAAGGTGGAAATGCCATCATTTCAGCATACCTCCTAAAGGTTGGATCCTAGTTTCTGACCTTTTTGTCAGCAATGAATCCCACCACTGATAAATTTTAACGGATGCAAGCAGCTTGAAGCTGAAAACATATAAACATAGTAGTCGCCATCTCCGTTTAATGCCACCCCGGTCAGATATTGCTGAAAATCTGTAACGGTTACTGTCCACGCAGGAAGAATAATCCGTAATTGGAATACACACTCTGAGAATCATTCATGCACAAACATTTCTCAGATTGAAATGTTTTTGAATCCCTCTCTCTAAAACCACATTCCTTTGAAGGGGATTGTTTCTCAAAATGTTATACATTATCAACAGCTGCAGTGCTTCTTACCAAGTAAGTTTTTATGGTCATTCAATTTTGGAGTAATTACCAAAGGTACACCCTCCCTTTAAAAACTGTTTCACTTGTTTCAAAACCATATCTAAGTTTGTGACATTTTGTGTTCATTCTCCGTCATCAGGCTCTTCTCAAAATGTCACCAGAGGAGCAAGCGATGGCGCTGTGCAGAGTTGACCTCGTGACCTTACCATCATCAGCTGACCTGGCAGAGGTCAGACAGAAACTCTGTGGTTTGAATCTGACGGCGATCTTTGCAGATCAGATACAGCACTGGGGGATACCGGAACTGGAATCGAAGGTGAGTCAAAGTCAACTTGTTCTTTGTCAATATTTTAATTTCAGATTTGTATAGAAACATGCATCTTGCATAGAGTTTATTGCCTCAGTCATCAAAATCAATAAAAAAAATGTGTCTTTTCTCACAGATCCGTAAATTCCTAGCCTTCCTTCAAGTCGACCCAGCCTCAATTCCACAAGAGTACCTCCACTATGCCAATCTGTCAGCCATTATCCGGAAAAACGATCTCCTCTCAAGGGCCGCAGTGGATGTCTTTACTCGACCTTTTGACGTCCAGTACCTCATGAGTGGATATGATGACATCACCGGCAGCCAATCAGAATGGCTGGATATGTTCCAGAGGGTTATGATGTACCTGAATGGAATGACCATGCTGGACATGGTTGATGCCTCGTGAGTCTCACTTATTTTATGCAATATCTGCATTCAGTTGTTTGAATAATAATAATCATAAAATAAAGTCTTATATAGCGCTCGTATCTACCAATAAGGTACTCAAGCAAGGCGCTTGAACAGACAGAAACATTCAGAGACGGTTTTTGAAATATTTGAAATTATGAGACTAAGTATTTTGAAATTATAGGTGCTGAAGTTGGTGCGGCGCATTCAGCAGCCACTGCTGGGCACACAGGGGCAAACCCCTTCTCTATAGCGATAAGTGTATCTTGGTTCTTTTACGTGCATTACACAACACATGGGACCTACGGCTTTACGTCCCATCCGAAGGTCACAGCAATAATGGTAAAGTGTCTTGCTTAAGGACACAAGTGTCACGACCGGGACTCGAACCCACACTCTGCTGAATGATATTTAAATCAACAGGGTTAAGCTTGAAAATGTACAAATGTACAAATACTTCAAATGAAGCACCAAGTTTTTTTGTTTTATTTCTTAGATTTACTGACATTAATTCTTGTATCGTTAATTATTTAAAGAGCTGTTAGTTACCTGGAGACGTTGGACATGCAGCTTGGTGAGGCGCCATGGTGGACAATGGTAAAGAAAATCATCTCGTCTGGACAGCAAATAGTCAGCTCCATGTTCACTCAGCTTGCCAAATACCAAGGTATGACAGCTACTCAGTACAATTATCTTGCAAACATAGAGAGGGTAGTTAATAATTTTGGACCCAATTTTACAGAGCTGCTTAAGCAGCAAATAGTGAGCAGGATGAATGAGCAGGATACCAGTCGCAGATGATACATGTTGGAATAGTATTTTGGCTGGTGACCTTATTCTGGTAAGCCGCTTTGGTTGTTCTTAGCAACTTCCTGTGCTTCAGCAGCTCTATGAAATTGGGCCCAGGGCCCAATTTTATAGAGGTGCTTCAGCGTAAAAAAGAGGCTTGGCACAAAAACAATTATGCTTACCAGATTTAGGTTACCAGCCAAAACACCATGTCGTGTGTACCATTTGTGACTGGTATCCTGCTCATTTTGGCTTGGCAGAAATTTGTTGAGCAATATTTTCTGCTATATGGGATTTAAGGCATTGCATGGTGAGGTTTCAATGTATATTCAGTTTGCGGTATAATATTTTCTGCTTAAGCAGTTCTACATGGAGTTGCTTAAGCATACAAAGTTGCTAAACACAATAAAATTATGCTTAGCAGAATAAGGTTATCAGCTAAAATACCATTTTACATGTACAAAATGTTACTGGTATCCTGCTAAGTTTTGCTTATGATAAGCAATATTTTCTGGTCATTGTTTCAGCTGTTAAAAAGTAAATATATAGTTCCTCAATCTTTTGTTTTGATTGTTTCTTTAGGAGGCGATTTCACTCTTGGAAGTCTGTTCAGGAATGATTCCGTTATTAGAGACATCCTCCAGAGTCAACTCAATGTGTCTGCTCAAGACATCCAGGCTCTGCTACAACTTGACATCAACATGGACACGGTAGGAGTCCCATTATTGACCCATGGGCCCAATTTCATAAAGATGTTGAGCAGAAAATTCTGCTTAGCAAATTTCTTTGCTAAGCAAGAAATGAGTGAGGTACCAGTCCCAGCAAGGGTAACTGTATGGTATTCTGGCTGGTAACCTTATTTTTCTAAGCAAGAGATTTTTGTGCTGAGCAAGTTTTTGTGCTTACAGGCTTTATGAAATTGGGCCCAGACGTCATCATCACAATAATCTTGGTTGCCCCATTTTGGGAGTCTGTGTCCCCATGTGTGTTATACAGTGTGGTGCACATTTTAGGTGATGCGGCGTTCATAGGTTTACAAGACGACTCCGACAGTGGTGAGCGTGGCAGCAGTAGCAGCATGTGGCGTTGGGGCAAGGGGCCAATAACAGTAGAATTTACTGAAGTTTTACTGTATTTACCCCTATTTATCTTTTGATTTCAGCTCCTTGGCTTTGCCCAGATGGTCTCCAGTTCCCAGGATCCACTGAGTCTTCTGTGCTCAGGTCAACTCCACCTCACTGATGTCCTGGTCTTCCCTGCAGTCAATACCATCAGTATGACCATTCAGCTAGTCAGGTCCTTACAGACACAACTCTGCCAACTGGCTAACAACACCATGAATAACACTGACTTGATAGCAATACTTGCCAAGGAATTGGATTTTGCAATTCTAACTGATCAGGTAAGATTCCAGCTACCATGGGCAGCACGCCGTATCGATACCTCTCGTCACGAATCCCTTCTAGGGCTGTGCTGAAAAACAACGCTGATTGGCTCCCAAAAGTGACTGCTTTGCACGCACGCTTGTTTAAAAAAAATTGAGCACTTGTATGGCGCTTGTAGGACGCTTAGTATGTGGGTGTGAATGCAAATATTTTGACGCGATTCCATTTCAAATGAATCATGTTTTTACAAGATCCCCCTAAACCGCATAGAGATATGACATAACACAAGATGAATGAGATGGGACCAGTTGCTCTTTTACTTGATGCCTCTTTTGCGGGCTACCATACTTGAGCGGGCGCATAGAGTGGATCGGCCACAGGCCTAATTAACATGTGCCAGATGTTGGTACATTTTAACGGACCAATTCTAGGGGTTATTAGCGAGCAAGGCATGCTTCGAAAAAATGGCGCGGCAGTCGATCACCCCTGGGAACAAGGTTGATAAAATTTGCTTCATAACTACTACCACTATTAATAATAACATGCAGTTCTTATAGAGCTCTTTTCACACCCGAAGGGCGTCCCAAAGTGCTCATTATTGTTTTTTTCATGTATGCAGAGCTACGTTTGGAATTAACACCTTGTAACGATCTTTACGATAAGTGTACTGGGCTCTTTTACATGCATTACACAACCCACAAATCTAGACGGCTTTACAGATTCAATTGTTTGTGGGTGATAAAGGTATCCAAACCATATTACTTCTAAGGGAATCCTCTCTCAAAACAGTTAATACAATCAACAGCTGCAGTGCTTCTCACCAAGTAAGTTTTTTATGGTCATTAATTTACCAGTACATACCAATCTATGACCCTACCTTTAACATCCTCTCTATTTGATATAACTAGATCACAGACACAGTCACCAACTCCACCGGGAACATCAACTGGGGCACCCTGCTCCAGGAGATCAGTCTCATCAACGGGGATGTTCAGAGTCTTCCAGGGTTGTTGCAGACTCTACTGCCTGGACTCTTGAGCCCCTTCAAGCTGCAGCTCCCGGGTGCCCCCGGTGATTTTGGTCACTTGGGAGGAACTGTTGGCATGCTACTAGGCATGTCACCGGTGCAGTTCTTTGAGTACATTGGGTGAGTTCAGTGGTGAATCGATACAACTTGACTGGCATTGTAACGAATCCTTTGATCAGCCACAAACACACACAAATAATAATAATATCGACTCTTATATAGCGCAATGCCAGAGAATGATCATTGCGCTTCGAGCATTATTACCCCTGGTCACTGGGCCATATATTTCATTCCTTAAACCATCTCAGCTCCCTTGGGAGTATACAGCCTGTGCTGCCAAGTAATGTAGCGCACTAAGCTAAATCAATCACATGAACCATCTCTGCCCTCACAGGTACCCATTTACCCCTGGGTGATGAGAAGCAATTATAGTTAAGTGTGTTGCTCAAGGACACAAGTGTCATGACCGGGATTCGAACCCACACCCTGATGACTCATCAACCAGAACTTGAGTCAGATGCACTAAACCGCTCGGCCACGACAAGTGTGTAATGACCTCCAATCGTGGACCCCCCTTTGTTCAACTCTTTGTCCTGACAAAGTGGACCCCATTGTTTCCTTTGTGATAGCAATTGTGGACCTATTGTCCCTTTTGTTATATGTCATCGGTTTGAATGTCACTACAAGTACACACACACACACAAGTGTGCACGCACCTGCAATCGGGGACCTCCTATTGTCCCTCTTTTGTTTGTGCTCACTTTCGGTACCTTATGGAGACCAAGGACAATACAAAAAAGGGAAAATAAATAGACCCCATGGGGAAATTCTAAAGACCGGGGTGCTTCACAAGTATATTTGTGTACAAAGTCTATGGGAAACTGTCAAGTGCAGGGACAAAGGAAAGAACAAAAGAATGCTCCACAAGGATGCATTTTTCAAGATGTGTGTACCGCAACTTTTTGGCAACAGCTCCCCTTGGTTTTGTACACACTTTCCAAGTGGGGACCTTTATTTACCGAACCGGGAACCCTTTTGTCCTCTTATGTTACAGGTCCCCGGTTTGAATGTGTATACAAACTCACGCACGTGTGTAAACACCTACAATCGTGGACCCTCCTTTGTTCAACTCTTTGTGATAGCAACCGTGGACCACAATGTTTTCCTTTGTGATAGCAACCGTGGACCTATTGTCCCTTCTGTTATAGGTCCACGGTTTGAATGTGGATACCTACCCACACACGCACGTGTGTAAACACCTGCAATCGTGGACCCTCCTTTGTTCAACTCTTTGTGATAGCAACCGTGGACCACAATGTTTTCCTTTGTGACAGCAACCGTGGACCTATTGTCCCTTCTGTTATAGGTCCACGGTTTGAATGTGGAAACCTACCCACACACGCACGTGTGTAAACACCTGCAATCGTGGACCCTCCTTTGTTCAACTCTTTGTGATAGCAACCGTGGACCACAATGTTTTCCTTTGTGACAGCAACCGTGGACCTATTGTCCCTTCTGTTATAGGTCCACGGTTTGAATGTGGAAACCTACCCACACACACACACATCCTGACGAAGGAAGTTTGTTGGGTCTTGCCATTATTGGTCCATTCCCGTTTCTAAAGATTCTTTTTTGTCTTTTCTTTGAAACAGCACACAGGCTCTTCCAACCCTTCTGGAGGTTTTTTTGAATCAGACTGATTTTTGGCCAGCAGTACAGGAGCAGCTGGTGTATCAGAGCTTGGTATTGGACATGCAGCTTTCCATCCTTGGTCTGTTCAGTGGTAAATATCAATCTGTAATAATCTACACTGCTCAATATGGAATTCCTGAAATAAGAAACATTTTATTTGAAGAAACTTTTTCTTGTGTCACTCCCAAAAATCTTACTAGAACATTTTTCTAGGGAGTGACACAATAAAAACAATTCTTGAAATAAGATTTGTTTCTTAATTCAAGAATACCATTTTTAGCAGTGTACTAAATATGTTTTATTATATTTGAATATAGTAGTAGTATTATAATTATTATTCAGTGTTTTCCCCACGCACAAGCAAATGTATCAGTCCGATACGTGCGAATTTCATGCCAATACGCGCCAATTGCGGCCAATACGCAAAAAGAAATCGTAATAATAATTTGTTATTCTTGAGGATGAACTTCAGATCAAATTCACAGAAATTATCAAGATAAAACCATTAAGAATGCCCCAGATTGCACAGTAGGGCTTTTAAAACCCAAAGATAAACACCAAGCAAAAAACATTCCGAGGACCTCGTTTCAATTCAGCGTGCTTTGGCCAAACTTCCAAAATTTGGGTCCAGAATGCCCCACAGTTTAAAAAAAAACCTGGGGAGAACCGTGTCATTATTATTATTACTATATCTTTCTGGGCACAAGTTTCATAGAGCTGCTTAAGCACCCACACTGTACAATCAACACACAAATATATAATATTTAATTAACATTAGAAAACAGACCAGCTGTGACCATTAAAAATGATAATAAAAAGCACAGGAACAGGGGCCCCTCAAATTAAAACAAAATAATAATAAAACATTTGTTTAAATGAAATAAAAATAAAAGTGTCTATTGTTAATTTTATCCAACCAGGAGGTACCTGTAGAGACGGTTGGCTTAGCAACGACCTATCGTGCTATAGATATGTTAATGAGGTCAGTTTGTGGAACTGGGACTTTGCTGGAGAATGTCGTGCTCTTCATCCATCGAGTTATTATGTCGCCGTTAACAGCCTTGAAGAGCAGAGTTACCTGCAGAGTATAGGGTATGTTCCTTTAAAGGCACTGAACACGTTTGGAAATTGTTAAAGACCAGTGTTCTCACTTTGTGTATCCCAACATATGCATAAAATAACAAGCCTGTGAAAATTTGGGCTCAATTGGTCATCGAAGTGATGATGAAAGAAAAAACACCCCTGTTGTACAAATTTGTGTGCTATCAGATAGGAATAAAAACTTCTTGCAAGAAGTTTTTATTATTTTAGTGAGAAATTACCTCTTTCTCAAAAACTCTGTTACTTCAGAGGGAGTCGTTTCCTACAATGTTTTATACTATCAACAGCTCTCTGTTGCTTGTTACCAAGTAACTTTTTTATGCTAATATTTGTTTTGGTCAGATTTCCCTGTACACACAATGACACTGATAGTTTAAATTCTCAATTTATAAAAAGGCACCAGACTATTTTTTCCCTTTTAGCCTCAGTTTGGCTACAGTTGTTTGAATGGAAGAAAAACAAGATGGTGGCAGCACCATGACAAGTGTAATTTGTACAAACACTGCATCATGGGGACTGCATGGTACAGCTCACAGTACAGCTCACCCCCCCCCCCCCCCGCCCCCCATCCCACAGTTAATTGGAGGTCGAAAAATTGCACAAATGAATGGTTGGATACATTAAATAACCCCCTCCCCAAATTATTTCTTTGCCCCCCCCCCAACTTTTTTTTTAAATGTCTAGTTTTAACACCAACTATATGCAGATAGTGAGAAAAGCAGACTACCAGCTCAACAACTATCTAATGTAGCCAACTTGTAACTGTTGCTTATTTTTTGGTATAGTGTATAACTTCATTATAAGCTGTTTTGAAATGAAGCAAAACTTGAGTGCAAATTATATCCGAACATTTCTTTTCCGGCGTGTTAAATACTTGATTTGATGTTTGTTTTTAAGACAAAATATGGACACTTGGCTCAGCCTCATTACATTCTATGATCCCATCTGGATTAACGGAGAAAGGGCAGAGTATGTCAACTGGCCCCCACAGCTTGCAAATGAAACTCATAACATCGATTGTTGGAAAGCGAACTTTGGAGGTGACGGCTTGTGGTATCCGGGAAGTTGCTACGATCAGCCAGCGAGCAGTCTATGTGAAGTTGCACAAGGTACAAGACAACACAGAGTGTATCCTTTTTTGTGGGAAAAAACCCCACAAAAAACAGCAACAACAACTGTCGAATTCCAGGCGTGACACTTGTGTCCTTAAGCAAGACACTTAACCACATGCTTCGTCCTTCGGATGGGACGTAAAGCCGTTTAGGTCCTGTGTGTTATGTAATGCACGTAAAAGAACCCAGTGCACTTATCGTAAAGAGAAGCGGTTTGCCCCGGTGTTCCTGGTCTGATCGGCAGCATATATTGCGCCACAGCACCTTGTAAACCATTGCATGGTGCTATAAATGAATAGGCCGCATACTTCAAACGTAGCTCCACATACCTTGCAGGAAAAAATTTGTAATCAGACAATGGTGCGCTTAGAAACATCCGCATTAAGCGCCTAATAAATGTTGTGTATTATTATTATTATTGATATTGTTTTGTCTACTCTAATCACAGATCACAACCTGTTCCAACGCTTGACGGAAGAACCATTTTTCCAAGCCACAAAAGCTTTGTTGGAACTTGGTCCCAATGTTACTGAGGCAGTCATTCGAGCCTTCCTGAATGTGACAAAACTAGAGGTACTAAATTTCTCATTATTTTTTATACATTTCTTTTTTCCTTCATTTTTTGAGAGAACAAAACTTGCAGTTCTTTCGGACGAAGGAACAACTAAGATAAGTCTTTGCATTGGTATAAAAATTTTGTATCTCAATTTTATAATTACGCATGGATTTGAATGAGTTTTTTTCTTTTCTTATGGGGTGTCATGTGGCCGAGTGGTTTAGAGCATCGAATTCAAGTCATCGAGGTGTGGGTTCGAATCCCGGTCGTGACACTTGTATCCTTGAGCAAGATACTTAACTATAATTGCTTCTCTTCAACCAAGGGGTATAAATGGGGTTGATATTGTGTTTGAAAAGCATTCAAAGCGCCACGGCAGCTCGGGGCTGTATACTCCCCAGGGAGCTGAGAAAGATTAAAGGAATGTTATTGGCCCAATGACCAGGGCACTAATGTAAAGCACATTGATACGTTATTGTAAAATTCGCTATATAAGAACTTGTTATTATTATTATTATGTTGGTATGTCTAACTTTGATTTTACTCGGCCCCTTAAAAGATGCTGTTGATGTCAACGAATCCGAGTGAACAGTTGACAATACTGTGCAGAGAGGATTTTGTGATCCTTCCAACAGGCAGTGAAGCCGCCAGACAAAAACTCTGTAGCTTAAATCTGACTGCACTGTGGATGGAACAGGCCCAGCACTGGAACCAAGCTGACCTGGTATCAAAGGTTTGTATCCTCACAATTGATGTCCCCCCCTTGTGCCCCCCTCAATTGACATTTGGGGATTGAACATTTCCAGAGTAAAATGTTACATTTTATATGCTTTAAATGTTATGTACACTTTTGGTAACAGCTCAAAATCAGTGTCCACATTTTGTGTGATTCAACATATGCATGAACAAACGAACCTGTGAAAGTTTGAGCTCAATTGGTCATCGAGGTCACGAGAAAATAGTGAAAAGAGACCTTATGTGTTTTCTGTTTTTTCAATATAGAGCGCGTGATAAAAACTATTGTTTTACTAATTTCTCAGAAACGATAGCATTTTAGGCAGAAATATTTTAAGGAACCCTTTCAACCATTACTTACTATAAATCATGTAAGTTGTGTGTGATCTGTGAACATTTGTGTTTTTCGATCTTACCAATAGTGTACAGGGCCTTTAATGTGATAATTTCAATGTTTTTAAAACTATTTTTCAATTTACACGCAAAGGGTAAATAACATTTTAAAGGATGCTGAAAAGGGGTTTGTTTAAGAAAAAGGCAAATGAGAATGGGTTTATCCCAGTGTTTGTGGCAAGGTTGGCGGCAGATTGTGCCCCACCCTGCATAAATCAAGTTAAATGTGCTCAATTTTTCCTCTCAAACCAGATCAACGAACTTCAGGCCTTTGTGAATCGTAATTCCATGGCGATCCCACCCGAGTTTGCCCGCTACGCAAACCTCACTGATGTCATTCTGAAGAGCCAGCTCCTGTCGACGCTGTCTAACGACATCGCACGGCGGTCATTCCATCCTGAGGTACTCCTTGAGAGCTTTGAGAACGTGACCGGAAGCGAGGCGGAATGGCTGTCAGTGTTCAACAGGATCTCAGGAATGCTGACTGCCAGCTTTCTGTCGCAATCGTAAGTGAACGGGACACAATAGTGTAAATTCAAACCGTGTCACACTTGTGACTACTTCTACAAAAAATTTGTTTGTAGTTTTTAGGGACAAATTTGTTTTAACTGTGTTATTTTTCTAGTTATTTATTTCGTTAACTCTCCCTTTTATAATTTTTTACAATTATTCATTCTCGAGTTTACTGCCTCTAGTTAGGGAATCAGGCCGGCTCAGTGGTTTCTTTCCCTGCGTTTCAACTCTTTCGGACCCCGGTTCGAATCCCACCTCAGACCGGAGCCTTGTATGTGGATTGGGTTTTCAGTCCCCTACCTGATTGCGTGGGTTTTCCCTGGTGTCAGACAGAAGCCAAAAAAAGATGTAATAATTGCATTGGGAAAAAAAGAATACGATGTTGTTTTTATCTTTGCACGGTTGTGTGAACATGTATACTCGGTGCTTTCAACTTCTTAGAAGAGTAATAGATCATTTTGTTAGACATCAGTCTCTCTGTTTGTGTATTTGTAACTATAACATTCTCCGTACATTGTCATTTTGTTTAGGGGAGGGTCACTGCTATCCACATAGAGTAATAGATGATTTTGTTTGAAACCAGTTTCTCTGTTTCTGTATTTGTAACTATAACATCCTCCATACATTTTCATTTTGTTTAGGGGAGGGTCACTGCTATCCACATTTGCACCGGAGAATCCTATTTTGCAGTCCTCCATTGCTTCGATCCCATTTGCCAATACGCTCATCCAGGCAGCAAACCAACTCTTCGTTGTCGCACAAGGTAAGCTGAAACTAGGGCCCAATTTCATAGAGCTGCTTAAGCACAAAAAGTAGCCAAGCACAGCAAAATTGTGCTTACCAGAATAACGTTACCAGCCAAACTACCATGTCACATGTACATTTTGTGACTGGTATCCTGCTCATTTCTGCTAAGCAAAAAATTGTTAAGCAATATTTTCTGCTTAAGCAGCCTTCTGAAATTGGGCACTGAGCCTTAAACTTTAACGAAGAATAAATAGTAATAACTTGTTGTAACTAGTTTTTATATATCGCTTTATCTACAGGCCTCTCTTATCATTATTTATTTCCAGACAGGTTTTGAAGTTGTTGAAATATGAGACCCATTTATGTAACACCTTGTAAGGTTTTACAAGGTGCTGCAGCGCATTCATCAGCCACTGCCAGAACCACCCGGGGCAAACCCCCTTCTCTTATAGTGATAAGTTTAAATAGGTCCTTTTTAATACGTGCATTACACAATGCACAGAACCAACGGCTTTACGTCCCATCCAAAGGACGAAGCAATTGTGAATTAAGTGTCTTGCTTTAAGGAAATACAGGGCAAGACGGGGACTCGAACCCACACTCTGCAGATCAGAAACAAGAGAGCTTTGAGTCCAGTGCACTTGAAACAACCACGACATGCCACGCGAACACAATTGGCTTGTACTGTAATACCAACAGCGGCCACCAACGACCACAAGATTTGACCTCCTTCCGCTCAACCGAAAAAGTGAGAGTTGAGAAGCTGGGAGGAGCAAGGTGTAACATTGCACATGATCGTTTTAAAAAATTTAAAATCAATATTATAGACTGTGCAAGTCTCGCGCATATTCAAACTTCCAGGATCATTGTGGTCCCAACCATATGGAGTTTTACGTGGGCAGGATTTTGTTTTGTCAATTATTTCAGTTTAACGTAGTTTATGGCTATGAAAGTTATATATGTTGTTGGGAATGTAAGAATAAGTGAGTAACAATTTGACAGTAAAATCAGTTCAACAAAATAACGAAGAAAACCTGAGAATAAGACTTGACCTCAGTTTCCGGTTACTTGTATACAATTAAGAATTTTGCCCAACTGACAGTCATGTTGTCATTAAACCTATGTAATAGACGCACACATTCGGGCGTGATTGGCAAATGGGGTTTCTAACAGTAAGCATCCTTGTCCCAAGTTTTAATGTTGTTTCAATGATAACTGTAACAAATAATTTGTATTATACAAAAATTGATTATTTTTTTATAACAACTTGCTAAGGGTATTTTGATTTTCAAGAATTTTGTATAAGTATAATTTAAAAAGAAGATTTGATTTCAAAGAAAAATGTAGTCTTCGTTCAAGTTGTTTTTCCTCGTTTTCAATATGCGCGAGACTTGCACAGTCTATTGTGAGTGTAGTTTCCATCGCTATGTTTATTCCGCACCCTTTTCAGAGTTTGCCGAGGGAAGGATTTTCATTGGTGCGATGCCCGAGACGGAGCGGTTCTTACGAGGCATCATGGGTCTCTTGGAGCAAGGGCCGATGCTTCTTAGCACTGCAACAGAAACACTGACAGATCCAGCCAAGGTAATAGTGAGTGGCATTTTGCTTAAAGGCACTGGACACTATTGTTAATTACTCAAAATAATTGTTAGCATAAAAACTTACTTGGTAACGATCAATGGAGAGCTGTTGATAGTATAAACACAGGTTTTTGTTATTTTGTGCATATGTTGAGATACAGACCCTACGCTTCCCTGATAAGTTTTCTGTTATTTCCCCCGCCCCATGCACCACATTTCCTTGAGCGTGAAACCAGGCTTTCTGCTTCTTCTCACCCATACACTCTTGCTTTGCTGAGATGTAGAACAAAGAGCTATTCCAACAGCTTTATTCCACGTACTGCATCTCTTTGAAACTCCTTGCCTGTTGCAGGCTGTTTTAAGAGGAATACAATTCCTACCTTCAGCTCCCCTGAGTTATTTTCATCTGTAAAATTTTTCTTCTTGTAGCCCCTTACCAAGAGTGGCTTTTAGCCTTGTTTGCGGCAAACTTGCATAAAACAAAAAAATTAAAAAAGAGCACGGTACCAACTGCTTAAAGTTCCATCCAAAGAATAGTCAGTTATGATAATAATAATTGTATTAACACTTGGTTCTTATATAGCAGCAAGATCAAGGCATGCGCCAAACTGCCCTAGTAGTACAGTCGGTACACGCGAGTAAACATAAAACTTCCTACTTTTTTATTTATAATAATAATAAATAATAATGGTGAACATTTATAACGCGCCATGTCTGTCAGACTTGATACTCCTGGCGCGAAAGAACAGACAAACAGTAAGTTATTCCCGCAAGTTATGCGGGCTACATTTTTGAAGTATGAGACCTATACCTTTACATAGCACCATGTAATGGTTTACAAGGTGCTGTGGCGCAATATGCTGCCGATCAAACCAGGAACACCGGGGCGAACCCCTTCTCTTCTTTTCTTTTATCCCCTTCCCCCTTTTTAGCCATCCCATTGAGTGGCCTGTTTAGGGCCTTGTGATTGCAACTTCCCATAGCAAAATATATATGAGAAAATAAAATTAGCTGTTGCAAACTGCTTACCAACCAAAAGGACCTATGGTCTAAATGTAAAAACTAGTTAATGGTCTGACGTTTCGACCCTAGCAGAGTCTTTCTCGTAGGCTAAATGATAACACAACACACTTAAATAGGTATACTGGTGTAATAAAAGCAGTAAAGAAATGAAAAGAGAGAGAGTCAGAAAGAAAACAGAAAAAAAAGCAAGGGATGAACAATAAAGGAGACAAAGGACGGGTGGGGGGTGGTAAAAGGGAAGGGGCTGGTTTACCACAAGAGGTTAGAAACACAAAAAGACAAAATCAAATGAGGAAAGAGGATGATAAAGTGATTAATCAGTAAATGAGACACACTAAAAAGGGGGATATCTGTGGACAAAAATATATAAAACACAAAAGCCTGCAAAGTTATTACAAATCCCTTTTTCAGTTCCTGTATTGCATTTTTGTTTTATTCCCCAACCAGTCTACCAACCTGTTCATGATGTCCAACATCAGACAAGCATTCTGTAATGCCACTGTGAGAGACTGGCTTCCAACGAACTCATCTGCCATAATGGACTCCCTCGATAACTACCTATGTGCCGTCGACTACGCTCTCCTAGCTGTAGAAATGAAAGACCTGATCTCCCTTGATGATTTCTTGCTAGAGGTAAGTCATTATTCAGCCCAGTACACAATAGACCTTTATCACGCTGCCGCCATCTTGGTCATGTTCCCTGTAACCACTAACAGTAAGTGATTCTAATATTCATTATACAAAAAGAAACCAGACTATTTTTCATTGTAGCCTTAGTATGATTACATTGAGTTGAATGGGAGAAAAATCAAGATGGCCGCACCATGATAAAAGGTCTATACGCAACACAGTGCGCCCTCTACAGTTTGCCCAGGAGAGGCCATTTTTGCAGTGCACCATGGGAAAAGATCTCTCTGCATGACCCTGATTGTCCCTGCGATGCCCCACCCCTGTCAGATTTACACGAATGCCATTAGGTACTGCAGCCAGTAGACCGTCGGGAAACGTGTATAACTCCTTTGTAATGTTGATTTCATACCTTTTTCAAAGCTAATAACCTTTCCAGATGTTGTAGAGACAGTTTGAAGAAATTTTTTTAAACAAATATTAATTTTTAATTTTTTTGTGTTAATTAGTATGTGTTTTCACTGTAAAACCGCAAAAAAAATTGTGCACAAGTCTATGTAGAAAGTGTTTTCTAACTGGAGATTCCGAGCTTATGAGTCACACTGCCTATAGGGTCATAGACTATGTCAATCGGGCCTGTCTGAGGATAGAACTTAAAGGGTTTCAACTATTTTTGCTAAAAACTTAATGAGTAATTCACTAAAATGTGTTTTTGGTCAACTGGCTGCAGACCGTTAGGCCATCGGAGGGTTTTAAGTTCTAGGGTACTGGAATTCATGCTCAAAATCTCTCTTTTTCCAGGGGTTGTTTTGTTATTCCGATTCCAGTCTCCTTCTGTGGGTACGAGAGATCGATCGGGTGCCACCATTGTTTATCACTGTATTTAGCATGTGGGAGGCAAGGTTTAGATTCCAGTATACCATGGCCGCTTTACGACCAACGTTCAGGACTATCAGACATTCCATAGTTTCTCGAAAGCGAACCAAACATCCTGGTACATTTTATGAGAACGTTTGTTTTCATTATTATTTTTTTTTTAATCACAAAGCTTCAGACAATAATGTCCAACTCAGCGGTGACTCTGAACTCCACGTACGTGGCAGATGTATCCAGGAATGTAGAGCTACTCATGCAGAACGTCAACACTTTACCGATGATCTTAGCATCGTTCAGTCAGCACTACAATCTCGGCTCGTTTGTCACTGTGGTTGAGGCGCTGCTTACAGCTACAGTCATGCAGTATGGGAATGTCGTCCCTCAGAATGACCTGAAGTGAGTGCAAAAAAACCCACAAACAAACAAATCCAATGGTCTCATTGGATAGACATATACATGCAATGACACACTGTGTAGTGTAGCGTGTCGTGGCCAAGCGGTTAAGAGCACCGGACTCAAGCTCTGGCGTTTCTGATCAGCAGAAGTGTGGGTTCGAGTCCCGGTCATGACACTTGTATCCTTAAGCTAGATACTTTACCATAATTGTCCTTCGGATGGGACATTAAGCCATAGGTCCCATGTACTAGGATTGGTAGTGCACATAAAGGAACTCAGAACACTTATCGTGGAATAGTAGGAGGTTAACCCCGGTGTTTCTGGTTCACATAGCAAGCACCTTTGTTTACAGGTTTCCTCAGGCTTGCGAGCTACAGTGATTAAGTTCACTTATGAGGCATCCTTGGTTTCATTACCAGAAATATATAATAATAATTACACTACTAATCAAGGACACAAGTGTCATGACCGAGATTCGAACCCACACTCTGCTGATCAGAAACACCAGAGCTTTGAGTCCGGTGCTCTTAACCGCTCGGCCACGACACCCCAATGCAAAAAGCTTACCCTGAACCATGTGACGCAGCACTACTGGATGTAGTGTGCGGAATTCAAATTGAGCGAGGCCGAACAAGGCATTGTACCAGACACTCAAATTATCTTGCAAATGGCTTATTACAAAATAAAAACAAAACAAAAATAATAATAATAATAAACCATTTTTGTATAGCGCTTATCCGTGAGGTCCCTATGCGCTGTAAAGGGAAATCAACAATTGTACAAAGTAAACAGATATGTTTTCACCCGGGTTTTGAATTGTTCTGTCGTACCAGCTTGTTTAACAACCTCTGGAAGACTGTTCCATAACTGAACTGCTGCATATTGGAAAGAGCGGGAACCATACGACTTGGTTTTGATAACTGGGAGAGTTAGAAGGGATTTATTAGAAGATCGCAGATTTCTAGCTGTTTTATACTCCAGAACTAAACTTTGAAGATAAACAGGGGCAATGCCATGGATACACTGATAAGTGAGAACCACAATTTTAAAATCTATTCTAGCCCGTATTGGTAGGCAATGTAAATCCTTAAGAATGGGTGTGATGGATTCCCGAGTGCGGGTTCTGGTGACAAGTCTAGCAGCGAAACAAAAAACTATTATAGTTCTTGTTTCATTATTTGTTTTCCTAGTTCTCTAGACCTGGCGGTACTCTTACGAGACATACCAGGATTGCAGATGGTCCTTGATGGAGTCGCTGACGGGAACAACTTAGCGGAACTCAAAACCGTGCACGCCTCCATCAACTTCCTGAACAGGCTCTTCGACCGAGCCAAAGGTATTGAAACTAGTTGCGAGTAGACTCCTTAAAGGTGCTGTATGCGTTTGGTAATTGGAACCCACTGTTTGTTTCAATCCTATAGACCCATTACACAACCCGCAGCGTACTCACATGCGCCTATCCTGGGTGTCATTTTGGGTGTCAAAATCGTATACAAACACACACAAAAGAGAGTTTTGACACCCAAAACGGCGCGCATTGTTCGGAGGCACGTTCCGGGGTCTATAGAAACCAATTGATCCCCCTTGCATAATGCGAAACGCTACAGATACGCTGAGGTCACGCGCATGTTTTTACGCACAGAGAACAGCTATCGTTCAATGATCTGCCTCCTTTTTGAGAGTGTGACATCATATGCAATGGGTCTATATTAGTTGTAGATATATTCCATAAAACTAACCTGTGAAAATTTCATTTCAAAAGATGGTAGCGTTTTTGAGATATTGCTGAAAACAGTTATTTCCACACAGGAAGAATAATCTGCAATTGGAATACACATTCTGAGAAACGTTACTGTCAGTACCGCTTCTCGTATTCAAATTTTTGGGGGATAAAAAGTGATATATTTGTAGAAGTGAAAAGTTTTTTGAAAATGCATTTTACTATCCAAAGCTGCTGTACTTAGTACCAAGGAAGTTTTTATTGCCATTAAGTTTCAGAGTCATTACCAAACGTATACAGACCCTTTAAAGGGAGTGTACACATTTGGTAATTACTCACAAAATTAATAACCATAAAAAACTTACTTGGCAAGGAAGTGTTTGGGTTCACTGATCACTTTGAGGAAACAAAGACCAAGAATTTGAGCATTTATTGGCCGATTTCAGTGATTTTTGGATTAAATGAAAGGAAATTCAATAAGTACTACATTTTTTTGTTTAATTACTTATTTTTTTAAATTATGCTCTTAAATAAAATCTTTGGGGTCATAATAGAGTTTGTAAAATTGACCTTTAGACACAAGCTTTCTGTTGTGTGAGAATGTGTGCTTCACGCTTGAGTGGTCAAACAATTTGGGCACCAGTGCATGGTCTTTGATGAAGAAAGACTTGCAAGTCTCAACTGGCAAATTTTGGAAGAGAGACAAACAAAAATTGCAGGCTATCCATGCTTTACAAAATCCACCGTGGTCTAGTTGCAGTCAATATGCCGTACAAAACAAAAAACTTTGCCAAATCTTCCCGCACACAAAATTCCCATGCATACGGGGTTGATCCATCCTGTACACCAAGGATTATCATAAAATGTCTTTATCCCCCCCGTCAGTCAATGGAATATCCTGCCAGAATCCAACGTAGAAACTCCTACAATCGAACAATTCAAACTCTTCCTAAGTGCTCTACCATCAAATTAGTTCCTTGTCTCTCTATTTAAAAAAACCATTATTTTACATAAGTCTACCACGTTTTGCGCTAAGGCCTAAAAAAAATTGTTATATTGGCGTAACCCGACCGAGCCTAAAAATACGGCCGACCCTGGATATTTTTATTTGTTTTCAACTTGTTTTCCCCTAGTTGAAGTTTTGTCAATGATTAAAAAAAACCTTTCCTACCACAAACAAAGCCGAAAGAAATTAAAAAAAAAAAAAAAAAAAAAAAAAATGATATCCTTTTCTTTATTTTGTGTCAGCCCCAGACACTCTCCAGCCCTGGGAGAATGATTGACACTCCTATTGAGATCCAATTACATCTTATTTTAATCCTCTGCAGTTTTTTGTACAGTGTTTCAGTTTGTAATACTCTTGCTTAATCAAACCACAAGCCGCACAGGCTATGTCTCTGTGGTTTTATGACCTGGTTCTGTGACCCTTGAGAGTGTGTTGACATCCGCTGGCTTAAAGTTTTGATTTGAACGGTAAAAACAGGTAAACAGCTAACTGGAATTCACAAGTTTCATTTAACTGTTATGGGGGGGGGAAAAAAAAAAAAATCCTGACCTACCTACCCTGTTTTTCTGGCCTGTTACTAACATAACATTTTTTTTGTCGAAGACTTTTAAGACATGTGACAAAGTTTTGATGAGTAAGCTCCAATCGTCTTCAAGAGAATGCTGGAGTTGTACTTTAATAAAGAAAATTCAATTTTGTTTTTTCCAACAGCTGATCCATGTAGAGAGGGCTGGTACGGACACAAATACTCATGTTATAAATTTATGAATATGAGTGGGATGCTTTCGGAGGCTTACAATGGATGCCGAATGAGTTATATCGATAGCCATATAGTATCCATAAATACTCCAGATGAACAAGCGTTCCTGCAGAGCATTGGGTATGTTTTGATATTATACATGAGTAGGATTTGCAGGGGTTTCCCTTAACTTTGAATGTTGTGGTGCCGGTGGATACTCAGCACCATGTGGTTATGTGCATGCGTGTTTTATTGTTTGTATACTGAAATGAACGATCGCGATTGCAATCACGATCGCGGCCACATTACATCTAGCCCGCTGTTTTCACTCGCATTTGGCGACCGGGCGACCGCTAAGGTCGAACCCTGATTTGAAACTTTGCATGGTGGAGAAACAATCTGGTAAGGTTTGCAGTATACCATGTACATGAGTAGGATTTGAAACTTTGCATGTTGGAGATACAATCTAGTAAGGTTTGCAGTAACACCATGTACATGAGTAGGATTTGAAACTTTGCATGGTGGAGAAAAAATCTAGTAAGGTTTGCAGTATACCATGTACATGAGTAGGATTTGAAACTTTGCATGGTGGAGATACAATCTAGTAAGGTTTGCAGTAACACCATGTACATGAATAGGATTTGAAACTTTGCATGGTGGAGATACAATCTAGTAAGGTTTGCAGTAACACCATGTACATGAGTAGGATTTGAAACTTTGCATGGTGGAGATACAATCTAGTAAGGTTTGCAGTAACACCATATACATGAGTAGGATTTTAAACTGTGCATGGTGGAGATACAATCTAGTAAGGTATGCAGTAACCATACACATGGATTTGAAACTTTGCATGGTGGAGATACAATCTAGTAAGGTTTGCAGTAACACCATGTACATGAGTAGGAATTGAAACTTTGCATGGTGGAGATACAATCTAGTAAGGTATGCAGCAACACCATGTACTTGAGTAGGATTTGAAACTTTGCATGGTGGAGATACAATCTAGTAAGGTTTGCAGTAACAGTGTCCCATTGCCCAGCTACATCTGTGAATTGTTTATTGTTTTTGTTTTTTTGTCTAGGGCTGTTCCCCACAAGCCTCGGCTTATTTGAACAGCCTCCTTACTCATAGCTTCTATTGTTTTATTGTTCATCCTCCTTTTCATTGGTCATGTTTTTAATACTCCTTGCTTGTATGTACTACTATATTTTGTGTCTAAATGATTCTGTCTATTTTTGTGAGTATGGAAATAAATGTTACATTGGAAAAACAAAAAAACAAAAACCCAAAACACAACACCATGTACATGAGTAGGATTTGAAACTTTGCATGTTGGAGATACAATCTAGTAAGGTTTGCGTTAACACCATGTACATGAGTAGGATTTGAAACTTTGCATGGTGGAGATACAATCTAGTGAGGTTTGCAGTAACACCATGTACATGAGTAGGATTTGAAACTTTGCATGGTGGAGATACAATCTTGTAAGGTTTGCAGTAACACCATGTACATGAGTAGGATTTGAAACTTTGCATGGTGGAGATACAATCTAGTAAACAAAACTGAGGCTTGAAGGAGAAATAGTCTGGTTCCTTTTTGTACAATGAATATTAGCATCCATTACTGTCATTGAATACAGGGAACATGACCAAGATGGTGGCAGCATGATAATGGTCTATTCAGTGAAGACTCAGTTTTCATAACTGTTATTCCCTATAGGGTGAAAATTCAACTCATGGTTCACCAATCTTTTAAGCCCTTTATATTTTGTCCAATGTTCCACTGATGCAGCCATGATGCAGACAGTTGGATCAACCTCTATCATGAACTCTATCAGAACTTCTACTGGCGAAACACATGGCAGATGACGGACTACCAGAATTACGCTCCTGGAGGGCCGAGCCAGTGGGGCAATTTCTCCTGCGGGAAGGCCAACTTTGGCGGAGATGGACTGTGGTATCCAGCCAACTGCAGTGTCCCATTGCCCAGCTACATCTGTGAAGCTAGACCAGGTATGAAGTATAGACTGTGCAAGTCTCGCGCGTATCGGAAACGAGAAAAAAACTTGAATGAAGACTATATTTTTCTTTGAAATCAAATCTTCTTTTTAAATTATATTTATACAAAATTCTTGAAAATAAAAAAATACCCATAGCAAGTTGTTATAAATGCATTTTCAATTTGTGTATAATACAAGTAATTTGTTCAAATTAACATTGAAACAAAATTAAAACTTGGGACGAGGATGCTTACTGTTAGAAACCCCATTTGCCAATCACGCCTGAATGTGTGCGTCTATTACATCAGTTTAATGACAACATGACCGTCAGTTGGGCAAAATTCTTAATTTTTTATAAGAACCGGAAATGGAGGTCAAGTCTTATTCTCAGGTTTTCTTTGTAATTTTGTTGAATTGGTTTTACTTTCATATTGTTTATCACTTAGTAATACAACTACGTTAAACTAAAATAATTGACAAAACAAAATCCCGCCCGCTTAAAACTCCATATGGTTGGGACCACAATGGCCCCGGAAGTTTGAACATGCGCGAGACTTTCACAGTCTATACGGAGGCGTAAGTGTAAGCAGATGCATGAAGCCAAACCATGATGGTTGTTATTAAAATGTACAGAGTCTTATGCTCTTTTTTTTTTTGTGTTTTTAAAACTCTGTTATCGTTGATTTGAAGTTTGTTTCCTGTTTTTGTTTTTTTGTCCAGAGTTGAACATCACCCTGAACACGCTGTTTAGCAATCCCTCCACTCTCACCAATACAACCCTCCAAGCCCTGGAGCAACTCCTCAGCCAAGATGTGCTGCGCCAGATACTAGCTGCACCTCTCAATCCAGCAGAGGTAAGACAGGTTTTTCCCGCTTCAATTTCATTTCATTTATTTTCTGGTTGTGAAGCCAAGGACTCTTTCAGAAGAGCGAACTTAATCACTGTACTAAAACACTTGAGAAACAAAACAGTGGGGTAGAAGTGAGGGCATTTGTCAACCTCATTCCTCATGGGGTGATTGATCTCGCCGCTCCTTCTTGTTTAATTTCATTCCATTTATTCTGGCTGCGAAGCCAAGGACTCTCAGAAAAGCGAACTTAATCACTTGTACTAGCCAAGAACCCAATGGAGAGAAGACAAGGAAGGAAGTTTCAGTTTGTAGATGTGGGAGGAAAACCCCAGAGACTTATTCCAGGAAAAACCCACGCAGTCAGGTAGGGACTGAAAAGCTAATCCACGAAGTGCCCTCGGCGTGATTCGAACCGGGGTCCTAGAGGTGGAAGGCGAGGAAAGATACCACTAGGCCAACCAGACCATCCCATTTATCATTCACATTTTAACATAATACCATCATTTAAATTCTATTCATATAGACTGTGCAAGTCTTGCGCGTATCAAAAACAAGAAAACAAGTCGAACCAAGACTTTGTTTTTCTTATGAATTAAAAATTTCTTTGAACATTCTATTTATACAAAATTCTTGAAACTAAAACTTCTCGTAACAATTTTGTATTGTTTAAATTTCAGGTTTTATCTGGTGCAAACATTTTTTGTTAAAATTAATATTGAAACAAAATTAATACTTTGGACGAGGATATTTGTAGCCAGATGAATTAATGCTATAAACCATGCGTTGCAAGGATGTTTGAAGCGACTGATTTTTTTTGGGGGGAAACCCCTGTGGGAATCACGCCCAAGTTTGTGAAGCCATTACATAGGTTTACTGATAAACATGAATATCAGTTGGACAAAATTCTTAAGTGGTAAAGTCTTATTCTCAGGTTTTTCTTCATCGATTTGTTAAATTTATTTTACTTTCACATAACTCACCGCCAAATTTTACTTTCCCATCAATATAAAAAAATGTTTATAGCCATTAACTACGTTAAGCTTAAGTATTTGAAGAAACAGAATTAATAAATTTAGCTCCTTGGTTCATGTTATTAGCTGACCGTCTGTAGGGTAACATAAGTTTACATTTTTCAATAAGGCAGCTAACGGTTGTGTGGCTTATGACTGGCACCCCCGAACAAAGATATTGACAAAATAGGGAGTTGGTAGAGCGGCAGCCATTAAACCGGAGTTTGTTGGTTCAAATCCCACTCTCGTCAATTTTTCTCTGTTCAACCCAAATTATTTTTCAAACAATTTAACCGACTCCTGTTTGCATTTTTCTTTTTATAGTTGGTTCGTGTCATCTTCGCCAATGACTTGAACTCATCACTTTGCGATAATGATCAGCTGAGGGCGCTCTTTGCATTCCCTGATTCCGTCGACATGGCCCAGCTGCACGAGGCTCTGTGTGTTAATGGCGTCGTTGGCTCGTTGGAATATCTGGCAGCAACAGAGGTCTTCAAGCAGATCATGGATGAGGTAGGTCTAACATGGAGGATCTTTTGAAGCAATAGGTTGAAGTTTTTTTAAATATGTGTCGCGGCCGAGCGGATAAGAACACCGGACTCAAGCTCTGGTGTTTCTGATCAGCCAGAGTGTGGGTTTGAGTCCCCGTCATGACACTTGTGTCCTTAAGCAAGACACTTAACCATTATAACTGCGTCCTTCGGATGGCACGTAAAAGAACCAAGTGCACTTATCGTAAAGAGAAGGGGTTCGTCCCGGTGTTCCTTGTTTGATCAGCAGCATATTACGCTACAGCACCTTGTAAACCATTATATGGTACTATAAAGGAAAAAGGTCTCAGACTTTAAAATGTAGATCCGCGTACCTTGCAGGAAAAATAGCAAATATTCCACCATTCCTAGCAAAACCGGAAAATGTGGAATCAACCAATTGCAGGGTTCAACCATCCTCGAATGTTGGATTAAAATTGCAGGATCTTGAACCGGGTCCGATCCTGTTTTTTGTGTTTACACTAGCTGTTAATCGACATTGCAGGATCAGATGCTGGTCTGATCTACCTTTCTGGATTACATGGAGATAACAGGTGTTAGTTGGTAAAGACGAAAAGGATGTATTATTCTAGCCTCTTTCTTTAACAGAGCTTTCTCGTAATGTTTATCACAATTCAGATTATGGCCTTCCAACAAGATACCTTCAACGTCAGCTCCTTTTTTACCGACGTAGAGAACCTTCTCAAGCATCTAACGTCCCTGGGTAGTTACAGTGTGAACACAAACATCACCCCTGAGCCATTTTTTCCAATACTTCAGATGAACTGGAACCAGGTCATTGCGGAGGGCGCTATTCTGGAGAGACTAGAGTAAGTTGTTTTGAAGACTAAAAAAAGATTACAAATACAGAGCTGAAAATAAACAATTTGCGGCTTGTTCCCAAACCTTAGGCTCTGGCTTTGACTCCAGGCTCCGTTTGGTGTTGAAGGACCGTGCAAAATGCATTCTGCGCCAAAATTGATGATGGAGATCAAGCTGGAGTCCAAGCCTAGGTTTGGAGAAAGCTCCAGGGCCAACTTCATAGAGCTGTTTAAGCAATATATTGCTTAAAAATTTGCTGCTAATCAAAAATAAGCAGGATACCAGTCACAGATTGTACATGTGACATGTACATGTGACATGGTATTTTGGCTGGTAACCTTACTCTGGTAATCATAATTTTGTTGTGCTTAGCTACTTGTTTTGCTTTTAAGCAAAACAAGTAGCTTAAAAGCAGCTCTATGAAATTGGGACCAGATCTTTAAAGTTCAATTGGTCTCAACGTTTCGACTAGCCTGCTCTAGTCATCGTCAGACATGATGATAGAATTGTCCCATTCCCTTGTTGCAGATCCTTCGCTGCGAAGTTTAACAATGAGAGTTGGTACCGGGAGATCAACACCACCCTGAGGGCAGCGTACCATCTGAGTGAAGTGTTCACTGATAAGATACTACTCCTGAAAGGTACAGTTGTGACTGGCTCTAACTAAACCTTAACACTTAAAGGCACTGTACACGTTTGGTAATGACTCAAAATATATATTAGCATAAAAACTGACTTGGGAACGAGCAACAGAGAGCTGTTGATAGTATAAAACATTGTGAGAAACGACTCCCTCTGAAGTAACGTAGTGTTTGAGAAAGAGGTAATTTCTCACTAAAATAATAAAACTTCTTGCAAGAAGTTTTTATTCCTATCTGAAAGCACACAAATTTGTACAACAAGGGTGTTTTTTTCTTTCATCATTTTCTTGCAACTTCGATGACCAATTGAGCCCAAATTTTCACAGGCTTGTTATTTTATGCATATGTTGGGATACACCAAGTGAGAACACTGGTCTTTGACAATTACCAAACGTGTTCAGTGCCTTTAAGAGACCATTCATTTCTAAATAATCATCACAAACCACCCCGGACATTGCTAATGCTGTTAATTTCTTTAATCAAATTTTGCCAGTAAAAAATGTCAACAGAAAATTTAGTTCTGTGTTTAGAAATTGGAATACTATGTTAACTATACTACATTGGAAAATTTCATATCCGGACATGACCTTTACTTTGACCTCTTGATGTGAATGGGAGTAGGTCAAACCTTGCGGCCGTTGGTGGCTGCTATGGGCATTTTGGTACAAGCCGCTTGTAGCCGCTATGGTCTCTAAAGGGTTCAGCTTTGACCCAAAAAGTAAAATTTTGTTTATTAATTAATTGTATCAAATGACAGAAAAATCTAGCAAATGTTGTTGAATGCACCCCGAACAAAGATATTGGCAAAATAGGGAGACCACCAACATTAGGGTTAGATAGCTATAGCTCAGTTGGTAGAATGCCAGCACGTTAATCCGGAGTATAGGCCAAAGTCAGGGCTGTGTGTGTGTGTGAGACCACGCCTGATCACTTTAACATTGTTTCATTAAGTGAACAGACACTTTCTCATGCGCTTACCATGACTTTGACCTATTCTTTCAGGGTTTGCATGAGCACATATTAACGTAGCACTATGCCATAGTTTGGATTTGTGCTACAATTAGTCCATGCCAGCCAATTTTTGTTTTTGTCTTGATGACCTAGGTCAACACATAGTGCTTCCGGAGCTCGGCAACCTACTTGTAAATGCCAGTGAGACCCGTCGCCTTCTAGACCTGGCTAACTTCTCACCTCAGCTCATCGATGTCATACTCAACCTCGCTGTGAATCAAGAGAAGGTTAATAATAATATTAATAATGGCTTCTTATATAGCGCTCATATCTGTCACTCAGTGACGCTCACTAAAATAATAAAAGACTTCTTGCAAGAAGCCTTTTCTTCCATCTGAAAGCACACAAATTTGTACAAGGGTGTTTTTTCTTTTAACATTTTCTTGCAACTTCGATGACCAATTGAGCCCAAATTTTCACAGGCTTGTTATTTTTTGCATATATGTTGGGATACACCAAGTGAGAACACTGGTCTTTGACAATTTCCAAACGTGTTCAGTGCCTTTAACTAGTATTATTATCTTAATACATTTTTGTGAATAATTATGGTGTTTAATGCATTTGCCAGCTTCAAGATTTACTGAATCTGCCCACACCTCTTGTCACAATGTGCAACGCTGGTAACTTCAGTTCCTACTTCAACCTTCCCGTCAACTCCACGACCGATCTCCTGGCTCTAGAGGGAGCCCTGTGCTCCCTGAACTTGACGCTGATCGATCTGGAATTCAAAGAGATGTTTCCGATCGATGCAATCATCAACAAGGTCAGCTGTGATATTCAAATGAAAGGGACAACAATCAAGGGATTTTTTAAGGGGATTGTTCATTAATGGTTTTTGAAATAAATTGGGGTTGAACAAAGACAAGTTTACTAGAGGGGGATTTGAACCAACGACCTGTGGATTAACGTGCCGGAACTCTACCACCTGAGCTATTGAGCCCTACATTGGTGGTCTCCCTATTTTATCAAAATCTTTTCTTTTTTTTGGGGGGGGGGGGGGTTGCCATTCAACCTGAAACTGCCATGTAGCCAGGGTTCACATGCAAGTTTACGATACAGTCTGGCGGCAGCCAAGGGATCACCTTAAGGGGATGCAACTTTTCTTTTTTTTAATCAAGTAATAAACCACAAGAGAAACTGTCTGGGTAATTTTAAAAAATAACTTGGGGTTGAACATGTGATTCTAGGCCTGTTATCCTGTTCTTTTGTTTAAACATAACTCTTTAAGCCGTTTTGCGATTCAATTTCTAGATATTGGATACCAGCTCGCCGGAATCTTCCAACTTGACCGTCTTATTCAACAAATACAAAGACTTGTGGAGCACCGCCGATGCCTTCTTGAAGGATCCTCCGAGCGTGTCCATCGATGAGGCTTGGTTCATGGTCAAGTACCAAGAGATACTGGATGTCTTACAGGTCTGGGCAAATGCTCAAGGAAACTTGTTGAGCCCCACACAGCAGGATACGTAAGTACAAAGGTCGTGGGTTCGAATCCCACCCGAGTAATATGCCTGTGGATTTTTTTCACAGGACCTGGGAAGTACTGAGTATACAGTGCCTTACACACATTGGTGTATGGGTAAAACAAGATAGCATTCTTTATCACCGATGCCAATTTAACATCTATTAAATTGTCGCAGTCCTCGCTGCTAAAATATAGGATTCGAACTGCCTCTAGCTACCGGGCAATCTCGGTGGTCTAGTGGTAAGACATCTGCTCTAGAATAGCAAAGGTCGTGGGTTTGAATCCCACCGGAGTAATGTGCTTGTGGATTTTATAACAAAGGACTCGGGAAAAGTACTGAGTATACAGTGCTTTACATACATCGGTGTATGGGATACAAGATAATATTAAGTACATTTTCATTTAGACGTCTACTTCCAAAGTTACCAAAAGGGCAACAAGTACAAGTATGCTTTTGACAGTTTAGGAAACCATGTATTTCTGTATATAATCTGTTTGTATTGTACTTTGAATATCTATTTTTTAAAGAGAGGCGCAAAATTTTAATTCAGGTTTGTTATGATAAATTGAGTCCTTATGAAAGTATCTCTTTAACATAACATAAACCTAAACCTTACATTAGCCTTTAGAGCGCCACGGCAGCCCAGGGCTGAATACTCCCCAGGGAGCTGAGAAAGATTACAGGAATCTTATTGGCCCAATGACCAGGGCACAAAGCACATTGATATGTTATTGTAAAATGCACTGAATACAAAATAGTTATCATTAACTAGTTATTATTAACTAGTTATTATTAACTAGTTATCATTAACTAGTTATCATTAACTAGTTATCATCAACTAGTTATCATTAACTAGTTATCATTAGCTAGTTATCGTTAGCTATTTATCATTAAGTAGTTATCATTAACTAGTTATCATTAACTAGTTATTATTAACTAGTTATTATTAACTAGTCATTATTAACTAGTCATTATTATTATTACTAAGCATTCTTCGCTCGTGCCGATAGCATAATAATTTGGCATAGAGAAAGGTGAACGAAACCCAACACCCCATGGCCACTGAAGTCGGCTCTGTGGTGGTTTATTTCCTCTGAATTGGTTTGATTTGTGTCTTGCAGAGCCCTTCAGACTCTTGAGAGTCTACGTGCTGCATTCAAAGACGAGCTGTGGTGGCCGAATATAGAAGTTGGTGTCAACGCTGCGACTCTTATCATCGAGTACGCCAACAAGAAGCTGGACTTTAACTCAGGTAATAGACCTTTATCATTGGTGCCACCATCTTGATTTTTGTCCCATTCAAATCAATGTAACCAAACCGAGGCTGGAAGGGCAAATAGTCTGGTTCCTTTTTGTGCAATGAATATTAGCAGCTATTACTGCTGTTGGATACAGGGAACATGACCAAGGTGGTGGCAGCATGATGAAGTACTATTGGCAGTGCCCTATGAATCTATCATTCAGTCGGGGTTCGGTAGCGCAAAGTTGTTCCGGAGGAAATATTTGCAACTCAACGGAAACTGAATCCTGAAAACGACGCAGACAATGAGTGAGCTGCAGTGTGTCATAGACACTGAAACTGCATGGTCTGGTTCTTATCATGCATTACATCAGCAAGTTTTTTTGTCAGAATATCAGTATTCACTCTCTGTTTAGTCGCAATTTAAAGGCACTGAACACGTTTGGTAATTGTCAAAGACCAGTATTCTCACTTGGTGTATCCCAACATGTGCATAAAATAACAAGCCTGTGAAAATTTGGGCTCAATTGGTCATTGAAGTTGCAAGAAAATGATGAAATAAAAAACACCCTTGTTGTACAAATTTGTGTACTTTAAGATAGGAATAAAAGGCTTCTTGAAAGAAGTCTTTTATTATTTTAGTGAGAAATTACCTCTTTCTCAAAAACTACGTTACTTCAGAGGGAGTCGTTTCTCACAATGTTTTATACTATCAACAGCTCTCCGTTGCTTGTTAAAGTTTTTATGCTAATATATATTTTGAGTAATTACCAAACATGTACAGTGCCTTTAATGAGTGTGTTCTAAATCAATATGTCATGCTGGCCTGTCAGGGAAATTGTTGAGGAAGGCAACTTAGCAGAGTGTGGGTTCAAATCCCTGCCGTGACACATGTGTCCTTAAGCAAGACACTTGACCACATGCTTCGTCCTTCGGATGGGACGTTAAGCCGTAGGTCCCGTGTGTTGTGTAATGCACGTAAAAGAACCCAGTGCACTTAACGTAAAGAGAAGGGGTTCGCCCCGGTGTTCCTGGTTTGATCGGCAGCATATTGCGCCACAGCACCCTGTAAACCTTACATGGTGCTATGTAAAGGAGTAGGTCTCATACTTCAGAAACGTAGCTCAACAGTACCTTGCAGGAAAACACTGAATGTTGAAGCGCCTTGAGCGTCACTGAGTGATGGATATGTGCGCTATATAAGAAGCCACTATTATTATTATTATTATTATTATGCGTGCACGCTTTCATTGTATAGCCTCAGCAATGGCAACCAATGCAAGGGGTTTATTGCCAAAAAAAAACGGGATGGAAACCTTACATGTTTTCAAATGCTTTTACACCCCTGACAGGAAAGAACCTGACCATCTTTGACATGGTCCCACCAGTAACGGCAGACCTTCTCCAGCAAGCTGTCAGCATCTACCCAGACATCTTGGGCTACTTGCTACATTCATCAGTCAATGTGCAAAAGGTAAATTCAATTAACTGTAATCCTTCTGTGAAAAATGTTGGAACTATCCACATGAGGCAAAATATTGTAGAGACCAATCCATTTCATATACGTGTCCTGTACAATGGGGTTCAAATATGTTTGCAACACCAAGCTCAAGTACTTAAGCAGCATCCAGCAACAGAGTCCAGCATTCTCCTGAAGACGATCAGAGCATACTGATCGAAATGTTGAGTCGTTAACCTGCGGTTCTGTTCAGAACCAACTCTACTCAAAAGAGATATTCACATGGTGTTACCGCAAACCTCTCTTAGTTATACCTCCACCATGCAAAGTTTCAAATCCTACTTATGTTTGTATATGTTTTTTTCCTGCCCCCCTACTGACCAAATCACTGACCCCTGTTGGTTGACATCCCCTCCAAGATATGTGGCATGGTGCAGCTTAGGATATCATGGCATATGAGCTGACTGGTGTGTAGGATGTGGTTAAGACTGTATTGAAATAAAAACATATGTCAGCACGTGCTGACAGCAGCCCTCAAAAGCACAAAGTGTTGTGTCATGTTACATTTCAATTGTCATATCGTCGTGTCACTGCAAAAACGTTGCATCTCCTAAAATAGCACTTACGTTACGCGCGAGTTTGAAATTGTTAAAACTTTGTATCTCGCTTGAACTAGCCCGGAGTACACACAAAACATTATATGACATTTTTGCTCGGAGCATTTTCGTGCGAGACACTACGCTTTTGCAATATCGGAATACAACGCTTTTGCAAAGTAGAGATATGACACTTTTGCAGAGTAGAGATATGACGCTTTTGCAAAGTCGAGATACAATGCTTTTGCAAAGTTGGGATATGATGTTTTTGCTTAGTAGAGATATGACGCTTTTGCAGACATTTTTGCGAAGTCGAGATACAACGCTTTTGCAAAGTAGAGATATGAAGTTTTTGCAAAGGTGAGATCCACTTTTGCAAAAATCGAGATATGATGTTTTTGCAAAGTAGGGATATGACGCTTTTGCAAAGTAGAGATATGACGCTTTTGCAAAGTCTAGATATGAGGCTTTTGCAAAGTCGAGATATGAAGTTTTTGCAACGTAGAGATAGGACGATTTTTGCAAAGTCTAGATACGACGCTTTTGCAAAATCGAGATACCACGCTTTTGCAAGTACGAGATATGATGTTTTTGCTTTGATGCAACAATATTAAGTCACTTTAAGGGTGACCCGTTTCTCTTGCCTTCTTTGCAAAGTAGAGATATGACGCTTTTGCAAAGTCTAGATACAACGCTTTTGCAAAATCGAGATACCACGCTTTTGCAAGTACGAGATATGATGTTTTTGCTTTGATGCAACAATATTAAGTCACTTTAAGGGTGACCCGTTTCTCTTGCCTTCTTTGCAAAGTAGAGATATGACGCTTTTGCAAAGTCTAGATACAACGCTTTTGCAAAATCGAGATTTTATGTTTTTGCTTTGATGCAACAATATTAAGTCACTTTAACAGTGACTTGTTTCTCTTGCCTTCTTTCAGCTGGTAAACCTGACTGGGTCGGACAACCTCTTTAATCTCCTGTGTCTTGCCGAGCCTACAGAGTTCATGACCTTTCCTCCGGCAGTCAACACAACCGCCGTCCAAGCAGTCCTATGCTCATTCAATGAGACACTGCTGGCGCTGGAGTGGAACCAAGAACTCCTCTTCTTCATGGTAAGTGTTTTCAGTTATTTCACAGTAGTGTCGACGGAAAGCGTCGAGATGATACGTTTAACTGATGCTGACGACTGCCGGAACCATTATTGTTTTCCTTAAACCTGCCAACTGTTCCGTTTATAATTGTATTAAATATCCCGATTTTGAAGTTTTAAATCCCACCAAAAAATCAGAACAATCTGATTTCTGAAAACCAGGAAACAATGAGGGCGCTATTTCACCAACAGTTGGAGAGAAATTTACAAAAGAGGGCGCTATTCACTTAAGGTCTCGTCACCATAGACTACTTCGAAACTACATTTTACGCCCATGTTAGCCATAAAATAAGATGTATGCTGGTTGAGACCATTTTACAAAAGAAAAAATGTAAATTCAAGTGCAAATTATGAGAATGTTTGTTTTTACTTCGTTAAGTCAGGGGTTTCATTTTTACAGCTGTATTCCCAGAAAATTATTTTCGGGTCAGTATTCAATAAAATAATTCCGTAGGTGGTTCAGGCAAAATTTGGAAACCCCGGATCAAAGCGGTTACAAATGAATTAGAGGTTTGTTACTTTTTCATTATAAACTGTGCAAGTCTTGCGCGTATCGGAACGAGAAAACACGTCAAACGAAGAACTTTTTTTTCTATGAAATCAAATCTTTGTTTTTAATTATATCTAATGACAAAATCTGAACACTAAAAATACTCATTACATTTTTATAAAAACAAATAATGTGTTAATTATTGCTGAAGCAAAATTAAAACTCTGGGACAAGGATGGTTATTTGATCTTAACTTTTCAGAAACCACGTGGTTTCGCGAAGGTCACACAGGCATAAAATTAACGCTTGACGCAGTTTATAGAGGAGGCTGACGCCTCAACAACAATAGACTGCTATGAAAAGGCTTTGTGTTGTAATTACAGCATCTGGTGTTTATCATCGCGCATCCAAAACAAGCGTTTACATAATTTTTGTGATCGGAGGTAAGCACAAAATTCTTAATTTTTTGCAGCAACCGGAAGCTGAGGTCAAGTTTAATTCTCGGGTTTTCTTCGTTATATTGTTGAATTGATTTTACTTTCATGTTTGTTATCACTAAGTATTACATTCCGTACAACATACATATTTTTCATGGTCATAAACCACGTTAAACTAAAATAATTGATAGAACAAAATCTTGCCCATGTAAATCTCCATATGGTTGGGACCACAATGGTCCCGGAAGTTCAAATATGCGCGAGACTTGCACAGTCTATTGAATGTTGTACATTGGGTATGTTAGTTATTTTTGAAGTAATTGAAGTTATTGAAGTATTGGGCTGGATCATTAATTTTGGGCCAGTGTACATTTTGTACGGTGTTTCCACCATCAAATGGAGCCGGAGACGGCGCCTAAGCCGAGGTTTGGGAAAAAATCCCTCTGGAAAAATCGGTGGTCGGTATGGTCGTAAAATTGGTGGTCTTTCCAATGGAAAGGAAATGCCAGTCGACAAACTGGTGTCCCTACACACTCCAAAGAAGATGCTCTTTTACTCCAACGAATTGATGATCTGTTAAAGCAGTACCTCTTGCTACAAGACATAAGATTTGAACTGCTACTAAAATGAAAGCGTTGCTTGTATTTTCTATTATTCATTCGTTTGATGACCCTTTTCAGGACTTGGGGAATGCCCAGCTGAATTGGACGGCTTTGATGGACTCCGCTACATCCCTGATCCAAACCCTGACCGCTCTTCAAGCGTCCCCACACCTTCTTGACCTCGTCTACACCGAGGAGTGGGTCTTGGAGAAACTCAATCAAACACTAGACATCTTGGGAACGCTTGCCCCTGTCACCTCTACCATGTAAGGAATTATTAATTTGTACTATACCTCATACATATTCATGATGTAGAGTCGAACTCTAACTGGTCCATTTACCGTGACATGCCAGGTGCTATTTAATGATGTTGACCAATTGCGCGCGCCGGTATTCACGCACAGGGTACATAGGCATATGTAGTAGACTATAATGTGTCGCGGCACGACCGCCCTGTCCCAAAACCATCCTTCAAGGAACAGTTGAGGGCAAGCAACGGAGAGGCAGACAAAGGAAGTCCAGTGCTCGATTTCAGAAAGCACTATAGATTCATCTTAAGATGAGTTGTCAATATAACCATATAGTGATTTGTATTGTGACATCACACTTTACTTTAGCAATTAAGATTGATACACAGCTTAAGATCAATCTTAACTCTTTGTGAAATGGAACCCTAGTCTGACAACATCCGAGAGTGGACAGGCAGAAACATTGCTACCCTTGTACGTATGACAGAGAGGTCAGAGAGCTGTGGCGATCCTTGACAGCAGATGCATCCATCATGGTACCCCAATGACCAGCACGACGGTCACGGGATGAGTGAGTGAGTGAGTAGACTGGCGCATGTGCAGCAGTCTATACTTCACGAAGCAATCATGGAACTGTCACCACAGGTGTAGAACACACACATTGCCCTAGCTACATACACACACACACACATGTTTGTAAATCCCGCTTACCGAGGATTTCTCTTTGTTCTCCCATTGTTTGAATTTAGGGTTTTTTAGCGACGTCCCCATTGGGTTTGTACACAAAAACAAAGCGAGGACGTCCTCGCTCTGTCAAACACCCGGATCCCTTTTGTTAAAGTCCTCGGTTCGAATGGATAGACACGCTCATCTGTGTTGCATACACTCTGTGGACATTCCTTTGTTCTGTACACTTAAGGGAAAATCCTATTCTAACACTGTAAAAAAAAAAACTGTGTGGACGTGTGTTAACAAAGTCCACATAGTGTTTCAAGTCCCTACATTGTGTGGACCTCTTTTGTTGTCAGGTCCACACTTCGTATGTAACGTTAAAACATGAAAAGATGGCGGCACACGTAAATGTCAATCTGTGTTTTCCTGAGTTCAATGATGCCGAACTAGAGAAGTATGACATGTAGCAAAACAAATACAACACGGTTTATTTCAGGTGGACAGTCGAAATTACTTCCCCTCGGTTTTGGAAGTTGACAAACTAGTCCCCTCGGGTATGCCTCAGGAACCAGTTTGTCAACTTCCAATAGACCTTTATCACACTGCCGCCATCTTGGTCATGTTCCATGTATCCCATGACACTAATGGATGCTGATATTCATCATACATAAAGGAACCAGACTACTTTCCCTTCCAGCCTCGAATGGGAGAAAAATCAAGATATCCGCAACATGATAAAGGTCTATACCAATGGGAGTTAATATAGTCTTTCCAACCTCAAACCATGTTATATTTCTCCAGAAGACGGTCGCGTTGACTTGAACATGACTAGAGTCGTCGGCACTCTAACTGCTGTGCGCATGCCCTACAGATGTCACTAAACAACTACTAGTTTTTAACCCTTTAGAGACCATTCATTTCTGTATAATCATCACAAAACGCCCAGACATTGCTAATATTGTTCATTTCTTTAATCACATTTTGTCAGTAAAAATGACAACAGAAATAACTTGAAACAGAAAATTTTGTTTTGTGTTTAAAAAATTTGGATACTATGTTAACATACTACATTGGAAAGTTTCATATACGGACATGACCTTTACTTTGACCTCTTTATGTAAGTAGAAGTAGGTCAAACCTTGCGGCCGTTTGCGGCCGCTATGGGCATTTTGGTACAAGCCGCTTGTGGCCGATGTGGTCTCCAAAGGGTTAATAGATCTAACAATTGTATCAGGGATACAAAGTATTTGTGTTTCACCTTACACCAATGTGTGAGAAGCACTGTAAAATTGTTGCTTTCCCCAATTCCTGGAAAAAAATCCACAGGCATATACTACTCAGGTGGGATGTGAACCTACGACCCTTTAAACATTGGTCGTTGCGCAAACTTGACCTAAGTTAATACATTGCAGGTCGGTCGCTGACTTTGAGAGCTTGTTGGTGTTCTTGGATAACGTCTTGAGGGAGACTGGTGATACCACGTACCAGGCTATCATAGCGCAACTGAGAATGGAGGATTATATTCGGACAGTGCTGCTGCACCAGTTGGACATGTTCATTGGTAAGTTTCAGGATCGGCAGTGGCCAAACTAGACATTTTTGGGGGTAAACAAAATAATAATTGGGGGGGGGCAAAGAAATAATATTTGGAAAATCTCAAAGAACTAAAATACTCGGGCTTCATATTCTTCCTACTTAAATCTGATTTGTGGTTTTTGTTGGTCCTGAGAAATAGCTTTCAATTATTATTGAACGGCCTGAAAAGACTCAAAATGCCAATGTAGGTCAGCCCTTGTAGCCTACTGTACTCGATACAATTTTCCTATTTTTTTTTCCAAATAATATCGAATAAGGGCCAAATATGATGCCTGCATAATATCCCTTAATGATATATTTCTTGTATCTAGAGGTCTGGAATAACTTAATTTTACCATCACTGTCAGCGTTCTCCCTTAACAGTGGTCTGCTGGCCAATGCCAGTTATAACTTCTGAGGACCAGTCAAAATTCTATCCAAGTGGTCCGGCTGGCTAGTTTATTGCTTCCAAAAGCTAGCATGTTAACCACTGACTGCTATGATTGTTCATATGGTTTCAAACTGAGGTACCATACAAAATGACAGTGTTGAAAGAAAACCGTAAAAGATGTGGACCAGTGAATAGGCTGGCGGACTATTGAAATGACAAACTAACTAGTGGCGTGTCGTGGCCGAGCGGTTAAGAGCACAGGACTCAAGCTCTGGTGTTTCTGATCAGCAGATAGTGGGTTTGAGTCCTAGTCATGACACTTATATCTTTGAGCAAGGTGCTTTACCATAATTGCTTTGTCCTTTAGATGGGACATTAAGCCGTAGGTCTCGTGTACTAGGACCTGGTAGTGCGCGTAAAAGAACCCAGAACACTTATCATGGAAGAGTAGGGGTTAACCCTGGTGTTTCTGGTTCACATAGCAAGCACCCTTGTTTACAGGTTTCCTCAGGCTTGCGAGCTACAGTGATTAAGTTCACTTATGAGGCATCCTTGGTTTCATTACCAGAAACATATAACAATAATAACTGGTCCCGCTGTCCAATCACTGAAAAAGTTAAGGGCAAACAATGACTAGAAAAATTCAAATTAAAAAAATGTTGTGTGTATATTTTGTTTACAGGACGAAATGTAACAGTCCCAACCTTGAAGGAACTCTTTCCTGATGTTGACAGCGTTAGGAGTCTTTTGGCTCTGTGGGACTTCACTCCTGAAATGATTGAGGCATTCTTGTCTCTGTCCACTCAGCAACCAGATGTAAGGACCCCTATTTATTCAAATTTCTGAGACGTCTTTTGTCACCCCAAGGAAATTAGTTATTGGTTGTAAACAAAAGCGATTTGATTTTGAAGCAAAAGAGTGTGTTTCAATTCAAAATAATAAAAAAATATTTTTATTTTATTTGGCAATTCACATCAAAATACAAAGATATCTACAACGATGAATACTTTAAAAACATTAACCTTAAAAAGATAAAACATCTGGAATGTAAAACTTAAAAGTCAATAAAAAGGCAATACACAATTTGTAAAAACTGGAAAAAATTGTGCAACAAAGGAAACAATAATTAAAACCAAAATGCCCAAAGTGAACTTGAGAACACAGAATCAACAAGGACAAGACAAAAACAAGTAAACAAAACCAAAATCAAAAGAACAAAAAAACTGTTAACAACAGAAAAATGACAATCCAGGATTGGAAGAACTGACTGATTATCAGATTCACAGCTCCAATAGAGATGGTTTAATTTTTGAAGTCACAAATAGATGGAAATGCCATCATGTTAAGGTGCCTCCTAATGTTTTCAGCCTGGTTTCGGACCTTTTTTGTTTGCAGCGCCTCTCATCCGTGTTTTTCAGTGGTCATTTAAAATAGCTGAAATTATTTATAAAGAAAAAAGAATTAGCTGTTAAAAACTGCTTACCAACCAAAAGGACCTATGATATAAATTAAAAAAATCAGTGAATGGCCTGACATTTCGACCCTAGCAGAGTCTTACTTGAAGGCTAAAAGACAACACAACACACATTAGCAGGTATACTGGTGTAAAGGAAGCAGTCAAGTGAAAAAAGATGAAAAGAGAGAGAGAGGCAGAAAGTATACACACAGAAAGCACACTTGTTGTTTCTGTATAATATATTCATACAACAAAAAGAAAATTGCCTTTGTTCTTATTATCATGATGTATAAATCTGGATTCTGTACTTAATCTTCACTTTTTGCAGTGGTCGGTTCTTTGGACGACACCTGACCCATTCGAGTATCTCTGCAGGACCAATCAGTTCGCAACGTTCTTCCAACTGCCGGCCGGCAGCCAATCCAATCTAACGGCCGTCCAGGAAGCCGTGTGTTCCCTCAACTTCAACCTGATCCAGCTGGAGCTGTCGCAGTTCTACAACATCAGCGCAATCCAGATGGAGATCGACCGCATCGTCAGACACGACCCGAGCCTGGAGCCGTTCAACTGGACAGCGTGGATTGTTAACAACATCCGGTGGTCTGATGCTGTGAATAGACTCGTCTCAATGCCCACTGGGTTTGTGGTGGACCCCGCCTGGTTGAATAAGACAGAAATCAGAGTTCAAGATATCCTGATGAACTGGCTTGAGATGCAGAACATGATCACAGCAGGGAACAGGTAAAACCTTGGCACCTTCTCAAAACTATTCCCAGCTAACTTGCGGATAGACTTCCCCACAGTTGATTTTCAAACCCGCAAGATATCCCAAAGCAGTCCAAATATATTGTGGATAAGTTTGAGGGGAAAGTATTGCTACAAGACCAGGCAATTTGTTGACAAGATGACAAAATCAGAATATAGAAATAGCTGTTGCAAACTGCTTACCAACCAAAAGGACCTATGGTATAAATGCCAAATATAGTTAGTGGCCTGACGTTTCGACCCTAGCAGAGTCTTTCTCGAAGGCTAAAGTGGTGATCATGTTTCTATTGAAGCAAGAAAGTTGTTGACTCCTTCCGTCATTCTTTCTCCACGGTCTGGCCATTAAATATCATCCACTTGCCAGTAAATGGTATTACTTCCATCCCTAATCACCCCCACTTCATACTTTCTCGAAGAGTCTTCGAGAGTCTTTCTCGAAGGCTAAATTGGTGATCATGTTTCCTTTGAAGTAAGAAAGTTGTTAACTCCTTCCGTCATTCTTTCTCCACGGTCTGGCCACAAACTTGACAGCAAATGGTGTTACTTCCTTTCCACCCCCAATCACCCCCCCCCCACTTTGTACTTTCTAAACTGAATTTTAACAATAATTTGGTTTGTATAGCACTGTGGGGTACCTCCAAGCAATTGAAGCAAACCTACGATCCTATGGTGTATGGAGCATCGTCAAACCATACATAGACATCTTCACTCTTGCATTGGAGGGCACTCATTCGCAGTTCAACCAGACTGGTAAGTCTCACCTCAGAAATTTTTTGTAATGATGTTGGGTTAAACAAAGACAAAATTGACTAGAGCGGGAGTTGAACCACTGACCTCCGGATTAACGTGTCGGCACTCTACCACCTGAGCTATCTAGTCCTATGTTGGCGGTCTCCAATGTTGGCGTTCTCCTGGAGACCGCCAAACATAAGGCTAGATAGCTCAGTTGGTAGAGCATCAGCACGTTAATCCGGATGTTGCAGGTTCAAGTACCGCTTTTGTCAATTTTTCTTTGTTCAATCCAAAATTATTTATAAATTTATCAAGTCAGTTTCCCTTGTTGCTTATTACTTACTTTTTGTAATGCTGTGATTTTCAGTAATATTTGCCGTCTGGTGCGTCGGACTCGAGTTCTGATGGATGAACCATCGGAGTGTGGGTTCGATTCCCGGTCATGACACTTATGTTCTTGAGCAAGGCTTTTAACCATAATTGCTTCTCTTAACTCAGGTGTATAATATTGGAACCTGCGAGGGTTAAGACAGTAATATGTTAGATTAATCCCTTAGCGCTAATATAAGCAGCTTGTGGTTATATGCTTCCCAGGGAGTTGAGAAATTTTGAGGATTGGAGGATCAGGTTGGCTCAGTGGTTTCTTTCACCTTCCACCTCTGTGGACCCAGGTTCGAATCCCACCTCATGTGGATTAGGTTTTGCATGTGGATTAGGTTTTCAAAAAACAAACCAATGGTGTGCTATTTTGACACTTCTCACTTTGTTCCAGGGGGTACAGGTAACATACTGGCAAACTTCTTCAACTTGACCACAGTGGGTAGTCTGGTGACCAGCCTGAGCGTCTCACCTGAACAACTCAAGGTGTCACTGGCCTCTAGTGCCTTCTCCATATTAGAGGTAATAATAATTGTATAAGCTTATTACATGCAGAAATTATATACATGCCTTGGATGGCATGGTTGCCTGGTGCCTGAAGCGCTCGCCTCTCACCACTGTGGCCCTGGTTCGAATCCTGGCTGGGGCCAAATGTGACTAGAGTTGTGAGTTTTTCTCCGGGGCCTTCTGGTTTTCCACCCTCGAGAAAATAAACCATTTTCAATCTCTGGCCATGCTCCGTGATGGTCATGAATGGGTTGTGGCGTGTCGCGCTTGAGCGGTTTAGTGCATCGGACTCAAGTTCTGGTGGCTGAGTCATCCGTGTGTGAGTTCGAATCCTGGTCATGTCACTTGTGTCCTTGAGCAAGACACTTAACTATAATTGCTTCTCATCACCCAGGGGTAAATGGGTACCTGTGGGGGCAGAGATGATTCTTGTGATTGATTTAGCTTAGTGCGCTACATTACGTGGCAGCACTAAGCTTGGGCGATACCACGATATTATCGAATATCGCGATACTAGTTCTGAAACGATTACGATATCGGGTAGATTTTTTTTTTATCGTGATATCGGTAAATCGCGATATCGTCTAAAGTATCGCGATGCATTTCCTAACCGAGACGATCTTGCAACAACAAAGAGCTGCAAGTCACAGACCGCAACCGCAAGATTCCCCAACAGATCCGACCCGACCGGGTTTCTTCGAAAAAACCAACATCAAAGCCTTATTAGCGATCAGGCGGTCTCACACAGACTACCGAAAAACTACGACATCGCGCTTCCGGGTGTTATCACGTGTTGTATCAACCTCATCCCCATGGTTTACTTTATTTCCCACCATGTTTACAATAGTACCTCGTACTGCTCGACACACCTTGGGAACGAGGTTGGTGATCTAATTAGTTATGCACACATATAGAACAGTCTGTCATGCACAGTAGACACATTAAATGCGTGCAACTAATAGGCCCAGGTTTTCACCCCATAGGTTTAGAGTAAAACCCGAAGAACAGATCATTGGAGAAAAGTAGAAATAAAATGGCTGCTTCTACAACTGAAACTTGCACAGTGAGTTTCGTGTTGAAGATTGACGTCATCAAAAATTAATCGCGATATCATCGAATATCGCGATATATTCTTGACGATACATTGTGGATGAAAAAAAGCGATATCGCCCAAGCTTAGGCAGCACAGGCTGTATACTCCCCAGGGAGCTGAGATGGTTTAAGGAATGAAATATATGGCTCAGTGACCAGGGGTAATATTGTTTGAAGTGCAGTGATCATTCTCTGGAATTGCGCGATATAAGAGTCAATATTATTATTATTATTATTTATGTGGGCTGGCTACCAAAGGCACCCTTGCATGCCTGCGGCTCGAACAAGTTGCGGCCGCGTCCTTCGCAATTCAGCTGCGAGTAAGGATGATTAGCCTCCCAAACTATTAGTATTTATTATACTCCCATTGTAGTATTGTAAAATATTTGTTCCTTGAAACTTATTGACCTTTTGAATGAAGCAGAAATGTAAAAGATTCCTCTCTGTCTGTTTCTCGTATCCAGCTTGCGTGGTTTGAAAACCAGGGGGTTTGGAATTATGTATTCTGCAACAGCACTGTATTCAACTCTAGGTACCCACTGCCTCCCGCTGTAAATTCAACAGCGGTCCAGCAAGCCATGTGTGCACTGAATCGAACAGAGTTCTTCAGCCAGGCCTCTGAGGTGTACGGCCATGACATACTGAAGCTACAACCATTGGTAAATCTTTCAAATTTCTACTGAAGGACGCCACAGAAATGTCATTCCCCCCACCCCCCCCCATCCCCTGCTCCCTGTGTGATCTCGTTTAACTAGGAAATATGGAAGCAACACGACAAAGCATTTTTCTTTTTTATGGGCCATTTCGAATAATCAGGTTTTGAAAATGTTGATTTTTGTTTTTCTTCGAAAGTGTTGTGACCCACCCAACCCACCCTCAAATTTTGTTTTTCAAAGTATTGACTGACTGTTTAATGTGCCTTTTTCTCCTGGGAAAACAAAGTATAAGGACGCAACATGAAGCAGAAATCTAAACAAATGCCTCTCCCAGCTCAGGAGTATTTTATTGGATTTTCCTGGCTTCCAGCGTGTAGCACTGTATAGACTGTGCAAGTCTCGCAATATTTGAACTTCCGGGACCATTGTGGTCCCAACTATATGGAGATTTACGTGGGCAAGATTTTGTATTGTCAATTATTTTAGTTTAACGTGGTTTATGACCATGAAAAATATATATATTGTTGGAAATGGAACACTTAGTGATAAAAAATAGGAAAGTAAAATCAATTCAACAATATAACGAAGAAAACCCGAGAATCAAACTTGACCTCAGCTTCTGGTTGCTGCAATAAATTAAGAATTTTGTGCTCACCTCCGATCACAAAACTTATGTAAACCCTTGTTTTGGATGCGCGATGATAATCGCCAGATGCTGTAATTGCAACGTGAAGCCTTTTCATAGCAGTCTATGGTGGTTGAGGCGTCAGCGTCCTCTATAAACTGCGTCAAGCATTGATTTTACGCCCTTGTGACCATCGCGAATCCACGTAAGTGGTTTCTGAAAAGTTAAGATCAAATAAGCATCCTTGTACCAGAGTTCTAATTTTGATTCAATAATAATTAACACATTATTTGTGTATTTATTATAAAAACTAGAACTGATTTTATAAACATGTAATGAGTATTTTTGTTGTTCAGACTTTATCATTGAATATAATTTAAAACAAAGATTTGATTTCAGAGAAAAACAAATTCTTCGTTTGACATGTTTTCTCGTTCCGATACGCGCGAGACTTGCACAGTCTATTAAGAAAAGAGAAAATCGCCACATTCTCTCCATCATACAGAGGTTGGCTATCGAAACAAGGTTGACCAAAAAACGATGGAACTGCGCACATGACAGACAATCTGGAGGATGCCTCTGTATTTTGTCCCCTTATTATTTTGTTCTTCTCCTAATTTTTTTCTTCCATTATTTTAATTGAAAAAATGAATTTCGATTTTCAGTTATTTCTTTTCACATTTCTTTTACCCCAACCACATTTTTTGAAAAGAAAAATATTTCTATATATTTTTAAACACTGATTATTCCGAATGGCCATTTACAAATGATAACATTTGTTAAAAATAAAACTCCCGTTTTGCAATTTTGTTCTTTTAAAGTTGACGCAAATCCTGAGTCCAACCGGTCAGCCTGCAGGCAGCGTGGACTGGGAACGCATTGTGAGGTACACGGAGGAGATCAGTGCATTCTTAGCGGAGATGCAGGCCATTCCAGACTTCCTGTACACCCAGAGTATGCAGGGAATGCAAACCTCAGGGACGGACCTTCTCAATGCCGTACAAGCACGCAACCTCATGGTGTAAGTATTGCTAGATATCCAGATTCGGGGTAAAGCCCGGTTCATACTTCCTGCGAATGCGAATGCGAGCTGCAAATTTTTACATCACAAATTCGCAACGAACAATTCTGAAGAGTCGAGATGTGCTGAACTCCTTTGAAACATTCGCAGCAAAAACAGAGCTGTGATGTAAAATTCGCTTCACACGAAGCATTCGCAGGAAGAATGAACCAGGCTTTAGGATTGGAAATGTTGGGTAAAGAAAAAAATTGAATAAGATTTGTGGTAAAACTACTCTTTTGTGGTACACTGAATTATCTTTTGACTTGATTGGTTGAGATTTTTCAATACTATGTGGACGGAATATTTTGTTTTATATAAGATATTGCCTAACATCACAAGGCCGCAATCAAACTGATTTGGGCTGTCGACCCAAATCAACTGTCACCAGGGGCACGTTGGCACCTACTTCTTGGGATGAAACAGGGTTGCTCCCTTCACAGTCCGTAAGGATGTAGGCATGGGTATCATCCACTAGGATCCTGGCTGGTAGAGCAGAATTACACTACCTTCCCAACTTTTTACGAAGCTAAGTGCCTTGCTCAAGGCTACAAGTGTGTCATGACCGGGATTCGAACCCACACTCTGCTGCTGACAACACCAGAGCTTATGGGTCCGGTGAACTAGACCACTCGGCCAGGACGCAAATTTTTTTTCCCTGAACTTTTCAGGCAGTGTCCGTGGAGTTTAAGCCAATCAGAGCGAGGACGTCACATAATACCGCTTTTTTATTTTTCAATGGCCCACGTACAAATGTACACTGTACTGCCCGAAAGGTTCAGGAAAAAAAAAATCGCGGCCAGGACATGCCAATATTTCATCTGTGTTTATTTTTTGCTGAGAAAATAAAATTAGCTGTTGTAAACTGCTTACCAACCAAAAGGACCTATGGTATAAATGCAAAAAATTATTAATGGCCTGACGTTTCGACCCGAGCAGAGTCTTTCTAGAAGGCTTATTATTTGCTGCTTGAGAACTAAGATGACTCATGACTTTGTGTTGTGGTGGGGTTTTTTGTTTTGTGTTGTTTAGAGTGATATCAGTGCTGGCAGAGATTCAACCGTACTTCCAAGACCAACGATTCATAATGGACATCCAAGAATCACTCCAACAATTTCTGGACAAAATGGACTGGCTGAGCATTATCAAGTATGTGGTTCTTGCTTATCCTGGTGGTCAGTGTAGAAATATCTTTCCTCACCTTCCACCTCTAGGACCCCGGTTTCGAATCACGCCGGGGGGCACTATGTGGATTGGGTTTTCAGTCCCTACCTGACTGCGTGGGTTTTCCATGGAATAATTCTCTGGGGTTTTCCTCCTACATCTAAAACTGAAACTTCCTTCCTTTTCTTCTCTCCATTGGGGTTCTTGGCTAGTACAGAGATTTAGTTTGCTTTTCTAAGAGTCCTAATTGGCTTCACAACCAGAATAAATTAAATGGAAACGAAATCTATTTGCCTTTTGACTCAACGTCATCACCTCAATATCTTGTTTGCACCATTTTAGGCAAAGCACGCGTGCACAGAATCCTTACATGCATTTTGAGCCCCTTTAAATCATGCATGTCAACATTGACATATCAATGAGATACTGGGTTTTTGTATGTGTTTCAGTCCAGTGAGGTCGTTACAGCGAGTAGAGGAGCAGTTGAAGATAGCCGGAGTGTGGCATTATGTCACACCCTTCTTGGAGATGGCCAATGTGATACTGGATGGAGTCAACAAGGATCTTTACCCTGGAGGTATGTCGCTTGAAGAAGGGTCCACCGGTGAGACTAGAACACTCGTTCACCTTGATAGTGTGACGTGATTGGCATGTCGTGGCCGAGCGGATAAGAACACCGGACTCAAGCTCTTGGGTTTTCTGATCAGCAGAGTGTGGGTTTGAGTCCCAGTCGTGACACTTTGTCCTTAAACAAGACACTTAACCATTATTGCTGCGTCCTTCTGATGGAATGTAAAGCTGTAGGTCTCGTTTGTTGTGTAATGCACGTAAAAGAACCCAGTGCACTTATCGTAAAGAGAAGGGGTTCGCCCCGGTGTTCCTGGTCTGATCGGCAGCATATTGCGCCACAGCACCTTGTAAACCGTTACATGGTGCTTCAAAGGAATAGGCCTCATACTTCAAAACATAGCTCCACATACCTTGCAGCAAAAAATACTGAGCGCTTTGATACGCCCATTGGGTGTGATAAAGCGCTATATAAGAACCAAGTATTATTAGTGACCTTAGGGGTGGCATGGGATGCTAGTGCGTAAAGCGCTCACATCTCCCTAATGGGGCACTGGTTCGAATCCTGGCTATATGTGAGTAGACTTGAGCGTTGGTTATCTAATGTACAACAAGGTTTTTTTTCCGGGCCCTCTGGTTGTCCCTTCTGGAAACAATAAACACTTTTGATCTCTGGCTGTGCTCCATGTTCATAGATGGGTTGATGTGGCTGGCTGCCAAAGGTTCTGCAGCTAAAACACATTGTAGCCGCGTCACTCGCAATTTAGCTATTCACCTGTGAGTAAGGATGATTAGCCTCCCAAACTATTATATTTTTAAATAACAAAGGGAATTTTCTTTGTATTTTTAGCAAACTAGAGGAATTTTTCAAAACAATCAGTAATTGTCATTAAAGAAGTTTGAATTATTATTGGGTTTTGTTTTTTTAGGAGCGGCTCTACCAGAATTGTTGTACAACAGAACTGTACTGGATAGGTTCTTACAGGGTGCCTTGGACAGGGCGTCTCCAGAACTGGCTCAGACGATTATCCTGGAGCAGTTTTACTCAATAGCAACGGTAACTGCTCTCTAAATAATGTTGTCGAAATCACTTATTACCACTTTTTCAAAGCCCACACTCCTCCCAAAATAAAAATTGTTTGTTTGTCCACAGAGGCTCCTCAAAAGGTAGGGTCGGTAGGTCGATTTAAAGGCACTGAACACGTTTGGTACTTGTCAAAGACCAGTGTTCTCACTTGGTGTATCCCAACATTATGCATAAAATAACAAGCCTGTGAAAATGTGGGCTCAATTGGTCATCGAAGTTGCAAGAAAATGATGAAAGAAAAAACACCCTTGTTGTACAAATGTGTGTGCTTTCAGATAGGAATAAAAACTTCTTGCAAGAAGTTTTTATTATTTTAGTGAGAAATTACCTCTTTCTCAAAAACTACGTTACTTCAGAGGGAGTCGTTTAATACAATGTTTATACTATCAACAGCTCTCTGTTGCTTGTTACCAGGTAAGTTTTTATGCTAATATTTGTTTTGCGTCATTACCAAATGTATACGATACCTTTAAAACAAAAAATAATAAAAACATTTATATGTATATTGTATTTGGGAATAAAAACTCTTTGGTATTAAAATGATAATTCCAAACACAAAACACAACACTTTCACTGTATTGAACTCTTTTAATAATTATCTTTATATCCAATATATAGTTTCTTCCTGTTTCGACCAATTTTGTTGAGATTTTTAATGAAAACTTTGAAAGAAAAAAAACCCTGCAACTTTTTCAGTCGCGACGCAAATGACGGTCAGTCGGACAAGGACAAGCAAACTTTTTTTGGGGGGGGGGCCTATAGATACTGTAAATTTGTTTGTTTTTATTCCACATAAATAAGATAACAAGGGGAGAAATTTTGATGACATTTTAAAAAAATTGTCCTTTTTTCCTGAAACAGTTGGCTTATTTTCATCTGACTGATACTTGGGAGGAGACCTTCTGTACACCTTTTCAGGGGAACTTTTATTACGGTTACCCACCCGAGATTAATGGAACTGCCCTGAGACAGACGCTGTGCCAGTTGAACCGAACAGAGTTCTTTGAGATGCTCGATTTCATTATAGGGGTGGACGTGTTGCATGTGCAAAAATTGGTAAGGATGACTTTATTTATCTATGTCTTCTTCTTTCTTTTGAGTGCTGCCTTCAAATCATGACACACTGCCATACACACCGGGGCGAACCCCTTCTCTTAGCGATAAGTGTGTACTGGGGTCCTTTACATGCATGGATAGTTTTTATGACAACACATGGGACCTAATGTACGGCTTCATGTCCCATCCGAAGGACGATACAATAATGGTTAAGTGTCTTGAAGGACACGAGTGTCACAACCAGGACTGGAACCCACACTTTGCTGATCAGAAACACCAGAGCTTGAGTCCGGTGCTCTTATCCGCTCGGCCACGACACGCCACTTTTGTGGAACAATACTTTTTTTTTACCATTCAATAATAAAAATAATACGCAGTTTTATATCGCACTTTATCACACCCGAGGGCGTCTCAAAGCGCTCATTTTGTCCCACAAGTTATGCGGAGCTGTGTTTGAAATACAAGACCCATATATTTACATAGTGCCATGTAATGGTTTACAAGGTGCTGTGGCGCAATATGCAGCCAATCAAACCAGGAACACCGGGGTGAATCCTCTTCTCTTAACATTAAGTGCACTGTTTTTTTTCATGTGCATTGCACAACACATGGGACCTACGACCTATGACCTAAGTGTCATGACCTTTTATAGATCAAATGTCCGTGGTGTCCGTTTGTAAATGCTCTAGCCGGAAACGCGGTTGGTACCCGCTGTCAAAAAGTGGATGTATTCAACATTTTTTATGAAAATACCATGAGTTTTTTGCTGTTTTCTCAACTGGTAGACACTGTATTCAGTGGAAACTTTCACAGGTGACTTTCATTGTATCTTTATTGAAAAATTCTCCACTAAATCAGCGTTACGTTGACAAAAAAAACAAACGATGACCCTACCTTTAAAAAACCCCAAATACTCCTTTTTCATTTACAGATCTTTGAAATTGGTAACATCATTCCACGCCCTCCCCTTAACGACACATACCAGCAGTATTATGACTGGGAGGCTCTCATCGCTGACATCATTGTTGCCGTGCAAGGCATGATGGGAATGCCATCATTCGCTCAAAATGGCAACATGACACAAATGTTGATTTTACTACAAGAGCTGCAGGCTGGACTAAGTCAATTCAACCTGAAGTTGTAAGTTGATAATAATAATAGTATCTTATATAGCGCAATTTCAAAGAGTGATCATTGCGCTTTGAACATTATTACCCCTGGTCACTGGGCCATTTATTTCATTCCTTAAAGGCACTGAACACGTTTGGAAATTGTCAAAGACCAGTGTTCTCACTTGGTGTATCCCAACATATGCATAAAATAACAAGCCTGTGAAAATTTGGGCTCAATTGGTCATTGAAGTTGCAAGAAAATGATGAAAGAAAAAACACACTTGTTGTTCAAATTTGTGTGCTTTCAGATAGGAATAAAAACTTCTTGCAAGAAGTTTTTATTATTTTAGTGAGAAATTACCTCTTTCTCAAAAACTACGTTACTTTAGAGGGAGTCGTTTCTCACAATGTTTTATACTATCAACAGCTCTCTGTTGCTTGTTACCAAGTCAGTTTTTATGCTAATATATATTTTGAGTAATTACCAAACGTGTACAGTGCCTTTAAAAGGATTGTATTTGTTTGGTAATTGGAACCCATTGTTTGTTTCAATATTATATAGTTGTAGACCATAAAGCTAACCTGTGAAAATTTCATTTCAAAAAGTGGTAGTGTTTTTGAGATATTGCCGAAAATCTGGAGTGGTTATGTCACGAAGGAAGAATAATCTGAAATTGGCTTGTTATTTTATGCATATGTTGGGATACACCAAATGAGAACACTGGTCTTTGACAATTTCCAAACGTATACAATCCCTTTAAGCAATGCAGAGGGCCAGCCACACACAATATGCTGGTGGTCTAATTGATCTAACCCGATTTCAACAATGTCCCGGCAGGACGGTTGAAATTCTGGAGCGTCTGGATCCTCTGATGAACCAAGATGGAGTTTGGTTGGATGTCAAACATTACGTTGCCACGGTGACAGACATCGCGGAAATCTTCAATCAACAACTGGAACTTCTGGCTGGTGAGTACATGAAACGTTTTGAGTGAAAAAAAAATTTAAAATGCAAATTAAGTTTTTTATCCTGAACAAATTTTGAAATCACACTGATTTGCACTTATAAGTTACATGTTGTAAATAGTGGGCCTTTTCACATGATGAAAAATTCCCATGTTGGATACAGGTCCGACCTGCATAAGATTTGACAGACCTTTTCTCACTAAAACATTTCAATCCAGCGTTGAACCGTGTAGATCACTTGATCTGTTTCATAACTAAACCTGCTGGGGAGGTGGGTGGACTCGTGTGGAAAATTACATGTGTAGCAAAAAAACCCAGACAGTGTCGGGCAATGTGAAAGCAGAGCAGATTTGAACTGTGTTGAAATGTTATGAAGTCAAATAATAAACTACAAGGCACCCACGAACAAAGATATTGACAAAATAGGGAGACCACCAACATAGGGCTAGATAGCTCAGTTGGTAGAGCACCAGCACGTTAATCCGGAGGTCGTTGGTCTAGTCAATTTTTCTTTGTTCAACCCCAAATCATGTTATGAAGTCAACACATATTGGAACAGTTTAGCTTTCGGCATGGTTTGGAGCTTGATACTGTGAAAAGGCCTAATGTTTATCATCCTTTTTTACACCATGTGTTGTTCCTGTAATTATTTGTTTTGTTACTGTGGTGTAATTCATTTCCACCACTTCTCCTCCAGAATCGGGTTACACTATTGAACATTTATTTAGCGATGCAGCCCCCACCTACTTGAGTCAGTTTCTATCACCTGAAAATGTGCAAGCCCTGCTGGATGCCTCCATCAACCCTGGCATGGTAAGTCAAGTCTGGAAGCCGGGTCCAATTTCATAGTGCTGTTTAAGCAGAACATAATGCAGAAAAAACATTCTGCTAAGCATCAATTAAACAGGATACCAGTCACAAATGGTACATGTGACATGGTATTTTGGCTAGTAATCTTATTCTGGTAAGCAACATTTCATTGTGCTTTATAGCTAATGGTTGTGCTTAAGCAGCTCTATGATATTGGGCCCTGGTTAAAAAACTCTGTTGAGTTTATTAGCTTCCATTGCTCGTTAGTGGTTTGTCGTGGGCAAGCAGTCTAGTACACCGGTCTCAAGTTCTGGTGGCTAAGTCATTAGGGTGTAGGTTCGAATCCAAGTCATGCCATTTGTGTCCTTGAGCAAGACAATCAACTATAATTGCTTCTTTTCACCCAGGGGTTAAATGGGTACCTGTGAGGGCAGAGATGGTTCTTATGATTGATTGAGCTTCTTACTTGGCAATACAGTAGGTCGGGAATTACACAGAGACCGTGGAGGCCATGGCCTCTGTTGCCCTGGTCTCAGCCTTGGTGCCCCCATCAAAAGTCTTCCATAGACTTTTAAGATATTCCAGTGTAACTGCCCTTTGCAAAATGAAAATGGCCTTGCCGTCTTAAACATGAAATTCCAAACCTGGCACAGGCTGTACAAACCCCAGATGGAGCAGATGTTTTGACCACTAGACCAACGACAAGGGGCTAGTCTGAATTCTATGCTTTTAATATATACAACTGTCTCAAAACTTATGTTGAATCAACTATGGCGTGTCGTGGCCGAGCGGATAAGAGCACCGGACTCAAGCTCTGGTGTTTCTGATCAGCAGAGTGTGGGTTCGAGTCCCGGTCGTGACACTTGTGTCCTTAAGATTTGAACTTTAACCCTTTAGAGACCATTCATTTCTGTATAATCATGACAAAACACTCAGACATTGCTTGTCCTTCGGATGGGACGTAAAGCCGTAGGTTCTGTGTGTTGTGTAATGCACGTAAAAGAACCCAGTGCACTTATCGTAAAGAGAAGGGGTTCGCTCCGGTGTTCCTGGTTTGATCGGCAGCATATTGCACCACAGCACTTCATGGTGCTATGTAAAGGAAAAAGGTCTCATACTTCAAAAACGTAGCTCCACATACCTTGCAGGAAAAACACTGAATGTTGGAGCGCCATGAGCGTCACTGGGTGACGGATTTGAGCGCTATATAAGAAGCCACTATTATTATTATTATTTCTGCCAAGAAATGTTGTGCTGGTGGCTTAATGCAAATGGTCAAATTTTATCAACACATTTTAGAGTGAGTACTTTTTTGTTGGTTTCAATAGATTGGAATCTTGGCCCAGCCTGTCGAGCTGTCTGCCGTCCTTTGTGATGCTGCTCGGTTCGATGCCTTCATCCTTCTTCCGAATGGCTCTGATAAGGCTGCAATACAGGGCGCCCTCTGTGGACTGTCTATGGCCAACGAGACCTTCGTACAAGACCTCGTGGCAACGTTTAATATCAGCAAACTACAGATTGAGGTAAAAAATTAAATTGTTGCTTTTTATTTTTGAATTTAATTGTTGTTTTATCTTTTGTAGTTTTCCCGAAGACGAGCGCAGAAAGCAAATTAAAACAAGAAAGATTTGAACTTTAACCCTTAGAGACCATTTATTTCTGTATAAATCATCACAAAACGCCCAGACATTGCTAATATTGTTGTTCATTTCTTTAATCAAATTTTGTCAGTAAAAATGTCAACAGAAATAACATGAAGCAGAAAATTTAGATTTGTGTTTAGAAATAGGTATGCTTTGTCAACATACTACATTGGAAAATTTCATATCTCGAAGTGACCTTTACTTTAATTTTAACCTCTTTATGTGAATGGAAGTAGGTCAAACTTTGCGACCGTTTGCGGCCGCTATGGGCATTTTGGTACAAGCCGCTTGTGGCCGCTATGGTCTCAAAAGGGTTAATAGATCTAACAATCATATCAGGGATACAAAGTATTTGTGTTTCACCTTACACCAATGTGTGAGAAGCACTGTGTAATTATTGCTTTCCCCAAGTCCTGGAAAAAAATCCACAGGCATTACTACTCAGGTGGGATGTGAACCCACGTCCCTTTCGCATTTCACTGAGCAGATATCTTAACCATTAGACTTCCGAGCGTACCCGGTGACAAGAGGCTAGTTCAAAACCTGCAATTAGCAGCAGGTTACCGTTGAACAGTTCAACTGATACTGTATTAAAATTAATATAATACGGACCTGATCAAACAATTTACATTACTTCTTTTTGAAAACAAAAATGTTCCTAGCTGAGTAACTTTTTAAAAAACCATAATAAGTTCATATTGCAAAAAACATGTGGAGTGGTGAATTTTTTTTGACTTTCAACAAAAAGATTGGAGTGTCCTGGCGAATGGTGTAGTCCACTGTACTCAAGCTCTCGTGTTTTCAGAATGTAAGTTTGGGAGCCGGTTGTGCAAGCGTAGCTTAAGACTGTGTCGGAAGTGGCGGCCACAGCATTGAAGTACAGTACATCCTTAGTAACACCCTTAGCAACAGCCGTAGCCATAGCTGTAGCCGCCAATTTGGATACGGCTTAAAGGCATCGTACACGTTTGGTAATTGTCAAAGACCAGTGTTCTCATTTGGTGTATCCCAACATATGCATAAAATAACAAGCCTGTGAAAATTTGGGCTCAATTGGTCATCGAAGTTGCAAGAAAATGATGAAAGAAAAAACACCCTTGTTGTACAAATTTGTGTGCTTTCAGATAGGAATAAAAACTTCTTGCAAGAAGTTTTTATTATTTAAGTGAGATATTACCTCTTTCTCAAAAACTACGTTACTTCAGAGGGAGTCGTTTCTCACAATGTTTTATACTATCAACAGCTCTCTGTTGCTTGTTACCAAGTCAGTTTTTATGCTAATATATATTTTGAGTAATTACCAAACGTGTACGATGCCTTTAATACAAACTAAATAATTGATTTAATTTGCAGATCCAGAACTTGTTAATGAGCAGCTCCCCACCCGGCACCCCAGTGGATGTCGACTGGCAGCGGACTCTGGATGAATTCCAACTGGTGTTCAACAACTTCCTAACCATACCAACCGGTCATGATTTCCTGGGAGTCTTTCTGTCCCAGTGGCTTGCCCTGTCTCTACCCACGGGAATTCTGCCTATCATGCAATCAAATCTCACGTAAGTCAGCTATTTCCTCTTTGTCGATCAGGAGAAATGATCAAGTTATGATTATTTTGTGAGATGTCACACAACATTGATGACAACAGTTTCTATTTTACATTTTTGGCAATTTGTATAAAGAAATATTACTTAAAGGCATCGTACACGTTTGGTAATTACTCAAAATATATATTAGCATAAAAACTTACTTGGTAACGAGCAACAGAGAGCTGTTGATAGTATAAAACGTTGTGAGAAACGACTCCCTCTGAAGTAACATAGTTTTTGAGGAAGACGTAATTTCTCACTAAAATTATAAAAACTTCTTACAAGAAGTTTTTATTCCTAACTGAAAGCACAAAAATTTGTACAACACAGGTGTTTTTTCTTTCATCATTTTCTTGCAACTTCGATGACCAATTGAGCCCAAATTTTCACAGGCTTGTTATTTTATGCATATGTTTGGATACACCAAGTGAGAACACTGGTCTTTGACAATTACCAAACGTGTACGATGCCTTTAAGTTTACACCAACAGTATTACTCTAAACATTATTTGTGTTTTACCCATAAACCAATGTGTGTAAAGCACTGTATACTCAGTACTTTCCCGAGTCCTGTGAAGAACAAAAATCCACAGGCATAATACTCGGGTGAGGTTCAAACCCACGACTTTTGCCATTCTAGATAAGATGTCTCACCAGTATGATTCTGATTTGTAACGGTTAATCATTTGTATGTTGCAGGTTTGAAATTCTTTTTTCTAAGTATTAAAGTGTTATTTCTTTCTCTTCTTCGAAATAATATTGTAATTCTGGCATTTTTTAAAAAATATATTTCATTCCTTTCACTTCAACTATTTTGTATATATAATGCACTAAATGCAATTTAACATAATCTATCACAATTTGAATGATAAAAAAATTAATTCAAACTCAATCGTTTGATTGAGATTTATAAGCCCACTCACCCCTCTTAATCTCGCTTCATAATCTTCCCTAATCTTATCCCTTGTCAATCTCTTAGTCTCTCTAATCTCATTAGTGCATCGGACTCAAGTTCTGGTTGCTGAGTCATCATGGTATGGGTTCGAATCCCGGTCATGACACTTGTGTCCTTGAGCAAGACTTAACTAAAATTGCTTACAATGGGTACCTGTGAGGGCAGAGATGGTTCTTGTGATTGATTTAGCTTAGTGCGGTACAAACTTGGCAGCACAGGCTGTATACTCCCCAGGGAGCTGAGATGGTTTAAGGAATGAAATATACGGCCCAGTGACCAGGGGTAATAATGTTTGAAGCGCAATGATCATTCTTTGGAATTGTGCTATATAAGAGTCAATAATACTATTATTATTATTATTATCCACTTGTATCTCCAGTATGGACCTGGTTCGTTACTGTGATCAGAGCATGCCAGCGGAGCTCGTCAACACTGAAGCTTGGCAGTCCATGATCAGACCAGCTCTGGACAAGGCTGACCTCTTTATGCAAATTACAGATGACCTTGTATTTGCACTGCCAGGTAATTTGGGGGTTTTTTCCACATAGATTTCCCATCAGGTTGTCAAACACTCTTGGGTGCGCACTCTTGGCCCCTTCACACTAGGTGAATTCCCCGGGAAAATCTCCAGAAAATTTGTTTGCCCTTTTTACACTTGAAATGCTAACCCAGGCAAACTTCCCGAAATTAAATATTTCATGTGAAATAGCTTCCTCTGCTTGGATACTTCAAGATAACGTAGATTTCCCAGAAGGTAGTCAAACACTACTGGGTGTGCACTCTTTCACACGAGATGAAGACCTAGAAATTGCCCTGGAAAATGTGGTTGGCCCTCCTACACTTGAAATGCTAACCCAGTCAAACCAATCAAAATTCACTTTAAGTGCCCGGCTGGCTAGTTCAATGTTTAAAAGCATCCCTACTTCATTTGAAAATATTGAATACTGAAGAAGCAGACGCATAAGTGAAAATGACATGCTAACTGGTCCTGCTCGCAAATCACTAAAAAGGTTAAAGGGGAACATTTCTACCTCTGCTTTGGAGTAGTGTTTAATGGGATAAACTTTGGGTTAGCATGCCGAGTGTTCATCTTTCCCTCAGGAAAATTGCAGCAAGTGTGAAATGAACTTTGAGTGGCGGTGGGGTGGAAATTCCCCAGGAATTTACTGGGGTTAGTTTCCTTTTCTGCAGTGTGAAACGGCTTCTGATAAAACACTGGTTTCCTATTTCTCTTATATGTACATGTGGGTGGCATGGGTGGCGTAGTGCGTGGCTTAGTGCGTAAAGCACTCACCTCTCACCACTGTGGCCCTGGTTCGATTCCCGGCTTAAGGCCATTTGAGAGTAGAGTTGTGCGTTAGTTCTCTCCTATGACACAAGGGTTTTTCTCCGGGCGCTCCAGTTTTCCTCCCTACGGAAAAATCAAACATTTCCAATCTCTGGCTGTGCTCCGTGTTTATATGTGGGTCAGTGTGGCTGGCTGCCCTAGGCACCCTTGCATGCCAGCAGCTTGAACACGTTGCAGCCGTGTCCTTCGCAATTCAGTTTCTCAGCTGCAAGTAAGGACGATTAGCCTCCAAAGTTATTATTATTATTAATAGTATGATTTATTTTGGTTATGCAGGTCATCAAGAAGAGCTGCAGAGTCTCCTGAACAACATCACATTGGTGGATGTGCTCACAGTCTTCACTGAGGTTGGAAATGGCATCACAGCCGCCAGCACATCCATTCTGTTTAACCCTTTCAAATTATCAATGGTAAGAGTGAAAATTTTGTTCAACTCTCCTACTATTAGGGCCCAATTTCCTAGAGCTGCTTACCGCCGATTTTGTACTTAATGCGCAAGTTTCCATTTCATAGCGCTGCTAACCGTAAGCACACGAAAGGCATACTAACCTTCCGGTGCTTACTGTATGAAAATGAATGACAAAACAATGCAAATCCATGGTGAACGCACAAGCTGGCTGCCAAATTTTCTTACTAATCTGTGAAATAAGCTTACCGTTAAGCAACACTATGAAATTGGCCCCTTGTATTGACCCTGTGCTTGACGCGCCTAACCTGTCGGCCATTTTGGATGTCAAAATGCACACAAAGGAATTGACCCCCAAAATGGTGGGTATGGTAGACGCGCATTTTGCTAAGGGGGTCAACATTGTGGAGCCCACTGTTTCACTGTCCAAAACCATTTACACGCTTCACTGATCATGCAAGGTTGTAGGGTATAGTCTGCAATGATGTACTTCTCAAAGAAACTGATGATGTCTTGTTTAACTAGTGGCGTGTCGTGGCCGAGCGGTTAAGAGCACCGGACTCGAGCTCTGGTGTTTCTGATCAGCAGAGTGTGGGTTTCAAGTCCCGGTTATGACACTTGTATCCTTGATGCTTTACCATAATTGCTTTGTCCTTCAGATGGGACATTAAGCCGTAGGTCCCGTGTACTAGGATTGGTAGTGCAGGTAAAAGAACCCAGAACACTTATCGTGGAAGAGTAGGGGTTAACCCCGGTGTTTCTGGTTCACATAGCAAGTACCCCTGTTTACTGGTTTCCTCAGGCTTGCGAGCTGCAGTGATCAAGTTCACTTTATTTTGATATCATATTAGTTAATTTTAGTAATAACAATTAGTTAAACAAGCTGTAGAACTTAACAATACCGGAGTATGAGGCATCCTTGGTTTCATTACCAGAAATATATACTACTAATAATAACTTAAACCTCACTGGAAAAAAATCCTATATTTAGTGATGCAAGCCCCAAGATTTGTCTTGGTGTTGAGGTTTTGTATCATGAGTCATATTATCTTGGGGTGATTTCTTTCAGGCCATCCGATTGATCTTCAACATTGTAAGAGGTAATCTCCCGGAGGGTATAGTCTGCAATGAGGTACTCCTCAAAGAAAGTGAAGGTGTCCCAGCTGATGTAAACCTCACCGATGTCAGCACCCTGCTCTGTGGAGTCGAGAAACTTGTACATACACAAGCTGTCCAGGAAGCTCTGAGGATTATGGGATTTGATGACACCTTGACAAAGGTAAACAGTCAATCCAATCGGCCATTTTCACTGTGAAAATTGTTTGGCCCCCATTTCTATATAGTGGGCAAACGCAAACCAGTCCCAGTCCCAGTCGTGACACTCGTGTCCTTAAGCAAGATACTTAACCATTATTGCTGCGTCCTTCGGATGGGACGTAAAGCCGTAGGTGTGTGTGTTGTGTAATGCACGTTAAAGAACCCAGTGCACTTATCGTAAAGAGAAGGGGTTCGCCCCAGCGATCCTGGTTTGATCAGCAGCGTATTGCGCCACATACCTTGTAAACCAATGCATGGTGCTAAAAAGGAATAGGTCTCATACTTCAACGTAGCTCCGCATACCTTGCATACGCTCCCAGGGGCGTGATAAAGCGCTATATAAGAGCCCGGTATTATTATTATTGTTAAACCAAACACAGCTCTGCATAATTGCAGTCAAAATCATGAGCAGTTTGACATGCCCTATCGGGAGTAGATATAAGATAACTGGATTTTGAAATTAAAAAAGTCGGATCCCCTTAAGATGATCCCCTGGCTGCCGCTTCCCAGGTTGTTTCGTAAACTTGGGTGTGATTCCTGGCTACACGGTAGCTAGCGGTTGTATGGCTTCTGACTGGCACCCCCGAACAAAGATATTGACGAAACAGGGAGATCGCCAACATAGGGCTAGATAGCTCTGTCAAACCTCGGCTTGGACTCCCGCTCCGACTTGGGCTCTGTCTGATGTTCAAACCACCGTGTGCAATATACATTCTGCTCCAAAAATGTATAGGCCTGCAGGCCGGTGCATACTCGCTGCGTTTCCACTGCGTACGCAGCATGGAGCCCAAGCCGGAGACGGAGCTGGGCCAAGCCGAGGTTTCCGAAAGGCCCCTGATAGAAGGCCGGCACGTTAAACCACAGATCGTTCGTTCAAATCCCGCTCTGGTCAATTTTTCTTTATTCAACCCCAAATCAGATAAAAGAACTGTTATCATTGAATAGCCACCCAACATTTGACGGATTTTGTTTGTTTTCTTCACCAGATCTCTGCTCTATTTGGCGAATACCCAGTCAGCTCTGAGGCCTTTAACTGTGCAGCATTCGTCACCAACACTCAAGAGTACTTGGACAGATTAGCGGCCGTCCAATCGGACTATGCATTATTCATCCAGTCATTTCAACTCCCAGAGTACTTTGACCTGATTGCCGTTCTGCCGCAGATTCGCGGTAACATCTCAGCTGAAGAGTTACAGAGGTAAGGGGGCATTCAGAATAGTCAATGTTTAAAACAAAAAATTGTTGACAATGTTTTGACCCACCCACCCACACCAAAAGTAATGCCTCAAATGAACCAAATATTTTACATCAAAGGTCTCCAACATTAGTAAGTTTTCCATGGCTTTTCCTGGATTGAAGAAACAACTTTGTAGTTTAACCAGGAACTAAATTGACGATCTTGGCCAGCTGGGTATTTTTTTCTTCTTCTTTTACAATTGCTTATTTATATATATATTTAAAAAGATAATTATAAAAATTGAATTGAAACTTTTTAATATTTACTATGCTAAATGGCCCCTAAGTTCTTCCATTTGTTCTTGCTGAGTTCGCATGATGGGTTTGCTCCATTAGACAATTTGGGCTGTTGTCTACTGCACTTTTGCTTCCCAAGTCTTTCCCCAGGGCATTAATAAGTAAACAAACTCCCCACTGAGTTAATCCTGATAAGACATTTAGCAATTAAGCTCCACTGGACCCGAAAGTGATCTGATAATCAGCAAGGGGTTAAATAAGGTAGAACTAGGGCTGGTGCAAAACAGATTTCTCAGCTGTTTTCAAGTTCGAGCCTTGCAAAGATGTGAATTTGACAAAATGGATTTCTAAACTGTACACAAATTGTTCTGAGGACTTTAACGAAGTGAGCCATTGACTTTTCCTTGTTTGATGCAGTTTAACTGAGTTGTTAAATCTTCTGACGTCATTGACTGGTCCCCTGTATAGCAGTGATAATTTAAACAACGGAACCATCATCGATGCGTTTCTGCCATATTTAGACCAGATTGACGAGTACCTCGGAGCTCAACAGGGTAAGTCAAACTGATGGAAAAGTTTTCTTCCAGGGCCCAATTTTCATAAAGCCTGTAAGCACAAAAACTTGCTAACAGGCAAATTGGGTTTTCAGTCCCCACCTGGGCCCAATTTCATAGAGCCGCTGCTTAAAACCCTCCGATGGCCTATCGGTCTGCAGCCAGTAGACCGAAAACACACTTTAGTTAATTACTCATTAAGTTATTAGCAAAAATAGTTGAAACCCTTTAAGTTCTATCCTCAGACAGGCCCGATTGACATAGTCTATGACCTTATAGGCAGTGTGACTCATGGGCTCGGAATCTCCAGTTAGAAAACACTTTCTACATAGACTTGTGCACAAAAAATACTGCGGTTTTACAGTGAAAACACATACAAATTAACACACAAAAATTAAAAATTATTTCATTTCATTTTTTTTTTTAAACTGTCTCTACAACATCTGGAAAGGTTATTAGCTTTGAAAAAAGTATGAAGTCAACATTACAAAGGAGTTATACACGTTTCCCAGCGGTCTACTGGCTGCAGTACTGAATGGCATTCATGTAAATCTGACAGGCGTGGGGCATCGCAGGGTTTTAAGCAGAAAATATTGCTTGACAAATTTCTGCTAAGCACAATTTAGCAGGATACCAGTCATAAATTGTACATGTGAAATGGTATTTTGGCTGGTAACCTATTTCTGTTAACCCAAAATGTTCTCTGCACATTTGCCTTTTGTGCTTAAGCAGCTCTATGATATTGGTCCCAGATTGCATGGGTTTTTCCCCATTGGGGTTTTCCTCCCACATCTAAAACTGAACATTTCTTCTTCTTCCTATTCATCCTGTTATTGGCACAGTTTATAGACCTTTCTTTTGCAACGTCACAGCCCGAGTTTTTGCCAACCGAGGTTGGAAAACTATGGAAAGCCATTAATGCAAAGCATAAGCAGATAGCCACAGTTTGTAATAATGTTACACAAATATTCAAAGATAGTGTTGAATTTGTTGGAAACAAAGCAACCAATTATGGTATGTATTTTTGGTTGATTGAAAGTGTACAGAAATGTTGAATTTGGACACAACATTTGTTAACACGATTGAATGTTTTGCTAACATTCGGCCGTCCATGCCAACCAGCGCGGTTTGTTTATCAACATTAGAAAGGTCTATACAATGTTCCCCACACATCGATGCAGGGTCAAACCAAAATTATTTCAATAGGGTTTTTTTTTCAGAATCGTTTTGTCAACGGTTATCATTTACACTGGTTTCTAATTGCATGTAGGTTACATGGAGCTGTTTGATTTGAGTTCACTGTGGTTGAACACATCTTCAATCAGGCAGTACTTATCTGAAATACCGGGTCTAAACTCCAGTGCCATCGATGCTTTCATCAATGCTAAACTCAATACATCAGCTGTAAGTATTACAAATCTTTCTTTTCTTTGCTCTAGTTTTTGAAGAGTGTTTTGTAAACATTTTTGAGGAAAGGTGATCTAAACCACTTCCCAACAGTATTTTAAAAATTATCATTGTTCCTCTGTGCTGTTTTAGTTTTCTGAACTTTTCAAACTTCCAAAGTAGTTTTGTGTTGTTTTTATATCGTTGTCACAATGAAACCCTGCTCAAACAAATTAAAGACAACAATCGTTCTCATAAAATGCACCGGATTTTTTGTTCCCTTTTGAAAAAATTATTGAATAAGCCACGGCCAATAATCGGCCATGGTCTCCTGGAATCCTGGACTTGACTCCCATACGCTGAAGACAATGATAAACACTGGTGGCAGGCTATCGATCTTTTGTACCTTATTAAATAATCCTTATTTGTACAACAAAAGGACAAAGGTCTGAAATTGGCCATTACACAATAACCCCCCCCCCCCAACTGACCGCAACAACAAAAAATGCACCGAAGTTGTTCCGAGCATTTGTAAACATCCACCATTCTTCAGTTTGGACAATTTTTGCAGAAATCAAGCAGTCGATCATTTTTTTAAAAATTATTTTCTACATGTCAATCATTTATTGTTCTCCATCTCTGATTTCCATTCTTCAGTTGGCCATTCTAACCAAGATGCCCGGTAACTTAGCAGAACATTTCTGCATGAATGACGCCCTCGCCACTGTGTTCATCATCGAGGATTCCGCCACAGCGTCTGAGATTCATCTGATGATCTGTGGAGCTCTAAGTTCCGCAAATACCCTGGACTACATCCTGGGTTCCCTCAATGCCACGGAGCTAGTTCGCTCGGTGAGTGTCTCTTTTCAACTCCTTAAAATATTCCAAAGTAGGGTTGTGTTTGATTTATTTATTTATTTATTGGGGGTTTCGGCTATCCGCCGAAACCATCTTTGTTTTCGTCGAGATTTTTCTTTTTTTTGTTATTATTATACTTCCATCCGAAAGTTCTCATAGCATTAACCCGTGAAACTAAGTTATGGTTCGATCTCAGGAACTACAGTCTTAAAACACACAAACGACACATCAAATGAAAGCTTGTGCTCTAACTTAGATCCAGCAGCAGTTGTTTTGAGTATTTTTCGTTCATTTCTTGGCGATATTACCGATTTAGAAACGTATTTTTTGAAAGAATTTTACAATTTCTCCGTGTGTGATCTTGCGTAGACACTGTACATAGTGATAAGGTCCTCTTTCACACCCATGTATAGAGAGCCCGTCAGTGCAATGCGATATCGTACTGACCTTTGATCCTTCCATTCATGATTTATCTAACGATGGCAGGATATAGAGCGTGGAAATAGGGAAAAACAAGAGGATGCTATACAGGCTGACCATTAATATTTCTCAGATTTCTCAGCGCCCAAAGGGTTATCAATTATTTAGCATCTTTCGTTCACCACAACCCTATAGACACCTATTTCTACTTGTGTAAAACAATTCTCATGGACACAAGAATTACAGAAGGCAGTATTTGAACACACTAACGGCACATGTAACTTTTCATTCTTAGTTTTTAATTTATTATTATATTTTTTAACGGCCTTTTTTCCCATATGCTTTCAATTACTAATAATCATTACGTTCCACCCCTTCATAGCGCCTTCTGTCAACGTGTTTTTGTTCGAAGGCATTGCATGGGGACAAATCTTATACCATATTGTAGGTTATAATATCTTACTATGAAAAACAAGTTTTCGTCAATGTGACGTCATCAGGTGTCAAGTTAATTATTATTATAAAAGGAAGCGTTAAAGGGATAGTTATTGGTTTTGGCCCATCACAATGTCAAGGTTGTGTGATAGAAATTGCATCACCATAAAAGTGCCCTAAAGCAATAGGTTCCATTTTCGTTAACTCTTTCACGTCTGGTGGACAATCGATCGCGTCATCGGGACTAATTAACAAACTATATGACGCCACCAAGACATTACTCAATTCTTAATTGTTCGCCTTCTTAAAGCCGAAACCCCAGTATTTGTTCGTAACAAATTCAGTTCTCGTTTCATCTTGTCTTACCCGGGTAGCCCCATCAGTTGTCAAAGAACTGTTCTCACAGGGGACGGGGACGGGGCAGGGGAGGTGGGGCCTGGATTTATACAGTTGTGGAGAATGAACCTTTATACGAGAGAAACCAAACTAGAGAATGAACCTTTATACAAGAGAAACCAAACTAGAGAATGAACCTTCATAGAGGAGAAACCAAACTAGAGAATGAACCTTCATAGAGGAGAAACCAAACTAGAGAATGAACCTTAATATGGTAGAAACCAAACTAGAGAATGAACCTTTATACAAGAGAAACCAAACTAGAGAATGAACCTTTATACAAGAGAAACCAAACTAGAGAATGAACCTTTATACAAGAGAAACCAAACTAGAGAGTGAACCTTTATACAAGAGAAACCAAACTAGAGAATGAACCTTTATACAAGAGAAACCAAACTAGAGAATGAACCTTTATACAAGAGAAACCAAACTAGAGAATGAACCTTTATACGGTAGAAACCAAACTAGAGAATGAACCTTTATACAAGAGAAACCAAACTAGAGAATGAACCTTTATACAAGAGAAACCAAACTAGAGAGTGAACCTTTATACAAGAGAAACCAAACTAGAGAATGAACCTTTATACAAGAGAAACCAAACTAGAGAATGAACCTTTATACAGGAGAAACCAAACTAGAGATTGAACCTTTATACAGGAGAAACCAAACTAGAGATTGAACCTTTATACAGGAGAAACCAACCTAGAGAATGAACCGTACAGTAGAAACCAAACTAGAGAATGAACCTTTATACAGGAGAAACCAAACTAGAGAATGAACCTTTATACAGGAGAAAACCAAACTAGAGATTGAAGCTTTATACAGGAGAAACCAAACTAGAGAGTGAACCTTTATACAAGAGAAACCAAACTAGAGAGTGAACCTTTATACAAGAGAAACCAAACTAGAGAATGAACCTTTATACGGTAGAAACCAAACTAGAGAATGAACCTTTATACAGGAGAAACCAACCTAGAGAAAGAACCTTTATACAAGAGAAACCAAACTAGAGAAAGAACCTTTATACAAGAGAAACCAAACTAGAGAAAGAACCTTTATACAAGAGAAACCAAACTAGAGAAGGAACCTTTATACAAGAGAAACCAAACTAGAGAATGAACCTTTATACAGGAGAAACCAACCTAGAGAAAGAACCTTTATACAAGAGAAACCAAACTAGAGAAAGAACCTTTATACAAGAGAAACCAAACTAGAGAAAGAACCTTTATACAAGAGAAACCAAACTAGAGAAGGAACCTTTATACAAGAGAAACCAAACTAGAGAATGAACCTTTATACAAGAGAAACCAAACTAGAGAATGAACCTTTATACGGTAGAAACCAAACTAGAGAATGAACCTTTATACAAGAGAAACCAAACTAGAGAATGAACCTTTATACAAGAGAAACCAACCTAGAGATTGAACCTTTATACAAGAGAAACCAAACTAGAGAAAGAACCTTTATACGGTAGAAACCAAACTAGAGAATGAACCTTTATACGGTAGAAACCAAACTAGAGAATGAACCTTTATACAGGAGAAACCAAACTAGAGAATGAACCTCTATACAAGAGAAACCAAACTAGAGAATGAACCTTTATACGGTAGAAACCAAACTAGAGAATGAACCTTTATACAAGAGAAACCAAACTAGAGAATGAACCTTTATACGGTAGAAACCAAACTAGAGAATGAACCTTTATACAAGAGAAACCAAACTAGAGAATGAACCTTTATACAAGAGAAACCAAACTAGAGAATGAACCTTAATAGAGGAGAAACCAAACTAGAGAGTGAACCTCTATACAAGAGAAACCAAACTAGAGAATGAACCTTTATATGGTAGAAACCAAACTAGAGAATAAACCTTTAAACAAGAGAAACCAAACTAGAGAGTGAACCTCTATACAAGAGAAACCAAACTAGAGAATGAACCTTTATACAAGAGAAACCAAACTAGAGAATGAACCTTAATAGAGGAGAAACCAAACTAGAGAGTGAACCTCTATACAAGAGAAACCAAACTAGAGAATGAACCTTTATATGGTAGAAACCAAACTAGAGAATAAACCTTTAAACAAGAGAAACCAAACTAGAGAAGGAACCTTTATTTGGTAGAAACCAAACTAGAGAATAAACCTTTAAACAAGAGAAACCAAACTAGAGAAGGAACCTTTATACGGTAGAAACCAAACTAGAGAATGAACCTTTATACAGGAGAAACCAACCTAGAGAAAGAACCTTTATACAAGAGAAACCAAACTAGAGAATGAACCTTTATAGGAGAGAAACCAACCTAAAAAATGAACCTTTATACAAGAGAAACCAAACTAGAGAAGGAACCTTTATACAAGAGAAACCAAACTAGAGAAGGAACCTTTATATGGTAGAAACCAAACTAGAGAATAAACCTTTATACAAGAGAAACCAAACTAGAGAATGAACCTATGGTTTCAAATACCAATATTGTGAACTCCTCTCTCTCTTTCTTTCTTTCACTCTATCACCAGGTAACAATGTCCACACTGCTGGTCAATACCTGGCCGGAATACCTGAATTTGCTCTTGAATGCTCTGGAAGATTTCTCAGCCCTCGACCTGACCGCCATCGAAAGCCTCCTCACTGATCAGTGGCCACTGTTGGAGGATGGAGTTACAAACAGCACAGAGCTCGCCCTGCTAGCCATGAACGCAAAAGATTGGATCCGATTCATGCAAAGGTAGTTCTTAGAGAAAGAGTGGGGTCCAGAGTAAATAGAGAGAGATAAAGTAACCCTTAAGAAACCAAAGTGGCTGTAAGCGGCTCGTAACAAAATGCCCATAGCGGCCGTAAACAGCTGCAAGATTTTAATCTACTTCCAAATTCATTGAAAGAGGTCATAATGAAGATCATGTCCAGAATTGACCTTTTCCAATGTTTCCCATGTTGACATACTATTTACAATTGTAACACAAAACATAATTGTTGTTTCAAATTGTTTTTATAGACATTTTCCACTTGCTGAGTAAACAGCAACAAAACTGTCATGGTAGTTTCACAAGAACGTAGAATCCATCCACGTAATAGCGAGGTCTGCATCTCTGGCCACAGCATTCGCGAACGGACAACAATTGCATTCAGAAATCTGATTCTTTATTCGCTGAATACTGACAGGAAAGTTTCTAACTCTTTTACTTCCATGATATGTTCTTGCCAGTTTCCAGCCGGTAGTTGACGTTCTCCTGCCAGCCCTGATGGACAACCCCTACCTCCAGTCACTCCAGGCTATCTTGGACTCACTCAACGGCTTTGACAAAGTCCTGATCCTGATCACCAAGCTCCCAGGTGAAAAGATCTCTCTCTTTATTTCCAGATAAAAGTTGACGCTCCACGCCAAAACCAGGCACTTTCTGTCAAAACTCAAAACCAGTTTTTCTCACCAATTATAAGAGAATCATTTAGGGTTGAACAAAAAAATGTTACTTGATATTTGAAATAAAAACATTGCATCCCCTTAAGGTGATCCCTTAGCTGCTGCTTTCCAGGTTGTGTTGTAAACTTGGGTTTGATCCCTAGTTGAAGGTTGTGGTGTGTCGTGGCTGAGTGGATAAGAACACCAAACTCAAGCTCTGGTGTTTCTGATCAGCAGAGTGTGGGTTCGAATCCCAGTCGTGACACTTGTGTCCTTAAGCAAGACACTTGACCACATGCTTCGTCCTTTGTATGGGACGTTAAGCCGTAGGTCCCGTGTGTTGTGTAATGCACGTAAAAGAACCCAGTGCACTTATCGTAAAGAGAAGTGGTTCGCCCTGGTGTTCCTGGTTTGATTGGCTGCATATTGCGCCACAACACCTTGTAAATTATTACAAGGTGCTATGCAAAGGAATAGGTCTCAACACGTAACTCCACTCACCTTGTAGGAAAAATACTGAGGGCTTTGAGACACCCATCGGGAGTATAAAGTGCTATATAAGAACTGCATTATTATTATTATTATTATTTCTGACTGGCACCCCTGAACAAAGATATTGAAAAGAAAGGGAGACCGCCAACATGGGGATAGCTCAGTTGGTAGAACGCCAGCACGTTAATTCAGAGGTCAACAGTCCAAATTCCGCTCTTGTCAATTTTTCTTTGTTCAACCCCCAATTATTTAACATTTTTCCAGTCAGTTTCCCTTGTGGTTTATTACTTGATGTTGCAATTACATGGAATAAGAACTTATTAGGGCTCAAATTTATACCTTGGAGTGCATAGGGCAGTCAGACATTGGGAAACTGGGGGAAATCTACCTTTGCTTATGACATATCAGGAGGCTTCTCCTAAACCAGTGGATAAGTACTGTCCAGGACAAGGTTCTTTACCTGCCATTCATTCACCTTGTTTGAAATTGAGTGCAGAGAAACCATGGGAGAAGTTCAGAGTGTCTGGGGTCACATTTGTTTACAAACAGTAGAGGCTTAATCGCTATCTACTGGAAAACAAGCTCAGGGTCTCCACTATAATCAACTCCTCTACACTACACATCTTAGTTAAATACAATGACCTCCAAACCTTCCAGATCCCTCCAAAACCGCAAGTTTGTGTATACCACATTTAATCAGCCAGTCAAACCGCAGAGCGCTCAGCGGGGTGCATTGGCATAGGGCATGACTTTAGTGCATCGGAGAACTGTGTGCCTTTCAGCGAGTAAAACCATGTCTCTCATAAGAATACAGTCTGGCGGAAGTCCAACAAAAATTTGACATCGGAGAATTGTTATCCGACTACCTGTCCTGGATTGACTTTGACAAGAACCCTAATCGTAACATCAAAGTCTATTATTTATTTGTATCATTTGGTAAAATATCAACAGACCCTATGCACGGCATAGCTGAGCGTCAGATAGTGTTTGTTTCGGAAAGAGCTTTCAACTAAAAAGGCGCCCTCTTTCAACATCAATTGAAGGTGCTGTTTGAGTTTTTAGTATCGTATGAAATGCATGTTGGATTCACGAATGTCTTGTATTGGGTGGTTCTCTTCCCCAAAAAAACATTTCTTCAGATCTTTCTTTGGAGAAATTCTTCCGAGACTCGACAGAGTTTAGAGAGTTTCTTATCGGGGATATCGGCTTCTCACCGCAAGCTGCGTCCGATCTGCTGTCGGCTACTGTGAAGTTTCAGCAGGTAAGTAGCTCAAGGTTATGCTGGTGAGAGTAGACTGCATAAAGTACTACGTGCATATAATAATTATAATAATAATAATTTGGGAGGCTAATCATCCTTACTGGCAGCTAAGAGCTGAATTGCGAAGGACGCGGCTACAACGTGTTCGAGAAGCAGGCATGCAAGGGCGCCTTTGGCAGCCAGCCCACATCAACCCATTATGACCACGGAGCACAGCCAGAGATCGAAAGTGTTTGATTTTTTCCGAGGGAGGAAAACCGGATGGTCTGGAAAACCCTCGTGGCACAGCAGAGAACCAACGCACAACTCAACTCACATATGGCCCTGGCCGGGTATCGAACCTGGGTCACTTTGGTGAGAGGCGAGCGCTTTACGCACAAGCCAACCATGCCACCCTAAATATTCAAACGTTGTTTATTTTCCTTCAAACAAATATAGACACGAATGTGGGAACCCTTAAGATTCGCTTCGGCCCCACCGACCGCTAGGGATGGGCTTATGAGCTTGTACAATCTCTTGGTCAGGATGTAGTAGTGATGCATGATGGGAACGATTGTACAGCAGTCGGCGTAGTCACAATCGCAACATGTATACGCACGATATGATAAAGCATGGAGGCTCAATGGATAATATATCCGATCTAATGTTTTAACCAAAGTAAGAAGAATGTTGCGATCAAGCCCTATTTTTAGTACAAGGCAAAGAATGACAATAATTATTTGCAATGGATTTGCATTTTGTGTCAAATAAAGCTAGTAAGTTCATTACAAAGCTAATTCTTCAACTAGTACTAATATAGACCTTTATCATGCTACCACCATCTTGGTCATGTTCCCTGTATCAAATAACAGTAATGAATGCTAATATTCATTGTACAAAGAGGAGCCAGACTATTTCTCCTTCCAGCCTCGGTTTGGTTACATTGATTTGAATGGGAGAAAATCAAGATGGCCGCACCATGATAAAGGTCCATTGGGGGGGGGGGTTGGACTCAAGTTCTGTAATTTACAGAATGTGGCTTGGAGTCCTGGCCTGGTCAGTTGGTGGACACTTGTGTCCTTGAGCAAGGCACTAAATCATAATTGCTTCTCTTCACCCAGGAGTACAAATGGGTAACGATGAGAGCTGGGGAGTAATTGATGTAGTATACCTGAAAAATTGTTGTTTAACCTCGTTACTGCAGGTAGCAGTGTTGGCCGACTTCAGCCAGGTCAACAGTATCATCTGCACGGAGGAACAGCTGACCAAGATCATTGAATTTCCAGAGGGGGCAAATGTCACCTATGTCATTGAGTCTCTTTGCACTCTGGATACTGAACAGCTTGTGAATGTGTTGGATGGCGTTTTGCAGAGGCTTAATATTGGCACTTTGATTCAGGAGGTATGAAAGCAAGCCAGTTGGCTTCAGCTGAGGCATATCTAAGCAAGTTTAAGTGCAAACAGTAGTTAAAGGCAGGGTATACTGTTTGTAATTTTCAAAGACTAGTATCCTCACTTGGTGTATCCCAACATATGCATAAAATAACAAGCCTGTGAAAACTTGGGCTCAATTGGTCATCGAAGTTGTAACAAAAACAATATAAGAAAAAACCCACCCTTGTTGCATAGAATTGTGTGCTTTCAGATGCATGAGAAAGGCTTCATGCCTGAAGCCTTTCTCAGATTCAAATTATCGGGTGAAAAATTACCTCTTTCTCTAAAACTACATTACTTCAAAGGGTGTCATTTCTAACAATGTTTTATAGTATCAACAGCTCTCCAGTGCTCTTTACCAAGTAAATGGTCATTAATTGTTGGAGTAATTACCAAAGGTAAACCATCCCTTTAACTATAGTTGAACTATCTTAACTCAAACCCTGTCTAGTTGATGATGGTTAGTTGACAAAAATGTTGAATTTTCTGCACAAAACCTATAGACGTCCATCATATGGATAGTTATCTGTGGGCCAAGTGTGCACAAGGACCATTTGACGACTAGCGGCTGATATTAACTGGTACTCATGCTCAAAAGCATGTGCGTACCAGGCAATATCAGCGCGCCATAGAAGAGAGACAAACAAAAGACACAAAAGAACAAAACCATAACAAACACACTCAAAAGCGGCTTTAAAAAGATGGATTTTTATATTACATTTAAAAGAGGCAAGTTTCCGTTCGCTAAGTATATGCAACGGTAGCGCATTCCAAAGCTTAGGGGCTGCCACAGAAAAAGCCCTATCACCAAATGTAGCCAACATTTTACCAGTTGGATAATCTATTGGACAGACCATTATCCACTGACCTGAAGTTGATAAGTAGATACTTTCCAGATGGTAATTCCCATACTGACCCAAGATATCACGTATTTCTTTGTCATTATGTGGTTTATGTACATATTGCTCATCCACATAATGACACCACTTGTACACAGCCTATGAGGGAGGTTTTTCTCTCACCCTGTACATTTCTCCCCCTCTCGCTGTCTCCAAAGATTTCCAAAAGCCTCGATTTCATAGTTACCTCAATTTTATGCAATCTTTACTGGCTTCCAATTAAATTTAGAATCATTTACAAACTCATGATCTTAACCTACCGCTCAATACATGGTACCGTACTGTCATATTTATCTGAACTCATCAGGCCTTATAACTCCAGTCGATCTGGTCTTCGTTCAGCAAGTCAACATCTTCTGTCTGAACCGAGATCTTATCGCTCCTGGGGAAATAGATCTCTCCGTACTGCTGCCCCTCGTCTTTGGAACAACCTTCCTCACAACATTCGCTCTATTTCATCCCTCAACTCCTTCAAAACTTCCCTCAAAACCCACCTCATGGTAATTGCCTGCAACAGCACAGTCTAATTTAATTTATATGTCTTTTGTTCTGTAAATTGCTTCTTTGTCGCGCCTTGAGCGCCTAGTTGTTAGGTGGATATGTTTGCGCTTTACAAATGTTATGTTATTATTATTATTATAACGTATTCTGTTCTGTCTATCGGCAGGTATTAACAAACAGTCTCGTCAGCATACTTGGCAACACCACCTCCTCCCTGAGTGAAATCTCAAAGGCAGCAGGTGATCTCAAAGTTGTCCAGGAGTACCTTCCGGAAATCATGGCTCAATTCCAGGCCAAGAATCTCGGCCCCATAGACATAGAAGACATCGCCAGCACCTTCTTCGGTGAAATGAGTTCGCAGCATGCCTCCAGGCAGGCATTCTCTGAGATGATCTGTGGCGCGGGGGAGAAAATATCTTTGTTCACATCCAGGAGGCGAAGAAGTGTCGATGTAAGCCGGACAAAACGAGATGAGGAGTTTGATGAAGTAGAAGGAAGCAGTAAGTATACCATAACGTCTTTAGCAGGAATAATATTCATATTAATACTACACATTTTATAAGGTGCATTTTTCCAATAGACAGTACAAGTCTTGCGCGTTTTACATGGGCAGAAGTTTTGTTTTGTCAATTATTTTAGTTTAACGTAGTTTATGGCTATACAAATTATAATGTTATATTATATTGTTGTTGGTAATAAGTGATTAACAATATGAAAGTAAAAATCAATTATAATGAAGAAAACCTGAGAATGAGACTTGATCTCCAATTCCGGTTACTTGTAAAAAATTAAGAATTTTGCCCAACTGACGGTCATGTTGTCATTAAACCTTTGTAATAGACGCACACATTTGGGCATGATTGGCAAATGGGGTTTCTAACTATAAGCATCCTCGTCCCTAGTTTTAATTTTGTTTCAATGTTAAATTAAACAAATTATTTATATTATACAAAAATTTAAAAACAAATTTATAAGAACTTGCTATGGGTTCTTTATGTTCAAGAATTTTGTATAACTATAATTTTAAAAGAAGAATTGATTTCATAGAAAAATATAGTCTTCGTTCAAGTTTTTTTCTCGTTTTCGATATGCGCAAGACTTGCACAGTCTATACACTTGAAAGAGCACCCCCAGAAAAGTCACTTTAAAAACTCAGTGAACTTACCAGTATCTCCAAAGGTGGTCGCCAGCAGACGGACAGGGTGGGCGAGCCCTTCATTAACGTCTCCCACTGCATCGATCTGGAATGGTTAATTCCATTCCATTATGAGCAGGTGACGGCACAGGAAGCAAAACTAATAAAAGTGTTCATTTGTAATGTGCCATGTCTGTCATAAATGACACTCCTGGCACAGAATTACCAATGTAGTGAGAGCACAACCAAAGACACTGATGTCTTGTTAATCTACAGGTTTTCCCGTAGTTAGGCACTAACAGTGTTTGTATGTTCTACAGTTCTACAGGAAATCACATAGTTAAGCCCGGTTCATACTACTTGCGAAAGCTTCATGCAAAGCGAATTTGACGTCACAGCTTTGTTGAGAATTGTTCGTTGCGAATTTTTGACGTCAAAATTCGCTTCGCATTCGCATTCGGAGGAAGTATGAACCGGGCCGAATTTCGTAGAGCTGCTTAAGCACAAAAAAGTAGCTAAGCACAACAAAATTATGCTTACTAGAATAAGGTTACCAATCAAAATACCATGTCTCATGTACAATTTGTAACTGGTATCCTGCTCATTTCTGCTAAGCAAACAATTGTTTAGCAATATTTTCTGCTTATGCAGCTCTATGAAATTGGGCCCAGGGCTTTAGGCAGATATGTGTTAAGCTGGTAGATTATATGTCACAGTTGCAGGATCCTGTCAAAGTTGCGTGTTTTATTTCAAATGCTTTATGATTGGATGCCATGCTCATCAATGAAGACTATCTTTTTTCATTCTCTCTTGCTTCCAGCACCATTCTGTTCATCCCTCTATCAGGCCATACAGAGTGGTTCAAACGGCAGAATTATCTGGACATTCGTTAAACCGATGCTCTTGGGTAAGGTCCCCTACGCTCCTAGTAACAACGCCACGGCCAAAATCATCAAGGAGGTAAAAGTCACAATAATATAGTATTGATAGTTCCCAATAGGTGTCATCTTGTTTAGTTGTTGTTTGTTTACATGATCTTCCTGTCGAGGGAACTCGGCAAATTCCCACAAGGGGATATAAACACCAAGCTGGCAACAGCCAATCTCTCTCATACAAACATTGGTTTAACGTCTAGGATTATGAATTGCACAAATCAAGAAATTGTGATTCAGTATAACTAGACGACAATACTTATTCTAGTCCATTGTGAAATCAGCGGTTAGCTTGGTAGGATTCGAACCCACAACCTTGTGATTGCAAGTCCTGCAGTCTAACCACTGGACCACGGTGAGTGGACAACGTGGGTTTTTGAGCTGCGTCAAGCGTTGTAACTTTTCTATGCAGCCCCATGTTGTTCACTGACCAGCCATGCACGGCAAACTTTGCACTGTGTGACGCCAAGTGGGAACTATTTATTCATTAAATTGATTATTTTATCGGGGGTTAAGAAATTTATTTTTACACCGCTGTGTGATAACTACTGTATATTCAGTGCTTTCCATGTCGCATGAAGAAATAAAAGGGTGAAGCCTGGTTCATACTTCCTGCGAATGCTTAGTGCGAAGCGAATGTGACGTCACAGCTCTTATTTCGCTGAGAATGTTTCGCAAGAGTCGCCACTACTCAACTCTTCCAAATTGTTCGTTGCGAAATTTGGGACGGTGAAATTCGAATCGCATTCGCATTCGCAGGAAGTTTGAGACCGGGCTTTACTCAGGTGGGTTTTTCGTACTCACAACCCCTACATTCTAGAGCGGGGCCCAATTTCGTAGAGCCGCTTAAGCAACAAATATTGCTTAAAATGTTTCTGCTAAGCACAACTAAGCAGGATACCAGTCACATTTTGTACATGTAAAATGGTATTTTAGCTGGTACCCTTATTCTGGTAAGCATAACTTTGTTGTGCTTAGCAGCTTTTTATGCTTAAGCAGCTCTATGAAATTGGGCCCAGATGCCTTAACCACTAGACCATGGAGCATGCCCAGTGACAAGAAGCAAGTTCAAATCCTGCATTCATAAATACTCCAGACAGTTTATCCATTCTGATCGGTCGTGAGGATATCAAGTGGCCATGTTTAAACGTGTAGTATAGACATGGTTAAAAGTTTCTAAACATATGCATGTTGGTGCGCAAGCTTACGCGGGCACTTATTTACGCGCACTACCTTCCCAACTTTTTACGAAGCAATAATTATGATTAAGTGCCTTGCTCAAGGGCACAAGTGTCATGACCGGGATTCGAAGCCACACTCTGCTGCTGTCAACACCAGAGCTTGGGTCCGGTGAACTAGACCGCTCAGCCACGACACGCCACAGTTTCATTGCTTTTCATTGAAATCTTATAGTCTCTGCATTGTTCTTTATTCCACCCTCCCTCCAGGCTAATTTTTTCTTTGATGATATCACTGATATCCGAGATTTGGCCAAGGCATGGCTGGCAGGTTCCAAAGATCTGGATAAAATGCTTGGAAGTGGCCAGACGAGCACCATACAGGTAAAACTCTTTACATGATTTGTTTAAAGGGTCTTGTATACGTTTGGGAATGACTTTGAAAATTAATGGCAATAGAAACTTACTTGGTAAGAAATACAGCAGCTTTGGATAGTATAATGCATTTTGAGAAACTTTTCACTTCGAAGTACTGCGGTTATGGAAAAAGATATCACTTTTTATCCCCAAAAATTTGAATCTGAGATGCGTTACTGCAGTAACGCTTCTCAGATTGTTTATTCCAATTGCAGATTATTCTTCCTGCGCGGAGAAACCGCTCCAGTTTTTCGGCAATATCTCAAAAACGCTACCACCTTTTGAAATGAAATTTTCACAGGTTAGTTTTATGGTATATATCTACAAATGTTTAGGATTGAAATAAACAGTGGGTTCCAAACGTATACAATCCCTTTAATGATTATGATTTTATATTGTGTGAGATGCAAGTCAAGAGCTGCCAACTCTCCCTGACTCTGCAGAAAATTCCCTGAAAATAAACAAATCTTTCCATGTTCTGATGAACAAATTTGAAAATCTCCCTGATTATGGAAACTGTTTTCCCTATTATGTTGAATGTAGCTCTAACTATCTCCTTGATTGTTAGACAAAATCTTCCTAATTGCAAGATGCAATCTTGAAAGATGCAATCTTAATCTATTATGTTGAAATTTGAAAATCTCCCTGATTATGGAAACTGTTTTCCCTATTATGTTGAATGTAATTCTAACTATCTCCCTGATTGTTGTACAAAAAATAACCTGATTGCAAGATGCAAATGTTGGTACCTCTGGCGAGTGCACCATTATGCAATACACTTATGAACATCTCCACAGGAAACTCAAAATTGCAACGACCACAAGAATCAGAAGTTTGATTTTAGTTTCAATCTTACAGGAACACCTCGTTGTGAACTGGATCCAATTTTATGACACTGCTTACCACAGAATTCTGCGCTTACAGAGCCCTGTAAAGCACACAAATCTATGGGCCATAAGCTCAGAATTCCGCGGTAAGCAGAGCCATTAAATTTGGGCCCCTGTTTTTAAGATGTGGCAACCCTGAAAAGAACGATTCGGTTTATTCTTAACATCTTGACTGGTGTGCTCTAGAAATCTGCATTTACTGAATGTTTGTTACTCACACGTAACGTATTTTTGCACTCACACATTTGTGATGCGATCAAGCAAAATGAGTCGTTTGTCGACCCAGGTCATTTTTCATTTTTTTTATACATTTGAAAAGAGCATAATCTATGCTTTAATAATGTTGAAACCAAATGTTAATAGCAACTTTGGTTCAAAAGTTGTGAGAGTAGAAACACCAAGAGATGCGAGAGAATGAAACTTAGAAAAGAGGGTTTAAAGTCGAGTTGTTTATTGAAACTACATCGGCACATTTTCTTCTAATGCTAATTTTAACCCCTTTTTGATATTATTTATCAGAAAGGAAGTTGCCGATATAAAATAAGATACATTTTGGCATTCAAATTTACAAAAACAATATTTTTGAAATTTCACCACTTTTGGCCTGTATTTGCTTGTTTCTCAATACTGATATTTCAGACAAACGACTCATTTAGCTTGATCGCATCACATTTATATCAAGTTGATTATTACTAATGGTAGAGAATTTCGTTTTATGACTCCTTGCAGAAATTTCTGGACAACTCCTACACAGCAGAGTACCTTATGCAGCAGCTCAACCTGGACACGGAGGCCATCAATGCCCTGCTGGCCAGCGAGCTGACCAATATCCCCAAAGAGGACCGCCGCCAGATGGACCAAGTGGCCTCGCTCATCATTAACATGACCGACTGCATCGATCTGGATCGATTTATTCCGTTCAAGTCTGAGCGGGCAATGGAAAAGGAGGCACGGAGACTGAATGAGGATAGCCTTCTGTTTGCAGGTACGTTATACGCTTGACTACTTCAGACAGAAGTCCAATAGACTGTGCAAGTCTCTTGCATATTCGGGGTGTCATGTGGCCTAGTGGTTTAGAGTATGGAATTCAAGCTCCAATGGTTAAGTCATCGGGGTGTTGGTTCGGATCCCGGTCATGACACTTGAGCAAGATACTTTACTATAATTGCTTCTCTTCACCCAGGGGTATAAATGGGTACCTGAGAGGGTAGAGGTTGATATTGTGTTTGAAAAAGCCTTCGGAGCGCCACGGTTGCCCAGGGTTGTATACTCCCCAGGGAGCTGAGAAAGGTTAAAGGAATGTTATTGGCCCAATGACCAGGGCACTACTATAAAGCCTATTGATACGTTATTGTAAAATGCGCTATATAAGAACTAGTTATTATTATTATTTGAACTTCCGGGACCATTGTGGTCCCAACTATATGGAGTTTTACTTGGGCAGGATTTTGTTTTGGCAATTATTTTAGTTTAACGTAGTTTATGGCTATGTTGTTGGGACTGTAATACTAAGTGGAAAGTAAAATCAGTTAAACAAAATAACGAAGAAAACCTGAGAATAAGACTTGACCCTCCGTTTCCGGTTACTTGTAAAAAAATTAAGAATTTAGCCCATCTGATGGTCATGCTGTCATTAAACCTACGTGATAGATGCACACATTCGGGCGTGATTGGCAAATGGTTTTTTTTTTAACAAGTTGTCCCAAGTTTTAATGTTGTTTCAATGTTAATTTGAACAAATTATTTGTGTGATACAAAAATTTAAAATTTATTTATAACAACTTGCTATTTCGTAGAGTGGATCGGCCAAGACCTAATTTTAAATTTGCCATACAGTGGCACCTTTTGACAAACCATTACTAGAAGTTACAAGCAAACAGCGTGGTCATGTTGGTGTAGTGGTATCTTTCCTCGCCTTCCACCTCTACGACCCCGGTTCGAATCACGCCGGGGGCACTAAGGGATTGGGTTTTCAGTCCCTACCTGACTGCGTGGGTTTTCCCCAGAATTATTCTCTGGGGATTTCCTCCCACATCTAAAACTGAAACTTCCTTCCTTGTCTTCTCTCCATTGGGTTCTTGGCTAGTACAAGTGATTAAGTTCGCTTTTCTGAGAGTCCTTGGCTTCGCAGCCAGAATAAATGGAATGAAATTAAACAAGAAGGAGCGGCGAGATCAATCACCCCATGAGGAATGAGGTTGACAAATGCCCTCACTTCTACTCCACTGTTTTGTTTCTCAGGTGTTTTCTTCAGCAATTTGAAGGATGCAGAGAGCCTACCTCCTCATGTCCAGTACAAGATACGAATGGATGTTGACAACACACCTAGCACTGACAAACTCAAAGCGGGGTAAAGCTTTTGTTTTTCGCTGCAATAAGCCATTTGCGTGTTAGATTTGTATAATGTCTGGTACAATAATTTGCTTGATTACAAGTTACCGCTTAAATGTGAATTCCTCAGACTACAGAGACAGTTGCTATGTCACATGATTCGGGGCAAGCTTTTGCGTAGTTACTTAAGAGACGACGAATATCCATACACAATTTTGAATGAATGTGTATGGCACAATTGTACCGAGTTTGCTCATCTGGAGGTTGATATGCAAAAGCTTGCCCCGAACTATTTGATATAGCAACTGTCTTTATAGTAAGAGGAATTCAAATTTAAGTGGTAACTTGTGACTAAGCAAGTCATTGTACCAGAATTTATTTGAACCTAACTTGCAAAGGGCTTATTGGCTTCAAGCACCACTTGTCAAGTTAAATCTCCTCACTTTCAAAGCTCTTCATGGACTATCTCCTGATTATATATCTGATCTCCTGCAAAACTATATTCCCGTTCTTCCCTTTTGTTCTGCTGGCCAAAGCCTCATTGACGCAAACTACTGTGTCTACAAAAGTCTGTGGTCAAAACGCCTTCAACTTTATTGCTTCCTTCATTTTGGAATGACTTACCAGTTCATATTCGTCAAGCTGACTCTGTTCTGATTTTCAAGGGACTTTTAAAGACTCACTTGTTTGCATTTTTGTAACAAATTGCTTTATATATTTCATTGTTTTATGTTTTGTGTTGCGCATAGAGGCTCCTGCATTATCAACTATATAAATAAAATATTGTTTTTTATTATTGTATACTACTTTATTTCATGAATGATATCCTTTTGTTGATGTGTTTCAAGGACCACTTTGTTCAATAAAAATTGCTTGTGATGGCCGAGCGTATAAGAGCACCGGATGGCCGAGCGTATAAGAGCACCGTACTCGAGCTCTGGTGTTTCTGATCTGCAGAGTGTGGGTTTGAGTCGCGGTCGTGGCACTTGTGTCCTTCAGCAAAATACTTTATCATAATTGCTTGGTCCTTTGGATGGGACATTAAGCCGTAGGTCCCGTGTACTAGGATTGGTAGTGTATGTAAAAGAACCCAGAACACTTATTGTGGAAGAGTAGGGGGGTTAACCCTGGTGTTTCTGGTTCACTTAGCAAGCACTCTTGTTTACAGGTTTCCTCAGGCTTGCGAGCTACAGTTATTAAGTTCACCTATGAGGCATCCTTGGTTTCATTACAATAATAAATAATAGAGAAAATTTATAACGCGCCATGTCTGTCAGACTTGACACTCCTGGCGCGAGACTATTTAAATTTTTCCTGCAAGGTATATGTGGAGAGCGTTTGAAGTATGAGGCCTAGTCATTTAAAGCACCATGCAATGGTTTACAAGGTGCTGTGGCGCAATGCTCCCGATCAGACCAGGAACACCGGGGCGAACCCCTTCTCTTTACGATAAGTGCACTGGGTTCTTTTACCTGCATTAAACAACACACGGGACCAACGGCTTTACGTCCCATCCGAAGGACGAAGCATGTGGTTAAGTGTCTTGCTTAAGGACACAAGTGTCACGACTGGGATTTGAACCCACACTCTGCTGATAAGAAACACCAGAGCTTGAGTTCGGTGTTCTTATCGGCTCGGCCACGACAGGCCAGAAATATAAAATAATAATAACAATAATAATAATAGTAAATTGTACTTTCTAACAACCACCAAACTGACACTGTGTCTGTACTAAGATTCTATTTGTGTCTTGACTGTTCAGTTACTGGATGCCAGGCCCAGATAACGATTTCATCAAAGATCAGCGGTACGTCCGGGGGTTCATCTACCTCCAAGACATGATTGAGAGAGGAATCATCCAATCGCAGACAAACACCGAGGTGGAAAAGCCTGGAGTCTACCTGCAGCTTATGCCGTACCCTTGCTACACTAATGACGAGTAAGTTACTGATGGTAACGTGGGGTTAACTAGGCTAGTGCATGAGATTTGTGCCACCGTGAACTAGACGCGCGTCAAGACATCGCGCGCGCATAATTTGCGGGAAATAGTTTTCGGAACCGAGCAATATAATAGATGTTATTTTTTGCAGCGGGGATAAAGAATATAATTTGTTTTTACCCTTACACCGATGTGTATTAAGCACTGTACTTGATGTGGGTTCGAATCCCACCCGAGTGATTTGCCTGTGGATTTTGCTTTCACAGAACTCGGGAAAGTACTGAGTATACAGTGCTTAATACACATCGATGTAAGGGTAAAAACAAATTATATCTGAGCAATATACTTAAAATATTTGACTGGTTACAATGCCCTCTCATGATGTTTACAGTGAACAGCAACTAAAAAACTGAATCTGGGGAAACTAAAAGCATTCCTTTAACTGTTGAATTTCTTATGATTTAATTGCTCATAAGTTAATTATTGAATTAAAACAGCTTAGTTGTAAACTGACACTGTTCAAAAGACCAACAGACTGTGCCATTGGACTTTAAAAATGGAAAACCATACAAGAAAACATTCTTTAGGAACTTAACCCAGGGCCAAAAAGAGTACAAAAAGTAGCAAGCACATAATTAATTTGATTCGATTTGAAATGGTATATTAGTGTTCAACTATCGCAGCCAACAGCTGAATTGTGGCCAGATTACATAAGAAGTTACATTCAAAAATTTATCAAAAGCTTTTATAAAGAGATTTTGCTTTACCAGAATAAGGTTACCAGGCAAACTACCATATCACTTGTGACTGGTTTCCTGCCAAGTTTCCTGCGTAGAAGAAAGTTGTCGAGCCAAGTTTTTCAGCTTCAGGAGCTCTCTGAAAATTGAAGCCCAGATTCTAGTTCTAGATTAAAGACTGCTAAAGCCTAGAGTTGGACTTCAAGAATGTAAACCGAGAAGACATTTTTAGCATTTTTGCACTTTAATGACTGGTTTAAAGGCATCGTACACGTTTGGTAATTGTCAAAGACCATTGTTCTCACTTGGTGTATCCAAACATATGCATAAAATAACAAGCCTGTGAAAATTTGGGCTCAATTGGTCATCGAAGTTGCAAGAAAATGATGAAAGAAAAAACACCCTTGTTGTACAAATTTGTGTGCTTTCAGATAGGAATAAAAACTTCTTGCAAGAAGTTTTATTATTTTATTTAGAAATTACCTCTTTCTCAAAAACTACGTTACTTCAGAGGTAGTCGTTTCTCAAAATGTTTTATACTATCAACAGCTCTTCGTTGCTTGTTACCAAGTAAGTTTTTATGCTAATATTTGTTTTGAGTCATTACCAAAACGAAAAACAAAGATCGCGCGACCACACAGCTTTCAGAATGGGAAATAGGTCTGTTGAGGGCACTATGGTGACCTGGTCTTTGGGGGTCGCCATTTGCACAAAAAAAGAGTAAACAATTAATGTGTCCATATGATCGATTTATCACTAAAATAAATGGTGCATGATAGGGTTATACCAGGGTTAAATTTGGTGACGTTGGTATAAAAAGCAGGGGTGCATTTTGGCAGAAATTACCAAAAGCTGTTTCAGTTTGGGCGCAATGGTTGTTAGTGAATTTTCTGTGGTCAGTATTTTTAAAGGTCAGTATTAATTTACAATGTCCAAATATTTTGTTGTCCTCTTTTTGTTCTTCACATTTAGACTTTTCCACTCTGTTGACACTCCTATTGGTTGCTTTTGTTCAAAGAGTGACGTCTGATTTTGATTTTTGTTTGTGTTTAGTTTTGTGCAGCGTTTCTTCTACTTGTTGCCGTTTCTGATGACGCTGGTATTCATCGGTGTGCTGGCCATCATGACCCATCAGCTCGTCTATGAGAAAGAGCAAGGCATTGAAGAGGTATTGTAGTATCTCTTTTTGTTTATCAGATTAAGGTTACCAGCCAAAATACCATGTCACATGTATCATCTATGACTGGTGTCCTGCTCTTTTTTTGCTTAGCAGAAAATCATTAAGCAATATTTTCTGCTGAAAGGTAGGGTCTTACTTTGGTAATGACCCCCTAAACAATTTGTGTAATTTGTATCTTAAAGCCTCCTTGTTATTAAGATGGTAATGGTAGTAAACATTCTGCAAAATTATTTTCTCTGAAATGCCCCCGTTGATTAGAAATCAATAAAAGTATACAGACAAATTTCAAACTCCAAAGATTGCGTGAAGGCAACTTTTGGAGATCCAAATTTGTGAATGCTGCGGGCAGAGATGCGGTTGGTACCCGCTGTCATCTTGGGAAATGTGGATGGATTTGTCGCTCTTGATGAAAATGCTGGGTTTTTTTTGGTTTTTTTTGCTGTTTTCTCAACAAGAAGACACTGTATTCAACTGAAATTTTCACAGGTGACTTTTATTGCATATTTTCTGAGAATTTTGTCTATAAAATCAGCATAACATTGACCCAAAAAACCAAACGATGAACTTTGACCTCTGGTTTTACGTGCCAGTGCTCTACCAACTGAGTAGCTAAGCCCATGTTGGTGATTTTCCTATTTTGGAGCCACTATGGGCATTTTGGTACAAGCCGTTTCTGGCCGCTATGGTCTCTAAAGGGTTAAGCATTCCCTCGTCTTAACGGGACTTTTTTTAGTCTCCCTTTTCTTTGTTTCCGTTTTTCACAGCTGATGGAGATGATCTTAATCATTCCCTTGTCTTAACGGGACTTTTTTTTTTCTTCTCCCTTTTCTTTGTTTCCGTTCTTCACAGCTGATGAAAGCAATGGGTCTACGGAGCGGTCTGAATCTCCTCGCCTGGTTTATCGTCAACTACCTTCTGCTGCTGATAGCCTGCTTGATCACCGTGATCATCATTAAGGTTGGAAATATCTTCCCAGCGTCAGACTGGTCGGTCGTCTTGTTCTTCCTGGCGTGCTTCTCCTTCTCGCTGGTCATGATGTGGTAAAAAAATAACAAAATTAAAAAAAGTCAAAATCATAATAGAATATTTCATACTGTTATCTCTTTAGAACTGAAGATTAATAATTTAAACTGATTTCTTTAGAACTGAAGAACAATTAATAGAATTATTCATACTGTGATTTCTTTAGAAATGAAGAATAATATGTAATTATCCGTATTGTGATTTCTTTAGAACTGAAAACAACAAAGTTATTTATACTCCTTTCTTTAGAACTGAGGAATCGTTTAGAATTCCGCTTGGGACACTTGTGTCCTTGAGCAGGACACTTAACTATAATTGCTTCTCTTCACCCAGGAGTAATTGGGTACATGCGAGGGTAGAGATTGTTGATGTGATTGATGTAGCAACCAGTGTGTTCATTTTGCTTCTGGTGCTGCATACTCCTATAAATTTACTCTTATATAGCGCAACTCCAAAGAGTGATCGTTGTGCTTTGAATATTATTACCCCTGGTCACTGAGCCATTTATTTCATTCCTGAAACCATCTCAGCTCCCTGGGGAGTATACAACCTGTACTGCTAAGTATATAGTGCACCAAACTAAATCAATCACAAGAACCATCTCTGCCCTCACAGGTACCCATTTACCCCTGGGTGATGAGAAGCAATTATAGTTAAGTGTCTTGCTCAAGGATACAAGTGTCATGACCGGGATTTGAATCCACACCCTGATGACTCAGCAACCAGAACTTTAGTCGGATGCACTAAACCGCTCGGCCACGACACGTCATAAGGAGTTGAAATGGTTTCAAAATTGCTCAAGGCACCATGAATTGTAGCAACATTGCTTTGAGGGGGTCTTCTTGGCTTGAGAAAGCGCATAATAAACACACATAATTATTTGTCTTTCTACTATAGTTATCTGATAAGCACTGTGTTCCACAAGGCCCACGTTGCAGCCCTGGCGGCCATCTTGATCTACCTCATGACGTACCTCCCGAACTTCATCCTCATCTCCCTGGAAGTTGAGATTGTAAAGTTTGGACACAATGTGCTCTTTGTAAGTATTTCAATTCAATTTTCACTCTTCGCCGAATCAAATACATCAGGAAGTATCTCTGCTACTATACACATAGTTCAAGCCCTTGTTCTCTCTAATATTGACTACTGTAATTCACTCCTCCCCAAAATTCCAGCATATCTTCTTACAGGCCTGTGAGATCTCGGCTTTTAAGCGGATATCCGCTTTTTCCTTTATTTGCCGATTTTTTATTTCCGCTTTTTTTTTTTTAAGGTTTTTTTTTTTTTTTGGGGGGGGGGGGTGTTTTCTGGGATTTTTTTAGGTTTTTTTTTCTTCTTCACTTTTTGGCCCGATACATATGCTTGGCAACAATAATGTACAACTACAATAATGTGAAATAAGCCTAGTTACTGGATCAATGGAGTGCCCCAATTCGACCAGCAAAAATTATGCGTGACGCACGCTCACTTGATGTTCCACGATCATTCTTACATCATGTAGTGTTTCAGCTCTTTTTTAAGGGTCCACTCACAGACCTGCTTCTTAGAAGGCTTCAGAAAATACAGAATTCACCAATTTCACGTGATGAAAACAAGTAAACAAACTGTTTGTTTTTTGTCATTGTTATTTTTATGTTTATGTATTTCGTACCTGATGCAAGAAAACTACATACAGGCAATTAAAATAAGATGAAACTGCAATTGTGCTGCAATACATTCCCTGATGAAAGCGCCCTCATTTGGTCAAAAACATGGTCAATTGGGCTGCTCGCATTATCACAAAGGGTAACTTCTGTGACCACATTACCCCTGTACTCGATGAACTGTACTGCCTCCCCTGCACGTGTAGCTTAGTTGACATGTGTATTCTTGGTTCAACAACTTAAGAAACGATATACAGAATGTGACCCCATTTGACCTTTACTTCCGGTTCAAACCAAAGATGAAATTTAATATTTGATAATTTAATAACTCCTGAACCACACATTGGATGTTTACAACCAATACATCATCTGAAAGGTCTTAATAAACTAACTACGAGCTACAAAAAATGAGACCCTGTTTAACCTTGACTTCCGGCTCAAACCGGAAGATGAAATTTATTTTTCAAAAAATCATAACTTCTAAACCAAACATTGGGTTTTTATAATCTATATGTAATTGGAAACAATTGTAACAACTTTAAAAACGATACAGAGAATGTAACCCCATTTGACCTTTACTTCCGGTTCAAGCCGGAAAATGAAATTTATTACTTGAAAAAAATCATAACTCCTGAACCACTTATTGGATTTTTATCATCTACACGTCATCAGAAAGGGCTCCAAAGACTGTAATATCGCTACGAAATGTGACCTCATTTGATTTTGACCTCCGATTCAAACCAGAAGTTGATATTTAAGATTTGAGAAATTGATAACTCTTGAACCACATGTTTTTTATACTCTACACATCATCAGAAAGTTGTGCAAGGGCTCACCAAATGCTACGTAAAATGTGACCCTATTTAACCTTGACTTCCGGTTCAAACCGGAAGTTGAAGTTTAATATTTGAAAAAAAATCATAACTCCTGTTTCACACTAAGGATTTGTATAAGATTTATGTTATTAGAAAGGTCTTCAAAAAGGCAATAAACGCTACACAGAGTGTGACCCCATTTGACCTTGACTTCCAGTTCAAACCAGAAGTTGAAGTTTATTATTGGTAACAAATCTAAATCCTGAACCAGACATTGGATTGATAACATAAAATGTCCTCACCAATTCATTCACTCAAATCTGATGACATTACTCGCGAACACCTTATTTTTGTGATGTCACAAAAACTGAATCTCTATAGTTGTTGTCAAATTTATACATGTACATGTACATGTAATTGTTATCACCAAACGTGGAATACAAGCGTGTCGTGCCCAAGCGGTCTAATGCATGATATTCAAGTTCAGGTTGCTACTGTCATCAGGGTGTGGGTTCAAATCCTGGTCATGACACTTGTGTGTGCAATAAGAAACTTTAACAAAAATTGCTACATCAATTATTCGGATGGGATGTAAAGCCATAGGTTTCATGTGTTGTGTAAATGCACGTTAAACAAATAAACAGTACACTGATTGTTAAGAGGAGAAGTCCGGGGTTCGCCCTGGTGGTCCTGGCATTGTTGGCAGCAGATTGCGCCACTGTACATCACCTTGTAAACCCATACAAGGTGCTTTTTAAATGGGGCTTTGAAACACCCTTTAACCCATATCCGCCTGACTGGTCACAGCTTACATAAACACTGTTTCTGCCGGAGCCCATCATGCACTTATTACTGCATTACAATAAACATTCACGATTTACAGCCTTGCAAATGAGCATATCCCAACAAACTGTATACCGTTGGCAAGATCATCTCATTCTCTTGAATGTGATTGTCATGTTTCCCATTGATCATATCACTAGTAGTGAGAGTACAAAGAAAGACACTGACGTCTTGTTCACCCACAGGTTTTCCCGTAGCTCCATTAGTAACAGCTTTCAGGTGTACTACAGGATTTCACGTATCTCGGCAGATATGGGTTAAAGGCAGTGAACACGTTTGGTAATTGTCAAAGACCAGTATTCTCACTTGGTGTATCCCAACATATGCATAAAATAACAAGCCTGTGAAAATTTGGGCTCAATTGGTCATTGAAGTTGCAAGAAAATGATGAAAGAAAAAATACCCTTGTTGTACAAATTTGTGTGCTTTCAGATAGGAATAAAAGGCTTCTTGCAAGAAGTCTTTTATTATTTTAGTGAGAAATTACCTCTTTCTCAAAAACTACGTTACTTCAGAGGGAGTCGTTTCTCACAATGTTTTTAAACTATTAACAGCTCTCCGTTGCTTGTTACCAAGTAAGTTTTTATGCTAATATATATTTTGAGTAATTACCAAGCGTGTACAGTGCCTTTAAAACCCATTTGTTCGGCATTGTATGACTCTATTGTGTAAAGTGCCTTAAAGTTGACTTGTAATTTTTTTATTTACTTTTGGCCCCAGACACTACTTTCTACCTGTGCATTCACCTTGGGCTGCAATGTGCTCGCCCTGAAGGAGTCTCAGACCTTAGGTGTGCAATGGGACAGCTTCAGCCAGGAGCTGCATGATACAACACACTTTGGTTTCAGCTGGGCTTGCCTAGCCATGTTATGGGATGGCGTACTCTACTTCATCATTGCGTGGTACATCAGCTCGGTATTGCCTGGTAAGTTATACTAATAATGGTAATATCGACTCTTATATAGCGCAATTCCAAAGAATGATCATTGCGCTTCAAATATTATTACCCCTGGTCACTGTGGGCCATATTTCATTCCTTAAACCATCCCAGCTCGCTGGGGAATATACAGCCTGTGCTGCCAAGTATGTAGCGCACCAAGCTAAATCAATCACAAGAACCATCTGTGCCCTCACAGGTATCCATTTACCCCTGGGTGATGAGAAGCAATTATAGTTAAGTGTCTTGCTCAAGGACATAAGTATCATGACCGGGATTCGAACCCACACCCTGATGACTCAGCAACAAGAACTTTAGTCTAATGCACTAAACTGCTCGTCCACTAAATAAATCTAATTCATAAAATATAATTCCAGGCGGTCAGGTTGGCGTAGTGGTATCTTTCCTCGCCTTCCACCTCTGAAAAATGCATATATTCACTCTTAATTTTGATCACATTAAAACAAAATTTGAAATGTTCATTATTTTCTCCGGAAACTACAGTTTTCTTTCCTATATTTTATTTGTATCACCAGGTCGTCATGGTGTACCCAAACCATGGTACTTCATCTTCCTACCATCCTATTGGTGCAAGTGCATCAACTGTGATGAAACCAGCGAGGAGTTCAACACAGCGCCAAACCAGAAAAGTACGTCCCCACTTTTCATTTTTACCGCAGCTCAGTTTTCTAGCAGTGCTCAGTAAACCTTGTGGCCCACTTTGCATTCTGATCACGTGCCCATGTTGCAAAAGTTGGCCTGCATTAGTAGTAGAATTGCCTCACAATCTTTGTCTGTTTTCAAACTACTTTTTTTCAGTAGGATTCCCGTCAGATGGATTTATGCATTTCAGGTCGGTATTCCAAAAAACGTTTCTGTGACTCTGCGTGCTATTATCTTTTGGAACATTTTGGAGTTTCTGGAGTAATCATTTTCCCTTGAAAATATCATTGTCACAATGAAATCCTGACTTGACAAAGGAAAGACAACAAAGGTTTTCATAATAAGCACTGGGATTTGTTGTTCTTGTGTGAGAATATGAGTGTGCTTCCACTGTGAATTGCAAAACCTTGGCCTGTCCATTCTTGTATGCCACATTTGTATAAGACGAAGGTCTGGAATCGGCGGTTATTCGATAAGCCCAGGAAAAAGTAAGATTATGAGCATCAATTCCAGTACCTTCTGTCCGTCTTTGTACGGGTGAAACGAAGTGTAGCACAGTCGGTGCATGCCTGTGTAAGCCACACAATGGAATGTCCTTTTGGATATTTATGTCAGCCGTCCGACTGACTGCACAAAATTGAGGGCGCTGCAAAGTTGCTCCAGACGACCAAAACCATCCGCCATAAGCCAGTTTAGAAAAATTTGGCGAATCCACTGGTCATCGGACATGAAGTGGTTAAGAGCCTTATGTCCGTAATGAATCAGATTATTGATATGACAAAAACTATGGCCGTGCCTTAACGATAAGTGTAACTGGTTTCTTTTATATGCATTGCACAACACACGGGGACCTACGGCTTTGCGTCCCGAAGGACGAAGCAATAATGATAAAGTGTCTTGCTTAAGGACATAAGGGTCGTGACCGGGACTCAAACCCACACCCAGAAGCACTAGAGCTTGAGACCAGTGCGCTTGACTGCTCAGCCACAACAACGCCACGCGATTAAGATCTCGTTAGTAACTGATCATTTTTTCTCTTTGATATTTCATGACAGATCCAGATATTGAAGTGGACCCGGCCAGCTTCCCTCTCGGTATCTCTATTGCTGGACTCACGAAGAAGTACAACAGCAAGACCACAGCCGTGGACAACCTCACACTCAACTTCTACGAGGGGCAGATCACTTCTTTCCTCGGCCAGAATGGGGCCGGAAAGACCACCACTATGTAAGAACAGTACTGTTAGGATTCTCCCATGTATGCATGTCTTGTTTAAAGAGGAAGGGAAATGACCAATTCAATTTTGTGATATACTCATTTTCCAATATATAGAGTCCTCATGTGAGTGGGGAAAAATTTACAAAATTACAAAAATGTAGAGACCCATTTTTCTCAGAATGATGTCATCAGATGGTTTTGGGGGAGTTTTTTTGCGCTGGAAGGGTTTCGAATACAATGGCAATTTACACCATTTTAACGTGAGGTAAGAGACTTGTAATTTTTCCCCAATTCACATGAGGACTCTATGTATTGGAAAATGAGTACATCACAAAATTGAATTGGTCATTTCCCTTCCAGACATAATAAATAGGCAATAACAGTGTAAGGAGCCTGTCTTGGTGGCTGGTCGCTGTGAATGGAACAAGCCGAAGGTGAGGTCCATAAAAGCAGCCAGCCACCAACCAAGGTCATTACCATGAAGTAAAGACCAGTTGCTCACACTGTTATTGCCGTTAATAGATATCTTAACGAAGACAAAAATACTGTAAAAAACAACTGAATGTGTCTCTTACACATGATTAACTATTTATGCATATTTGCAAGAACCAGACTATGAGCTTCTAACAGCACCATAACTAGAAAACCTTTGGTTTGTGTTCAGCTTTATGCTTTGCATTATGTTGGTTTCATGCGCGTTCCAGCTACCTTAAATTAATACATTGACTGTGCGTTCACGCCTACGCGTGGTATGCGCGTGCACGCCGCACCATCTGCCCTTGCCAAAATAACAAAAACAATACGCACAAAGAAAACTGTTGATTTGATAGTTCCCCGCACAACACTAGCATATAGTGCATACATAACTTTTACACAATAATATGCTTGTTTTGCTAGTTGACAGAGGTTGTCTTTATACATCACATGTTAACATGAATAACATGTGAATATAAATGTGAAATTTGAAATAAATTTAGTTTACAGTCTGTGATGATATAATTACCACCTGGTACCTTTCCACCACCTTCTAGCTCTATCATTATGGGTCTGTTTCCGGCCACTGCTGGCAAAGTGTCCATCTACGGTAAGGATGTGATGAAGAGACTGCGCAATATACGCAAGGACCTCGGAGTGTGCCCACAGCATGACGCCTTGTACGACCAGTAAGTATAATCAAGTTTATGATAAGCTTAACTTATTTCCTCGTAAGTAACTGTTAGAACTGTCAACCCTTTCATGCGCCATTTGTTTTAGTGATAAATTGATGATATGGACACATTCATTGTTTACTTGTTTCTCGCAAATGGTGACCCCCACCACCCCCCCAAGAAATAAAAAACAGGTCGCAATAGTATCCTCAAGAGTCCTCTTTCCCATTTTGAAAACTGCGTGGCCCTGCGATCTTTATTTTGTGTTTTACAACTATTTTTTTGAAGGGATTTCAAACCGGTTGCTAGCGACTGGTCGGCGCATTAGAGTTAAAAAGAATGCTCGGTATTTAAGGTTGTCTACAGAGCAAAATTTTGCAGGGGACCAACCTCAAACAGTATACATTACATTGACATTTTTGGCTGGTAATCAATTCCTACCACGTAATATGTTTGTGGGCATACAGCACTATGGTTGGCATAGTGGCATCTTTCCTTGTCCGTCACCTCAGTGGACCCTGGTTCGAATCCCACCTCAGACCAGGGCCAAATTTCATAAAGCTGTTTAGCAGAAAATTCTGCTCAGCAAACTTCTTTGCTAAGCAAGAAATAAGTGGGATACCAGTCACAGCAAGGGTAACTGTATGGTATTTTGACTGGTAACCTAAGAGTTTTCTGTGCTTAGTAAGTTTTTCATGCTTACATTCTTTATGAAATTGGGGCCAGAACATTGCTTGTGTATGGTGGTTTCAATCCCTCCCTGATGACATCTGTCTCTTCCTTTTGGAGAAATGTTTTATTCAAGCAGAATGTTTTTGAGGTTGGCAATTATTCATAATCTTTAAGATCTGTCGGAACGTCGTGGTCGAGCAGTCTAGTGCAACACATTCAAGTTCTGTCGTTCATGGAGTGTGGGTTCGAATCCTGGCCTGGCTGGTCACTATGCTTGTGTCCTTAAGAAGGATACTTAACAGCGTTGTCCTTCTTCGGATAGACGTAAAAACCGTACTTGTATGTCCCGTCTACTAGGATAGGTAGAGCACATAAAAGAACCCAGAACACTTTTCATGGATGAGTAGGGGTTTACCTCGTTTTTTTCTGGTTCGTTGTACCCTTGTCTACAGTATTCCTCAGGCTTCCGTGAGTCACAGTGATTAGGTTAACTTTTGAGGCATCCTTGGTTTCATTGTCACAAATTAATAATAACAATCTAGTAAGTATATTTCTTTTTTTACGACCAGGCTTACAGTAATGGAGCACCTGGAGATGTACGGACGACTGAAGGGAATGTCCGTCAAACAAATCTTCCAACAGTCTGAAGAGTAAGTCCGACTTCATTAGCTTTGTTTATAACATAACATGAGACTTTTGGGGACACTAGGTGGCAGCAGACTTACCAGGTAAAACCATTGTTCTGGCAAATGTGCGCATGCTCAGAATTATGTAAACAACAGACATTTACTTGGTAAGTCTGCCGCCACCTAGTGTTCCAAAGTCTTTCATTTTTCTCCCTTATAAGTTTACCCTCACTCTGTCGCCATTTTTCCTGGAAAGCAAACTATGTCCATCCTCACAGACAGCTAGCTAATCGAAAGAGCTATTGGTATCTCAGAGCGTCGCAAATGTCGGGCACGTTCTAGACCGAGCGGCTTAGTGCATCCGACTCGAGTTTTGTTGCCCGAGTCATCAGGGTTTGGGTTCGTATCCTGGTCATGACACTTGTGTCCTTGAGCAAAACACACAATTACAATTGTTTCTCTTCACCCAGGGGTATAAATGGGTACCTGTGAGGGCAGAGATTGTTCTTGTGATTTATTTAGCTTAGCGCGCTACATTACTTGGCAGCACAGGCTGTATACTCCCCAGGGAGCTGAGATGGTTTAAGGAATTAAATAAATGGCCCAGTGACCAGGGGTTATAATGTTCAATAATCGCAATAATAGCGCAATAATCACTCTTTTGAACTGCGCCATATAAGAGTCGATATTATAATTAATATAAAAGAATGTTCCTGTTGGCACTTGCTCGCAATTGTGCCGAAGTACAGGAGCAAACTTACACGAGTGAGCCCGCAATTGTGCCGAAGTACAGGAGCAAACTTACACTCGTGAGCCCGCAATTGTGCCGAAGTACAGGAGCAAACTTACACGAGTGAGCCTGTAATTGTGCCGAAGTACGGGAGCAAACTTACACGAGTGAGCCCGCAATTGTGCCGAAGTACAAAAGCAAACTTACATGAGTGAGCCCGCAATTGTACCGAAGTACGGGAGCAAACCTGCGCGAGTGAATACACGCATTAGTATTTTGTAAGTTCCAAAGGAACAATCTGGCAGTCCAAAGGAACGATTAATGAGCATGCGCTGGAATACTTTTCTGATCCTACGAGAATGTTCCTACCGTTCCAAATTTTGAGACGCTCCCTATACTGCCAAGTTATTCACCATTGACTGTGATCAGTAATTGGATGGGAGACCATTCCATGTATTGTCACGGTTGGTGGCTTGTCTGGGACATCATGAAACAGCTCCTTAATATCAAGCCTGCGTCTTTCGGATGGAACGCAAAGCTGTAGATCCTGTGCATTGAATATTTTAAGTTAAAAGTACAATGTTTTCCCTGGTAGTCTGTTGGATGATGTCGGTCTCCGAGATGCAGCCTACATGAGGGTGTCCAGCCTCTCAGGTGGGATGAAGCGTAAGCTATCCATTGTCATTGCCTTCTTGGGAGGCTCCCCGGTGGTGATCCTTGATGAGCCGACCAGCGGAGTAGACCCCCACGCCAGACGCTCCATCTGGGATCTCATCGTCAAGAACAAGAAAGGTATCACACCCAATAACTGTCTTGACTTTATTGTTTCCCCTGGAAAAACTTCATTAATAAGTTGCTTTTAAAGGTATCGTACACGTTTGGCAATGACTCAAAATAAATATTAGCATAAAAACTTACTTGGTAACAAGCAACGAAGAGCTGTTGATAGTATAAAACATTGTAGGCAACGACTCCCTCTTGTGACGTAGTTTTTGAGAAAGAGGTAATTTCTCACTAAAATAATAAAAACTTCTTGCAAGAAGTTTTTATTCCTATCTGAAAGCACACAAATTTGTACAAGAAGGGTGTTTTTTCTTTCATCATTTTCTTGCAACTTCCATGACCAATTGAGCCCAAATTTTCACAGGCTTGTTATTTTATGCATATGTTGGGATACACCAAGTGAGAACACTGGTCTTTGACAATTTCCAAACGTGTTCAGTGCCTTTTAATTATAAGGATGTCATCTATTTGCAAAAAAAATCTCTTTAAAGCCCGGTTCATAATTCCTGTGAATGCTTCGTGCTAAGCAAATTTGACATCACAGCTCTGTTTTCGCTCAACTCTCAACTCTTCGCTTAACTTTTCTGAATTGTTTGTTGCGAATTTGTGACGTCAAATTTCGCATCACATTTTCATTCGCAGGAAATATGAACCAGGCTTAAATCTAATTTAACACACTGTTCCACATCACATAATACTGTATCTCCTTTTACCTAGATCAAGGCGCTGTAAAACAATTAAAATTAGTTTGTTGGAAGTTAGGGTAGAGCCTTCTTTAGTCTGAAATTTCATCATGTTTTAACAATAAGAAGGACTACGGAAAGGATCTTAAGGGATAGTAGAGAAAGCAAATTGAGGAAAGTGTGTTTTTTCTCGTGAAATTTAAATTGCAAGTTTAAGTAGGAATTGAAACTTTGCATGGTGGAGATACAATAAGGTTTGCGGTAACACCATATACTTGAGTAGAATTAGAAATTTTGTATGTTGGAGATACAATCTAGGAAGGTTCGTGGTAACACCATGGACATGAGTAGGATTTGAAACTTTGCATGATGGAGATACAATCTAGTAAGGTTTGCGTTAACACCATGTACATGAGTAGGATTTGAAACTTTGCATGCTGGAGATACAATCTGGTAAGGTTTGTGGTAAAACCATGTACATGAAATATCTCTACAAGAGTTTTGGTGGTTCTGAAAAGAACTGGTGGTGTAAGAACTTGACGACTCGATCAGTATGCTCTGAGCATCTTAAGGAAAATGTTGAGTTAGTTTAAAGTTGGTAGAATACTGAGACAGTAACCAGTACGTAGATTGGAATCTTACTGTGGTCAATTTGATTGGTTTACCCAAAGATCGTACAATCCTGCTGTGTACTCATTTCATGGATGAGGCCGATCTCCTCGGCGACCGCATCGCCATCTTGGACCAGGGCCAGCTCCGCTGCTGCGGCTCATCAACCTTCCTCAAGGACCGCTTCACCACCGGCTGCACACTGACCATCGCCAAGGAGTTACCCAGTAGCCATTCCACGCCAGAGAAGACACGACGAGCTGCCGCCGAGATGGATCCAAATGCAAACAGAGCCGTGGAGAACATCTACGTGGACCAGGAGGACATCAAGGACAAGAAGGAGGAGGTGGAGATGGCTGAGATGGCGAATTATCAGGACTCATCCAGTGGAGTATCTTCCATTGAAGACAGCTTCAACACCAACAAGGTTAGTTGATATACATGTACTGTGGACCTAATGCATTGACATCAGTCCACCAGCCATCTTAGAGGTGAAATGATGATGATAATAACGAACCCTAGCTCTGGTGTTTCTGATCAGCCGAGTTTGGGTTTGAGTCCCGGTCGTGACACTTGTCTCCTTAAGCAAGCAACTTATCCATTACTGCTGCGTCCTCCTGATAAGAACACCGAACTCAAGCTCTGGTGTTTCTGATCAGTAGAGTGTGGGTTCGAATCCCAGTCGTGACACTTGTGTCCTTAAGCAAGACACTTAACCTCATGCTTCGTCCTTCGGATGGGATGTTAAGCCGTAGGTCCCGTGTGTTGTGTAATAAAGAGAAGGGGTTCGCCCCGGTGTTCCTGGTTTGATTGGCTGCATATTGCACCACAGCACCTTGTAAACCATTACATGGTGCTATGTGAAGGAATAGGTCTCATACTTCAAAAACGTAGCTTCGCATACCTTGCAGGAAATTATTACTGAGCATTTTGATACGCCCATCGGGTGTGATAAAGCGCTATATAAGAACTCAGTAGTATTACTACTATTATTATTAAAGTCTGCACTTTGTCTTTCATAACTCTCGAAGGTGACGTCGCTAATCCAGAACCATCTGCCCTCCGCCGTGATGAAGGAGGACATCCGTACAGAGGTTGCCTACACCCTCCCAGTCAACGAGGGACAGAAGGCTCGCTTCGGGGCTCTCTTCAATGACCTGGACTCTCAATCTGAACAGCTCCAAATATCAAGCTACGGAATCTCTGATGCCACGCTGGATGAGGTTTGTGAACAGGTTTTCTTTCTTCCTTCAGATTATTGAGGGTCTTTGGCAACAACAAAAAACTGTTTCGCTTTAAAAGATAATTTACAGCCTTATTCATTCTGACATCAGTATTGTAAAACCCTCTATTTTCTATGAGTAACTGTGTAGTACGGGCGCACCGTTAGATGTGGTTTTTTTTCTGTTTTGTTAGGCCTTTTAAATTGTTCTGTGATTTTTAAATGATCTTTAGTGTTGTTTTTTTGTATGACTATGCCCTGTCTAACCTTTATCTTTCTTGCTTTTTCTGGGTTTTGGGAGACATACGCCTTTTGGCGACAATTCATTTGTTTAACTTTTATGCTCTCCGGGGCATCTCACTGTTGTTTTAACTTAAGTTTTTAAATATATGTTTATATTTGTACATTGTACTTGTGAAGTTTTTGCCCGAATAAATATTATTATTATTATTATTATATTTGTACTTGAACTTTTCGTTCTAGGTCTTCCTGAAAGTTTCCAGTTCCAGCGATGACGTTGACGGCGCTGAAGATTCTGCACGAGTCATCGCCGAGTCTTCCATGAAGTCGAGCCGTATAGTGTACCACATGAAACCAACAGGTGAGTGTGATGCAATTAAAAGAAATTCTAAACTTCCTTCCTTTTGAGGTTCGTGGTGAAAGGTTTTGTGGGTTTAAATTCATTGTAGGCCACTTTTGCATTGCCTTGAATATACATTGTTGTCTAGTTACTGAACTTACAATCATTGGTTTGTGTGGACTGTGCAAGACACGCACGGAGTTGAGCACTGGGCCACGCTAAATCGTACAAGACTCCCAAAGACCTTGATGCTAAATTGAAAATGTCATTTTATCTGATACTCTTAGTAGCGAAATTTAAATTGTGACGTCATCGGACATGAAAAAACAAATGGGTCTGTACAACACAAAGAGGAATTTTTGTGCCAGTCAAAAGGTCAAATCCAATGCCGTTTTGATTGAATTTAATCGAAATTCAGGAATGAACTTACCATTCTCCATACAAAAACGTACAGACCATTGCACTTGAAGGGTATCAAACACAGTGGCATTACACCGTTTAACATGAGAGACTTCTACGTTTTCCACCCATCTTCAAAAAGACTTTATCTATTTGAAGATGAGTGGATCACAAAACTGAATTTGACCTTGGAGCCCCTCTTTTAAGCATTTGATGGTGGCGTGTCGTGGCCGAGCGGATAAGAAGACCGAACTCAAGCTCTGGTGTTTCTGATCAGCAGAGTGTGGGTTCGAATCCCAGTCATGACACTTGTGTCCTTAAGCAAGACACTTAACCACATGCTTCGTCCTTCGGATGGGACGTTAAGCCGTAGGTCCCGTGTGTTGTGTAATGCACGTAAAAGAACCCAGTGCACTTATCGTAAAGAGAAGGGGTTCGCCCCGGTGTTCCTGGTTTGATTGGCTGCATATTGCGCCACAGCACCTTGTAAACCTTACATGGTGCAATGCTAAGGAATAGGTCTCATAGTTCAACACGTAACTCCACTTACCTTGTAGGAAAAAATACTGAGCGCTTTGAGACACCCATCGGGAGTATAAAGCGCTATATAAGAACAGCGTATTATTATTATTATTTATTTATAATGGTCCCTTGTGCAAGATGCCAAGGGGAATAAGAATGAAACAATCTCAAGTACTAAAATCCTGTTTCATCTTGACATAGCCTTCGGCCAGTTCGCAGCCATCTTCACCAAACGATTCCACTACACCAAACGTGATTGGTGGAGCCTAGCCTGGGCTCTCCTGGTACCCATCCTATGGCTTTTCTTAGCCATCGCCTTTGGGACCATCTTCATTGAGTCGCCGCAGGGCAAACTGCACTTTTCACCGTCACTCTACGGACCAAATGACTACGTCTTCTTCAGGTAAGTCTCTTGGGTTTTAGCTGCAGGTTATGCTAAAGAAAATGTGACTAAATTCTTCTAATAAGCAAAAATTGGTACGTAACAGCTTTAGGAAATTTTGCCTGGGCCCAATTTGATACAAATTTTAAAGCACTAAAAGTAGCTAAGCACAACAAAATTATGCTTACCAGAATAAGGCTACCAGTTAAAACACCATGTCACATGTACAAAATGTAACTGGTATCCTGTTTATTTTTGCTCAGCAGATAAATTTTAAGTAAAGTTTTCTGCTTGAAAATGAAAATGGACCCTGGTAATTTAATAGCAACACAAATGGATATGTGTATTGACCCATTTCACGATGCACTGCGCACTTACTTGCGCCTATCCTGTGTCCGCCATTTCGGGAGTCCAAATGCACACATTGGAATTGACTCTAAAAATGGCGGAAATGGTAGACGCGCATTGTGCGGAGGTGTCTTCCACGTCATGCAAAGGGGTCAATAAAGCACCTGTATCCGCAGATCATGGTTCATGATTAACATTAATACCCTGGTCACTGAACAGTTTATTTCAAGCCTTACTTAAACCATCTCAGCTCCCTGGGGAGTATACAGCCTGTGCTGCCAAGTATGTATCACACCAAGCTTAAAAACAATCACAAGAACCATCTCTGCCCTCACAGGTAACCCTGGGTGAAGGGAAGCAATTATGGTTAAGTGTCTTGCTCATGGACACAAGTGTCATGACCAGGAATCGAATTCGAACCCACACGCCAATGATTGAAACCATGAGATTTTGAGTCCGGTGCACTTAGATAGCGCCACTGCCCCTGTGCAAAGACTTCAACCTTTGACGAGTGATCTTTTCTAATATTTCGTTTGACAGTAATGGGGATTCCTACACACCAGAGGGAGAGAAGATGACCGCTGCATTGTTCAGCGAACCTGGCCTGGGTACAACATGCATGGCAGACGTTCAAGACGGGTAGGTCTCTTTCAAGGTTTGCATGGAGACTTTTTACCTATACTGGTCACATTTTCCAATGAGTTGACCAACCATTTGAAACCATTCAATGCCGGTCTCTTTAACTTCCTGTGTAAACCAACGTTTGCATGAGACTTTTTACCTACTGGTCACATTTTCCAATGAGTTGACCAACCATTTGAAACCATTCAATGCCAAAGGTTTGTGTAAAGTGGCACAGCTGTGCACAGAACTAACTGTGCACATGTGTGTACCGTGTTGATAGAATAGAATGAATAGAATAGAATGGTTTATTCAGCCAATGATTAAAAACAATCACAGGAATTTAAAATATTGCATTCACCACATGATATCATATCTATTATGCAAGACCACGGAGGATAATAATGGGCAGACAGTAGGAGGGTTGACTTTGTAGTGTTTAGATGCATTCACCACATGATATCATACTGCAGGCTGGCATAGTTTATCTATTATGCATACAAATAGGATGATAAGTCAGACAGTAGGAGGGTTGACTTTGTAGTGGTTAGATGCAGTCACCACATGATATCATATTGCAGGCTGGCATAGTTTATCTATAATTCAAAACCACAGTGGATGACATTGAATGGTCAGAAAGTCGGAGGGTTGACTGTGTACTACTGTATAGATGCAGTCACCACATGATGCCATACTGCAGGCTGGTATAGTTTATCATTCAGAACCACAGTGGGTGATATTGAATGGTAAGACAGTAGGAGGGTTGACTGTGTACTGTGTAGATGCAGTCACCACATGATATCATACTACAGGCCAGCATAGTTTATATATAATTCAAAGCCACAGTGGATGATATTGGTCGATCAGATAGTAGGAGGGTTCACTGTGTACTTTGTAGATGCATTTACCACATGATATACTGCAGGCCGGCATAGTTTATCTATAATTCAAAACCACAGTGGATGATATTGGTTGATGAGATTTTTAAAATGCTTTTACGCTGTTTTCTCAGCAACAATTATCTTAATATTTTGTTGTCAGCAGATCCTGCCACTTTGTGGAACCATTCTTCCAGAATCCCATCGCCAACCTCACCAGCACAGAACGGCAGTCCATCCTGGAGAAGGACCGCAACGCACCAGACTGTTCCTGCTCCAAGAGCTTTCTAGACTGTCCTGCCGGCGCCTCAGGCTCCAAGCCTCCAGCTTGGACCATGAATACTTCAGATATTCTTCTAGATCTAAGCTTGAAGCTGGATCTAAATAAATACCTCGTGAGGACAGTCCCTAATTACAGATGGAACAGGTACAGTTAACTCATACACTGTTATTCAACCTCGTTCCCAGTGGTGTCTGATCTCGCCACGCCTTGCTCAATCCTAACCCCTGGAAGTGTGACTTTAAAATATCCAAATATTGGATATTTTAATTAGTCCTGTGGTTGATCCATTTTGTGTTAGAGATGTATGCAGAGAGTGAGCTGTCAAAAGAGGCATCAAGTCATAGAGCAACTGGTTCCCTCTCATTCTTCTTTGATCTTTAGATGCGTCTAACTACTCAGTTTAGGGTGACCATGTAAAAACATGGTTCATTTGAAGGATTGCGTCAAAATACTTGCATTTTGACACGAGCGTACTAAGCGCCCGACAAGCTTACTTGAAAGCTTTTAACAAGTATGCGCGCAGAGCAGTAACTTTCGGTTAGTCAGTGCTGTTTTTCAGCACATCCCTTCCAGGGGTTAGTAACGAGAGGTATCAATATGGCACTTCCCATGGTATTGAGGTTGACTGTCATAAGTCTTACGGGGATAGAGACAGGATATATGGTACTACCAATGGGGGCAGCAGATATATTTTTTCAATGTTTACATCGTAATAAGCATGCATACATTTCCAGAAACCATGGATTGACTCCGTAAGTCTGCTGCCACCTAGTGTCCCCAACAGTCTCCCATTCAAAGCTTTCATGGACGAGTTTATGTGACAAGCCCATCTTATACACTGATGGAACGAACCTCATTCGAGGTAGCTGGTACACATGTATACACCTCAGTTGCTCAATGTGACACCAACCAAAGGGTAGAACACTGAGGAGCTCAAAGTTCATGCATAAACTTATATTAAGGAGTAGGAGTAATACAGATTTAACTTTGCTGTCGATTTAAATAAAAACACTTGCTGGCTTGCTGATTCTCTTTCAGATTTGGTGGACTGACTTTCCATAGTATCAAGAACAAAGATGAAAAAGTGGAAGAGATCGCTAAGGTATACCAATTCATTTTCTTTAAAAAAAAAATTGTGTTTTTTATTGGCACACTAAGAAGTAGACACTTAAGGGGCAAATGGGGGCGTAGAAAGGGCATTTTCTCTGGGAGGGTGTATGGAGGCCTGTTTGCGGACTCATTGACTGCCAATGTTCTTCACACGGAGACTGCCAATGTTCTTCAAAGAGACAAAACTCGGGTGGTCGGGTTGGCGTAGTGGTTATCTTTCCTCACCTTCACCTCTAGGACCCCGGTTCGAATCACGCCGGGGGCACACTGTGGATTGGGTTTTCAGTCCCTACCTGACTGCATGGGTTTTCCCTGGAATAATTCTCTGGGGTTTTTCCTCCCACATCTAAAGCTGAAACTTCCTTCCATGTCTTCTCTCTATTGGGTTCTTGGCTAGTACAGTAATTAAGTTCACTTTTTTGAGAGTCCTTGGCTTCACAACCAGAATAAATGAAATGAAACTCATGGTCTGAAAGATTAGTGATACTGCTGCCAGCAGCCCGCGGTATTCAATAATGTGAGCAGCGTTCTCCCTTAACAGCGGTCTGCTGGCAAAATGCCAGTTAAAACACCTGAGCCCCTGTCAAAATTCCCTTCAAGTGGTCCGGCTGGCTATGAGTTCAGTGTTGAAAAGCATTCCTATTTCACTCGAAATATGGACTAGTGAAAAAGCTGACGGACCAGTGAAATGACAGTTTAACTGGTCCCGCTGGCCAGTCACTGAAAAAGTTAAGGGCAAATCCTGGTGAAGGCAATGAAGTTGTTTTGGGGACTCGCTGACTACCAGTGTTTCTCTACACTAGAATAAATTGAAAGGCTGTTGTGCAGCACCCCACTGTATTCAATAAGGTGAAAGCAACAAACATGTTTTGCAGATTGGATTGGTTGAGGAAGAGCAGTTAATTTTAGGACTGACTTTTAGTATGGGTGTCTTTGTTCTACTTGATTTGATGCTTCTATTGCCATCTGAGGCTTAAAATGCCAACTGACACAAATTATTTGAGTTGTCATACCCTCTACACGAAGGGGAAGGGGCATATATTGTTTGCGTTGTCTTTCCGTATGTTTAATTGCGTTACATACGAAGTGTGGACCTGAGAACAAAAGAAGTCCACATAGTGTAGGGATATAAACACTATGTGGACTTATACACACGTCCACACAGTGTTTTTGATAGCAATGAAGAATAAGATTTTTCTTAAGTGTACATAACAAAGGAATGTCCACAGAGTGTATGCAACACAGAGCGTTGTGTGTCCGTAGTGTGCAATCATTGTCCGAGTGATAACTCAAGAAGGACTTGGCATATCATTCCAAAGTTGGTGTTGAGATCCCCCAGAAGCCTATTGTTTTTGGCCCCCTGTATGTCAAATGTCTAGGTCATTATGGCTTTAAACAAAAGAATTGTTGTTTGAGCGAAAACTTGAGAAGGACTTAGGGACCTTGTCAAAATTAGTCCAGGACAACAAGCGGATAAGAACCGTCAGGGACAAGGTTTTTTACCCGCCGTTAATTCACCTTGTTTGAAATTGGGTGTCAGAGAAAACATGGGAGAAGTTCACAGTTACATTTGCTTTACAAACCGCAGAGACTTAGATCGCTATGTACTGGAAAACAAGCAGGGGGTCTCTAAATGTTTCGCTAAAGAAATCACACTACACATCTTATTTAAATACAATGACCTCCAAACCTTCCAGATGGCTCCTAAACCGCAAGTTTGTTTATACTACATTTAATCAGCCACATGCAAACCGCAGAGCGCTCAGCGTGTTGCATTGGGGCATGGGGCATGTCTTTAGTGCATGGGAGAACTGTGTGCCTTTCAGCGAGTAAAACCATGTCTGTCATAGAAATACAGTCTGACGGAAATCCAACCAAAATTTGACATCAGAGAATTGTTATCCGACTACTTGTCCTGGATTAATTTTGACAAAACCTCTAACATGCCTAACTCAAGAAGAATGAGATTAATCTCAGCGGGTCATTTGTGTTTGTGTCAACTCGCCATTCTTGTTAAATATGTTTGTGTTATTTATTGTAGGCGTGGTACAACAACAAGGGTTTCCATGCGATGCCAACATTCCTGAACACCATGAATAACGTGATCCTCAGATCCTTCCTGCCAGCCGACCAGAACCCAGCTAAGTATGGTATGTATTCAAACAGAAATTTGGAATAGATAGTTCCCACTTGATGTCACAGTGTGTAGAGTCGGCCATTATTACGGGCAACAGTGCATAATGTTTTTAACGCACAGCTATTGGTTATGCAGGAGTTCTGTCAAATTCCTTGCCGGATTAGTGAACCACTACTCTGTGAAGAAAAAGTAGAATGGTTATGCGGCCGGAAGCAGCTCTTGGTTATGCGTAAATACCGCGCACATTACGCAGGAGTTCTGTCAAATTCCTTGCCGGATTAGTGAACCACTACTCTGTGAAGAAAAAGTAGAATGGTTATGCGGCCGGAAGCAGCTCTTGGTTATGCGTAAATATCGCATACATTACGCAGGAGTTCTGTCAAATTCCTTGCCGGATTAGTGAACCGCTACTCTGTGAAGAAAAAATTTGAATGGTTATGCGGCCGGAAGCCAAAACCGAAGTTCCCCGGGTATTGCATAATCATTTGCAATCACCATTTGGGTGCACTCCATTTTAAAAGAGATTAAAATCGGATAAAAATTAAAAATGAAAACCATACCATTGAAATGTTCTCTCCATCGCGACTAAAAACATAACAGTAGGGCCTATAGGTTTTATGAGCATTTTCATTTCGCGGTATTTTTGAACGCGTGAGGGCGCATGTGGACCAATTTTTTCGTGATGAAAAACAAGTAAACAAACGGGATTTTTTCATTTTTATTATTATTAGGTTTATGTATTTCGTCATTGGTGCAAGAAAACTACAGACAGGCAATTAAAATAAGATGAAACTGTAATTGTGATGAAAGACAATCCCTGAAGAAAGCGCCCTCATGTGGTCAAAAATATGATCGGTTATTATGGTTGGTTAGTTTTATATCAAATGCGTAACGTTACCGAACATTTTTTGATGGTTTTTTGCGGTGGCTAACGTGTGTGAATGGGTCATGGTGGGAAATTCATTACCAAATACTCCCCTAAAACAAGTACAAATATCAAATATACACATTATTATCGTTCGTCCTCTGACTTTTTTTCACGGAACGTATTGTTTAAGGATAGATCTTTCGTTATAGGCCTCTGTATGTGGACTACGAGTGCAGATGACCTGTACACACAGTAGTAGTACCGGTGTCGTGCTCAGTGTGATACACACTTTACGCACAGTGTACAGTACATGTAAACGCGTGGGGTTACGCTGTCTTTATCGGAGTGAAAACTGCGACCGCCTTGAGCAAGGCTAGGGGGAACTCTGTTTCAGCCCCAGGAGTAGGTGGCAACATGCCCCTGGTTGCAGTTGATTTGGGTCGACAGCCCAAATGAGTTAAGTGAAGCCCTCACCTTGAAGTGACCATCCAGCCTTGTGATGTAAGGTGGTTTCTCATAAAAGAAAACTTGAAATGCTCAAGATTAATGATCATTTTATTTGATGACTGACTGATTTTTATATTTTTTTCCTTCAGGTATCTCGGCCTACAACCATCCATTCCAGTTCTCCGAAGAGCAAGTCAGCATTATTAGATTGTAAGATTCTTTTTTTTTGCAAAATATTCTTCAATAAAATAATTTTGTTTATTTGTTTGCATTTTCTGAATTATCACCCAAACTAAGTCAGGAATAACACATCGGTTTTTAGAAGAGTAGAACTCTAAAACGAAAACTTCCTTCGTTGTCTTATCTCCATTGGGTTCTTGGCTAGTACAGTGATTAAGTTTGCTTCTCTGAGAGCTCTTGGCTTCACAACCCGAATAAATGAAATAAAAACGAAAAATGAAATGTAAAAATTAATTCCCATCCTGTAGTTTTCACTTAACACTAACAACCTGTGAGCATTTTATAACCTAAAGTGGTCATAATAATAATAATAATAGTTTATACCTTTAACGTGTCATGTCTGTCATAAATAACACTCCGGGTGCCGAAATATCAAATTAGGTAGAGCTTGTTAAGAATGATGTTATGAGACCATAATACAAATACATTGTAAGGTATACAAGGTGAGGTGGCGTATATTGCTGCCAGACCAGCCAGAAACAACGGGGCAAACCCCTCTGTCTTTTGCGATAAGTGTAACTGGGTTCTTTTACGTGCATTATACAACGCACCAGGACCAACGACTTTACGTCCCACCCAAAGGACGAAGTAAAAAAGGTTAAGTGTCTGGCTTAAGGACACAAGTGTCATGACTGGGACTCGAACTCACACTCTGCCGATCAGAAACACCAGAGCTCGAATCCGGTGCGCTTGACCGCTTGGATCCGACACGCCACTGTTTGAAGGTTGTGAATCATTGATAAGATTGAAAATATCAATGTTTACAGATTTACACATTACAATGTGGGAAAAGAAACGGTAATTTGGGCGAATAGACAGTGAGGAATGTGTGTGAAGGACTGTACAATAGACCTTAATGCAGTGAAACGATGGAAAACGCACAGATTTGTACGCGCGGCGCACAGGACTTGCCATTGAACAATTATGTACTTTTGACCTCTCGGCGAGGGCGCCCTACTCAAATGACGTCATATGCATAATTTCTACTGAGTGTTATGGGATTTATGAGGGAAAGGTGACCACCTATTGTCTGGGGACCCATGGGTAACACCTGTTAAGAACCAGCACCTGGGGCCGATTTCACAAAGAGATAAGACTAGTCTTATCTGAAGTTCGGACCAGTAACTGGTCCTAACTTAAGACTAGTCCTATCTGTTAGCATTGCCTAGGACTAGTCCTAAGTTAGAAAGAGTTTTGTGAAATCGACCCCAGTATCCCACCGCTGCCACCACACCACAGTACGGTGAGAGTGCTGCAACTCAAAGTAGATACAGCAGAATACCGAAATTAGAATGCTTAAAGGTATCGTACACATTTGGTAATGACTCAAAACAAATATTAGCATAAAAACTTACTTGGTAACAAGCAACGGAGAGCTGTTGATAGTATAAATCATTGTAGGAAACGACTCCCATTGAAGTGACGTAGTTTTTGAGAAAGAGGTAATTTCTCACTAAAATAATAAAAACTTCTTGCAAGAAGTTTTTATTATTCTATCTGAAAGCACACAAATTTGTACAACAAGGGTAATTTTTCTTTCAACATTTTCTTGCAACTTCGATGACCAATTAAACCCAAATTTTCACAGGCTTGTTATTTTATGCATATGTTGGGATACACCAAGTGAGAACACTGGTCTTTGACAATTTCCAAACGTGTACGATGCCTTTAAAAGATACTTTTTTTTATTGAGCGATGACACACAACTTGAGTAAAAATGGCGATGTAAACAAAGTTTTGCATCTAGTTCTTCAAACCTATGTTGTGTAACATTTACTTTGCATTTTGTAATGATTTCTTTCGATTGATTGATATTGCCTTTTTGCTTTTGATACTATGGAAATAAATTGAACCTTGAACCTTGAAAAGTTTAAAAGAGGCCACAAGAGGGCGCTATAATGACTCTACTGGCACAGAATCATAGCTTATGAATATTATTCCTGAGTGATGACCAGTCCTTTTCATTCTATTTTGGATCAGATGGGAGGAGACTACCCGATACTTTGGTATCTCGCTCCTCATCCTGGTTGCCTTCACCCTCATCCCAGCCACCTTTGCTACGTTCCTGGTCATGGAGAACAACAACAGATCCAAGAGGCTACACTACGTCAGTGGGGTCACGCCGGCTTGCTACTGGATCGCCAACCTCGCGTGGGACATGGTAAAGATCATGCTAGATTATTAGAATGCCCTCTTAGAATATAACGCAAACTGACTTTCACTGGAATTGTGATAAAATCCGCGTGCATAAATATCCTGCCAACCTTGAAGCTGTGCAATCAGATCCCCACGTCACAAGCTCAAACAGCGCCCTCATATGAGGTCGTTTAACAGACTCCTTGTATATTCCCGTCATTTCGGGAGTCGATTCCTTTGTGTACATTTTGACTCCCAAAACGTACACAAAGGATAGGCGCGTGTTAAGTGCGCAGCGTATTGTGCAATGGGTCTTTTGGTCAAATCTTCTTCTTCATTCTAATCTATTATTAGCATTTTTTTTTTTTTCACTTTTCATTGGTTAAAGGCCCTGTACACTATTGGTAAGATCGAAAAACACAAATGTTCACAGATTCACACATAACTTACATGATTTAAAGTAAGTAATGGTAGAAAGGGTTCCTTAAAATATTTCTGCCTAAAATGCTTCGTTTCTGAGAAATGAGTAAAACAATAGTTTTTATCACGCCCGATAAAAACTTGATGCTTGAAAAAACAGAAAACAGCTGTTACCAAAAGTGTACAATACCTTTAAGCCAATTTCATTCAGTCACAGCATTTTCTTATGAGCAGTCTTTATTGGTTAATACATTGTGCACAACTGTCAACTAAACAAGTTTGGTCACTTTTCATTGGACAAACCAATTTCATTCAGTCACAACTTGTTCTTACAAGCAGTGTTATTGGCTAAAATCTTCATCAGTCACAGCTATCAACCAATAAACAAGTCCGTTGTTCATGCCAGTTGTCTTCGACCGCAATATTTACACTCACAAGCAATTTCATTGGTCAAGTTGATATTCCAATCACCCAAATTCTTAACTTTTGAGTCATTTGATTGGTTACTTTGCAGCTGATGTACCTCATTCCAGTGTGCATAAGTTTGTTCATCGTGTACATCTTTGGAATGCAAGCCTTTGGTTCGGCTACTAACATGCCTGCATTTGCTCTGCTCCTGTTCTTGTTTGGGTAAGTAAACACACATTTTCATATTTGTTTATTTTAATTCCCTCGCAATAAGTGTTTTTTTTATTTGAAAACGCGTACTTTTGTATCAAGTGTAGCCCTCACCTTGAAGTGGCCTTCCGCCCTTGTGATGTTATTAGGCCATCTTTCATATAAAACAAAATTAATTTAAACAAATAAAAAAATAAGAAATGTATTGGAAACTGAAATACCGTTTGATTCAGAACTGATCTTTCTCCTTTTTGTTGGTTTTTTTCACTGCAGGTTTTCAGCGGCACTCCAGATGTACATCCTGGTGCCGTTATTCCGCTCCACAGGTTCAGCATTCATCGTATTCTTCTGCCTCACTCTGATGCTGGCCTTAATTTCCATCCTGCCCAAATTCTTTCAAGTTTCCCCATTGGTACGTTGTTTATTTTATCACCTTGGTGTTAGTATCTTGTTGTGTTGGTACCTTTGCTATTTTGTTTGAATTTTTAAGGATGAACCCTTTCAGCCCCAAGTTCTTTTGACATAAACAACCGCTGTGGCCCAAGTTGTTTGACCACTCAAGCATGAAGCACACATTCTCAGTCTCACACAACAGGAAGCTTATGTTCAAAGTTCGATTTTACAAACTCTATTATTACCTTGAAGATTTCATTTTAGAGCAAAATAAGTAATAAAAATTGTCTTACTCATTGAATTTCCTTTCATATAATTTAAAAATCATTGAAATCAGCCAATAATTGTCCAAGTTCTTGGTCTTTGTTTCCCAAGTGTGTTCTGTAAACCCAAACACTTTTTTCACACAACCATAATATGGCGCTCCAGAGGTGTTTGTCATTTTGGATCTTTCCACTCCAATTAGAAGTGATTGCATAATAGCAACCCCATTATATTTAACCACCATTGGAAAAATCTGATCTTTCTCTTTCCAATGATGGTAAGCTTGGGTATGGACGGTGAACATGGACAAAAGTACAGCTTTTTAACAAATGGCCTTTGTGCTCAGGCTTGAGTGCTTTTTTGTGTGTTATCTTGGGCGACTATAGTCGCCATTTGGGCTCAAGCAGGGTCGACTAAAGTCGCCATTGGGGCTGAAAGGGTTAACTAAGTTGCATATTGCCTGATTTTTTGCCGAAAGAATTTTGATTTTCCATATTTTTTTCTTGGAACAAATTTTGACTTGATGATGCTGTTCAAAATGAAAAAACATACAACGTTCACATATGCCACGAACGGTGCACAAAATACACGTAACGCGCAAAATTGTTGTACATGGCTGACGGGTGTGACATAATGTTCAGAATCCGACAATTATTCAGTTTTAGTTTTCAATTAGCTACCACTTATTGTTGGCGGATTTGTTCATGCAATGTTATAAATGAAAGTTTATAAATTTCTCAAATGAGAAAATAAAATTAGCTTTTGCAAACTGCTTACGAACCAAAAGGACCTATGGTATAAATGCAAAGAATCGTTAATGGCCTAACGTTTCGACCCTAGCAGAGTCTTTCTCGAAGGCTAAAATTTCTCAAATCTATACAAATAGCTATTTAAAAATTTCATCTAAACTTTCGGGTAAGATCAGTCCAAATCGGACCTAACATCGTACCCCTTTCATGCACCATTTATTTTAGTGATAAATCGATCATATGGACACATTCATTGTTTACTCGTTTTTTGCAAATGGCGGTCCTCCCAAAAAAACAGGTCACATTAGCACCCTCAAGAGTCTTCTTTCCCATTCTGAAAACTGTGTGGCAATGCGATCTTTATTTTTTTCATTTAACAACTGATTTTCTGAAGAGATTTAAACCGGTCGCTAGCGATCGGTCGGTGCTTGAAAGAGTTAAAGGTATGGTACACGTTTGGTAATGACTCAAAGCAAATATTAGCATAAAAACTTACTTGGTAACAAGCAACGGAGAGCTGTTGATAGTATAAAACATTGTAGGAAACGACTCCCTCTGAACAATTCCTACCTCCATGCTCTGAAGTCACTGAAATAATCAAATCTTCTTGCAAGAAGTTTTTATTCCTATCTGAAAGCACACAAATTTGTACAACAAGGGTGTTTTTTCTTTCATCATTTTCTTGCAACTTCGATGACCAACTGAGCCCAAATTTTCACAGGGTTGTTATTTTATGCATATGTTGGGATACACCAAGTGAGAACACTGGTCTTTGACAATTACCAAACGTGTTCAGTGCCTTTAAATAACTTTGTGATTGGTTTGTAGGGCTTAGACGAGGACCACCCCGCCTTCTACATCCTCAACAAGGTCTTCCTTATCCTGGCCCCCTTCTGTCTTGCCTCTGGACTCGTTGACCTGCTCTTCAATCAAGTAGAGGCCGATATTTATCTTCGATTCGGTATCAACACCTTCCTTGATCCGTTTGCCATGGAGATGCTAGGATGGAGATTGGTCGCCTTGGTCATCCAGGGAGTTGTTGCCTTCGCCCTGCTGATGTTTATCGAGTACAAAGGCAGAAATTGGTGTGCCAGTTTCTTCTCAAGGTGGGCTTTAATTCTCATCATGCTATTTGATTTTTTATCTAAAACATTTCTGAAAACAAAACCAAAATGTTTGTATTGTATTATTTTTGATATCTGAAATAAAGTCGCATCCCCTTAAGGTGATCCCCTGGCTGCCGCTTCCAAGGTTGTATCAAAAACTTGGGTGTGATCCCTGGCTACAGGGTAGTTAACAGTTGTATGGCTTCTGACTGGCACCCCTGAACAAAGATGTTGACAAAATAGGGAGACCGCCAACATAGGGCTAGATAGCTCAGTTGGTAGAGCGCCGGCATGTTAATCCAGAGTTCGTTGGTTCAAATCCTGCTCAAGTCAATTTTTCTTTGTTCAACCCCAAATCATTTAAAATTTACCCAGTCAGTTTCCCTTGTGGTTTATTATTTGTATTATTTTTCCTGACATATCCAGAAAATGTAGCCCTAAAACAAAAATAAATAATGTTATGCATGTCTAGGTGTATGGTGATGATTATAGAGAAATGATTGGTCTCTAATAAAGGTTTAAAGGTATTGTACACTTTTGTAACAGCTCAAAATCAGTGCCCACATTTTGTGTGATTCAACATATGCATGAACAAACAAACCTGTGAAAGTTTGAGCTCAATTGGTCATCGAGGTCACGAGAAAATAGTGAAAAAGTTTTATTAATTTCTCAGAAACGATAGCATTTTAGGCAGAAATATTTTAAGGAACCCTTTCTACCATTACTTACTTTAAATCATGTAAGTTATGTGTGAATCTGTGAACATTTGTGTTTTTCGATCTTACCAATAGTGTACAGGGCCTTTAAAGGTATCGTACAGTTTGGTGATGACTCAAAACAAATATTAGCATAAAAACTTACTTGGTAACAAGCAACGGAGAGCTGTTGATAGTATAAAACACTGTAGGAAATGACTCCCTCTGAAGTAACGTAGTTTTTGAGAAAGAGGTAATTTCTCACTAAAATAATAAAAACTTCTTGCAGGAAGTTATTATTCCTATCTGAAAGCACACAGATTTGTACAACAAAGGTGTTTTTTCTTTCATCATTTTCTTGCAACTTCGATGACCAACTGAGCCCAAATTTTCACAGGCTTGTTATTTTATGCATATTTTGGGATACACCAAGTGAGAACACTGGTCTTTGACAATTTCCAAACGTGTTCAGTGCCTTTAATGGCTAGTAGAGACCCACAACTTGACTTGTCATTATTTTCTTTGTATTGAAGGTCTGTAGAGAATTACCATGGTCCAGAGGATGAAGATGTGATCAATGAGAAGAAACGAGTGAAGTCTGGAGATGCAAGACAGGACCTTGTGTGCATCAACAACCTGACCAAGGTATGCTCAGCATACTTTCAGTAACCCCTAACTACAACCCAGTCGTGTTTTTAATAGATGTTCGTAAATACCCCCGGACAGTTAAGGCAGTCCTATTGGTTGAAAAGGCGGTCACATGCAGGCATGTGAGACTTTCGCGTTTACGCGAAAATCCACGTTTTTTATTTTCTGCGTTTTTCTTGCGGGCTCCGCGTTTTTCCCGTCTCCGCCGTGAATGGCCGGCACGCTTTTTTTGTTTTTTTTACCTCCAACATCGAGCAGCAATTATTTTTACTGCACAACACTCACACAGAGAAGGGGAACCTGGCATCGGGAAGCACTTTAATTGCAATTTGATTTTGACACAAGAGTCGTGGGCTAGACCCGGTAAAATGCTCCGCGTTAGTCTTTGATTAAAGCCGTTGTTGTTCATTTTACATTAACCCTTTCAGCCCCAATGGCGACTTTAGTCGACTGTGCACTATACCCTGCTTGAGCCCCCAATGGCGACTTTAGTCGCCCAAGATAACACACAAAAAAGCACTCAAGCATGAGCACAAAGGCCATTTGTTAAAAAGCTGTTGTTTTGTCCATGTTCACCTTCCATACCCAAGCTTACCATCATTGGAAAGAGAAAGATCGGATCTTTCCAATGGTGGTTAAATATAATAGGGTTGCTATTATGCAATCACTTCAAATTGGAGTGGAAAGATCCGAAATGACAAACACCTACGGAGCGCCATATGGTTGTGTGCAAAAAAGTGTTTGGGTTTACAGAATACACTTAAGAAACAAACACCAAGAACTTGGACAATTATTGGTTGATTTCAATGATTTTTTAATTATATGAAAGGAAATTCAATGAGTAAGACAATTTGTATTACTTATTATGCTCTAAAATGTAATCTTCAAGGTAATAATAGAGTTTGTAAAATTAAAATTTGAACACAAGCTTCCTGTTGTGTGAGAATGTGTGCTTCACGCTTGAGTGGTCAAACAACGTGGGCCACAGCAGTTGTTTATGTCTAAAGAACTTGGGGTTAAGCGCGATGTCCCATTATACTTAAAATGCGGACACGTACAAATAGCGCTGGCCTTCTTTTTTTTCCATGACCCGCTCACATGCCTACACATGACAATGTTTAAACGGCTGATAAAGACATAGCTTGCGCTGTTGGCTAAGACCGGTTGGCTAAAGCCCATTCAGCGGTCATAGCCTATTGGTTGAAAGACCGGTTGGCTAAAGCGCATTCGGCGTTCTTAGCCTATTGGTTGAAAGGCGGTCACTTGACAAAGTTTAAACGGCTGATAAAGACTGATTGTTGGAGCTGTTTAATACCGGTTAAACCCATTTAACTCCAAGTGGCCTTTTTCTGTAAACATTTTCAAAAAACTTAAACGCAGTGTAGCTTTAGTAAATATTTGAAGAATTTTTCTTGTTTTTTCCAACATGAATAACCTTTCTTCAAACATATTTTCAAACCTAATTGTGTGTGCGGCGCAGAACGGAGCCAAATCTGACTGAAAAGATAATTGAAAAGGCAGATTTTTATGGGGAAAAAAAGGGGGTCTGGGGGTTTTGTAGGGTCGAGCGGGGAAAATCAACAATTATTTCTTTTTATGTGGCCTTATTATAATCAATTATTATGGTATTGATTATTTTGATGATATCTGTAGGTTTACCGATCAGGCAGGAATCCCAACCTCGTAGCTGTAGACGGCATGAATATCGGCATACCCAATGGAGAGGTAACTATATATGTCTGTCCAACATCCAGCCCAACAAACTGAAGTTTTTTTAGATGATGTAATTGTTGGAGCGGGGGGGAAATAACAATCAGTTTTTGTCTTCCACTGTGTTTGGCTCTTGTCAATCCACTGCAGGGAAACGGCCTCACCACAAAGTCACCAAATATTGCTATTTGTATCTAGATACTGGGTTCTGGTAATACTGGGTTCTGGTAATACTGGGTTCTGGTAATACTGGGTTCTGGTAATACTTGGTTCTTATAATTCTGATCTCTTATAATACTGGGTTCTTATAATACTTGGTTCTTATAATACTGGGTTCTGGTAATACTGGGTTCTGGTAATACTGGGTTCTGGTAATACTTGGTTCTTATAATTCTGATCTCTTATAACACTGGGTTCTTATAATACTGGGTTCTGGCAATACTTGGTTCTTATAATTCTGATTTCTTATAACACTGGGTTCTGGCAATACTGGGTTCTTATAATACTGGGTTCTGGTAATACTTGGTTCCCATGATACTGAGTTCTTATAATACTGGGTGCTTATAACACTGGGTTCCTATAATACTGGGTGCTTATAACACTGGGTTCCTATAATACTGGGTGCTTATAATACTGGGTTCCTATAATACTGGGTTCCTATAATACTGGGTTCCTATAATACAGGGTTCCTATGATACTGGTTTCTTATAATACTGGGTTCTTATAATACTGGGTGCTTATAATACTGGGTTCCTATAATACTGGGTGCTTATAATACTGGGTTCTTATAATACTGGGTGCTTATAATACTGGGTTCCTATAATACTGGGTGCTTATAATACTGGGTTCCTATAATACTGGGTGCTTATAATACTGGGTTCCTATAATACTGGGTGCTTATAATACTGGGTTCCTATAATACTGGGTGCTTATAATACTGGGTTCTTATAATCCTGGGTGCTTATAATACTGGGTTCCTATAATACTGGGTGCTTATAATACTGGGTTCTTATAATACTGGGTGCTTATAATACTGGGTTCTTATAATACTGGGTTCTTATAATACTGGGTGCCTATAATACTGGGTTCCTATAATACTGGGTTCCTATAATACTGGGTTCCTATAATACTGGGTGCTTATAATACTGGGTTCCTATAATACTGGGTTCCTATAATACTGGGTTCCTATAATACAGGGTTTCTATGATACTGGTTTCTTATAATACAGGGTTCCTATAATACTGGGTGCTTATAATACTGGGTTCTTATAATACTGGGTGCTTATAATACTGGGTTCCTATAATACTGGGTTCCTATAATACTGGGTTCCTATAATACTGGGTTCTTATAATACTGGGTGCTTATAATACTGGGTTCCTATAATACTGGGTGCTTATAATACTGGGTTCTTATAATACTGGGTGCTTATAATACTGGGTTCCTATAATACTGGGTGCTTATAATACTGGGTTCCTATAATACTGGGTTCCTATAATACTGGGTTCCTATAATACTGGGTTCTTATAATACTGGGTTCTTATAATACTGGGTGCTTATAATACTGGGTTCCTATAATACTGGGTTCCTATAATACTGGGTTCCTATAATACTGGGTTCCTATAATACTGGGTTCCTATAATACTGGGTGCTTATAATACTGGGTTCCTATAATACTGGGTTCCTATAATACTGGGTTCCTATAATACAGGGTTTCTATGATACTGGTTTCTTATAATACAGGGTTCTTATAATACCGGGTTCTTATAATACCGGGTTCCTATAAAGAGCGCATATCCTAGAAGCTACAGTAGATCAAGGTGCTTTACTACATTCTTTGTTATCCCTGTTAATTGGGCATACGTTAACTAACTTTTTCAACTCCCCTGGGGGCGTACAACCTCATTAATGTTTAGTGTTGTGCAATTACAGACTTTTGGGTATGCTAGGTGGCAGCAGACTTACCAGGTAAATCACTTGTTCTCGGAAATGTGCACATGCTCAGAATTACAAAAACAATGAAAAATTACCTGTTGTAGTCTGCTGTTCAAACGGTGTGATCCAAAGTCCCTCGTTGAACACGCCCCAGATTACCTTCTTTTGTTTGTATTTTGTTGTTGTAGTGTTTTGGTTTATTGGGCGTTAACGGCGCCGGCAAGACGACAACCTTCAGGATGCTCATCAATGACCTGACTCCCTCTGATGGATCCCTCAATATCAAATCCAAGAGGTAATTATTGCAGAGATTGTAATTATCCCTACCCAATCGGCAGATACGGTCTTTAGGTGTCTAACCTGGTCCCAATTTCATAGAGCTGCTTAACGGCCGATTTTGTGCTTACTGAGCGAGTTTCCATTTCATAGCGCTGCTAACAGTAAGCACACGAAAAGGCATGCTAACCTTCTGGTGCTTACTGTATGAAAATGAATGACGTAACAATGCAAATCTATGGTGAACGCGAAAGATGGCCGCCTAATTTTCTTGCTGTGAAATACGCTTCCTGTGAAATACGCTTATGAACAAGCAAATTTTTCTGCTGCAGTTAGCACGAAAATTTGCTTACTGGACTCAGTTTCACAGAGCTGCTTAGGCACATAAAGTAGCCAAGCACAATCAAATTATGCTTACCAGAATAAGGTTACCAGCTAAAATACAATGTCACATTTACAATCTGTGACTGGTATCCTGCTTATTTTTGCTTAGCGGACAATTTTCTATGCAACATTTTCTGCTTAAGCATCTCTATGTAATTGGGCCGTGGCATCAGCCAAGTTTTAGTGACCCACTACCTATTGATAAAAATGTTATCATGTATTGATTTCTTTTCCCTCAAATGTCTTGAAGGATCTCGTGCACTCGTGGATTATCTTTTTGTTTGTATGAAGTTTGGCAATCAAGTCAGCGTTAATTTTAAACAAGCCTTTTTGTTTCTATGACAGCATTGGTTACTGCCCGCAGTTAGACGCCTTGTACAACAAGCTTACCGGAAATGAACTGCTGCACTGCTATGCTAAGATCAAAGGAATCACTGGCAAGGAACGTCAACAGGTAAGGTGTTACAAAATGACTGAAATATTTTGTTTAATTTACACCATTGGTTTGGAACGGTAGATTCATTCCCAGTTTCTAATTGTCAATACAGGCACCCACACAACCAACCTGAGAAAAAATCATCGAATTCGGCAGTCATGTTTACAGAGAAAACAACAGAAAATAATACTGGCGTGTCATGGCCGAGCGGTTTAGTGCATCGGACTCAAGTTCTGGTTGCTGAGTCATCAGGGTGTGGATTCAAATCCCGGTCATGAGACTTGTGTTCTTGAGCAAGACACTTAACTATAATTGCTTCTCATCACCCAGGGGTAAATGGGTACCTGTGAGGGCAGAGATGGTTCTTGTGATTGATTTAGCTTGGTGCGCTACATACTTGGCAGCACAGGCTGTATACTCCCCAGGGAGCTGAGATGGTTTAAGGAATGAAATATATGGCCCAGTGACCAGGGGTAATAATGTTCAAAGCCAGCCAGGCTCCTAGTGGATGATACCCATGCCTATATCCTTATGGACTGTGAAGGGGGTAACCCTGTTTCAGCCCCAGGAGTAGGTGGCAGTTGATTTGGGTCAACAGCCCAAATCAGTTAAATGTAACCCTCACATTGGTGTGGCCATCCAGCCTTGTGATGTAAGGCGATCTCTCATAAAATAAAATAAAATTAAAAAAAACAAGCTTGAACAACTGCTCCAGCATCAACTGCTCCAATAAATACCCAAACTCTGCACAAGCCTGGCACCATACTCCCATCAAGTCCAGCCAGTATAATAATATTAATATAATAATACACAACATTTATTAGGCGCTTAATACGGATGTTTCTAAGCGCACCATTGTCTGACGACAAATATTTTCCTGCAAGGTATGTGGAGCTACGTTTGAAGTATGAGGCCTAGTCATTTATAGCACCATGCAATGGTTTACAAGGTGTTGTGGCGCAATGCTGCCGATCAGACCAGGAACACCGGGCCAAACCCCTTCTCTTTACGATAAGTGCACTGGGTTCTTTTACGTGCATTAAACAACACACGGGACCAACGGCTTTACTTCCCATCCGAAGGACGAATCATGTGGTTAAGTGTCTTGCTTAAGGACACAAGTGTCATGACTGGGGTTCGAACCCACACTCTGCTGATCAGAAACACCAGAGCTTGAGTTTGGTGTTCTTATCCGCTCGGCCACAACACGCCAAGTCAAGTCCCATCAAGTCCAGCCAGTATAAGATTGAAAGTGAAAGTATGAGCTTGTTGTTGTAGATATGTATTAGTTTATTTAATTTGATTTTCAGGCGGTGAGGTTCATAACAGCCCAGATGGGTATGAAGAAGTACGTTGAGAAATGCATTGGAACATACAGCGGAGGGATGAAACGATCGCTGTCTACAGCCATCGCTCTGCTTGGAAATCCACAAATCGTGCTGATGGTACGTTCTGAATTGTTTACCAAGTCTCTTCAGTACAACCACAATTAGTATCATTCTTGCTTTGTAAGGGGGCAAGCATCTTTCATGTTAAGTGTCTGTGCCCCCCGATTGATGTCTGTGTGCCCCCCCTCCCCCATTTGAAATCTTGACTTTAAAATAGTACATTTTATATGCGTTAACGTGATAATTTCGATGTTTTTAAAACTATTTTTCCATTTACACACAGAGAATGTATTTTTGTTTACACTCAGGCTTGTTTAAAGGGTGTGTACAACATTGGTATAAATGAAAATATAAATGCTCACAGATTTGCACATAACTAACATGGTATAAAGATGGTCATGGTAGAAAACTTCCCTTGAAATAGTTTTGCTTGAAATGCCATAGTTTTTACGAAATGAGTAAAATAATAGTATTTATCCTGCAGGATAAATTCCGATGTTTGAAAAAAAGTTAAAACACATAAGGGGGTTTCTCACTGTTTTCTCATGACTCCGAAGACCGATTTAGCTTAAACTTTCACAGGTTTGTTTTTTCATGCATATGTTGGGTCACATCAAGTGTGGGTACTAGTTTTTGACAATTACCAATGTTGTACATGCCCTTTAAGAAAAATGCAAGCGGAAACTTGGCCAGAAGTGCCATCCTAGAAAAAATGGTACACCCCCTTGTGCCCTCCTAAAATGTTACCCTAGCTACAGTGCTGGGGGGTAAAAGGCAAGGTACCTCCAGCCAACCTGATCCCCTGACTTCTAACTGTTTGATTTTCCCTCAGGATGAGCCTACAACGGGAATGGACCCAGTTAGCAAGCAAGCAGTGTGGGGAAATATCCTAGCCGTTATCAAGTCTGGCCACTCTGTCATCCTCACATCGCACAGGTAAGATCATGTTAGGGTAAAGATGATGGGTAGTGGTCAGTGTAGTAGGCTTGGGTTTAGGGTTGTAGGGTTAGGGTTGGGTTTATTGGGTTGCGGGGTTGGGGTCGTAGGGTTAGGGTTATAGGGTTAGGGTTGAAGGGTTATATGGTTGTGGGGTTGGGGTTGTAGGGTTAGGGTTGTAGGGTTAGGGTTATAGGGTTGAAGGATTAGGGTTATATGGTTTGGGTTGGGGTTAAAGGGTTGTGGGGTTGTAGGGTTAGGGTTGTAGGGTTAGGGTTGTAGGGTTAGGGTCATAGGGTTAAGGTTGTTGGGTTGAGGTTGAAGGGTTAGGGTTATTACGTTAGTGTTGTGGGGTTGGGGGTTATAGGGTTAGGGTGAAGGGGTTAGGGTTGTGGGGTTGGGGTTAGGGTTGTGGGGTTAATAGGGTTGTGGGGTTGGGTTATGGGGTTAGGTTGGGGCTTAAGAGATTGGGTTTAAATTTAGGCTTTTGATTTTGGATTGGTGTGGGAGTAATCATGTTGGTTTAGTCAGTTTCTGTGCTGGTAGCATGCTGAGGTCTACCACAAAGGCTCTGTAATGGTCTGTCTATTACTAGTAGGCTTGGGGTTGTGGGGTTTGGGTCTCAGGTCATGAGGGTAAGGGATTTGGTTTAGGTTACAGGGTTGGGTTGTTGAGTTGGGGTTGTTTGGTTGGGGTCATGGGGTGGGATAAGGGGTTCAGGTATTGACCCTATCCACCTGACGTCATCATCACAATAATTAGGGTTGTGCCATTTTGGGAGTCAATGTCCCTATGTGTTATACAGTGTAGTGCGAATTTTAGGCAACGCAGCATTTACAAGCTTACCAGTTGACTTCCAAAATAGTGAGCGTGGTAAAGTTGCAGCGTGTGTGACTTGCGTGCAAGGGGTCAATAGGATTAAATTTGATGTGAGGGCAAATATTAGGGTTAGAGTGTCGGGGTTTGGGTTTGGATAAGTGGTAGGGGCGTGTCGTGGCCGAGAGGATAAGAACACCGAACTCAAGCTCTGGTGTTTCTGATCAGCAGAGTGTGGGTTCGAATCCCAGTCGTGACACTAACTGTGTCCTTAAGCAAGACACTTAACCACATGCTTCGTCCTTCGGATTGGACATTAGGCCGTAGGTCCCCTGTGTTGTGTAATGCACGTAAAAGAACCCAGTGCACTTATCGAAAAGAGAAGGGGTTCGCCCCGGTGTTCCTGGTTTGATCAACAGCATATTGCGCCACAGCACCTTGTAAACCATTACATGGTGCTATGTAAAGGACTTGGTCTCATACTTAAAAAACGTAGCTCCACAATACCTTGCAGGAAAATAATGAAAGTTAAAAGCGCCTTGAGCGTCACTGAGTGACGGATATGTGCGCTATATAAGAAGCCACTTTTATTATTATTACTATTAGGGGGTTGTGTTTGTGTTTCAGGGTTAAGATTATCATGTTGTAATGGTAAAGGATTTGGTTTAGATTATAGGTTTAGGGTTATAGCGTGAGGGTTATTGGGTTTGGGTTGTATAATTTAGGTTGTAGGGTTTTGTTTGGCGTGCGATAAGTTGTGTAGGGTTGAGGTTTGGGCTTTAAGTTTAGGATTACGGTAAGGGGTTGGGGTTGGGGTTGAAGGGATGAGGTTTGTATTTAGGCTATCGATTTGCTGAGGTCTACCTCGAAGGCTCTTCAAGGTTGAAAAAAATGAGGCTTAATTTAATTATATTTACACAAAATTGTTTTAACAATTAATTCAATTAAAATGGCCTGACGTTTTCGACTCTAGCAGAGTCTTTCTCAAAGGCTAAAGACTCGGCTAGTGCCAAACTGTCAGGCAATTAACTTTTGATTTTGCATTTATACCATAGGTTCTTTTTGCCGGTAAGCAGTTTCTCAAAATAATATTTCCATTTGTGTTTTTTTCCCAGTATGGAGGAATGTGAGCTGCTGTGTACGCGTCTGGCAATCATGGTGAACGGTAGATTCCAATGCCTTGGCAGTCCACAGCATGTGAAGAATCGTTACGGTGACGGGCACACCCTCGTCCTCAGACTCAACGAGGACAAGCCCAATATGACCGAAGTCATCAACTTCGTCGTGACCACATTCCCTGAAGCTCTTCTGAAGGTATTAAATTTAACCACTAAACATGTTCAATGTCTTGTCTAACATGTTCCTTTCATTATTGTGTGTTGAACAGTAGAAAAACCAATGGTTGTTCGAAATTTTTAAAAGAATGGCGGCCGTCTTTAAAAAAAAAAAAAAAAAGCCCTTCCCGCTTCCTTTTTTTCAGGAACCCAGATTAAACATGTTTTTTTTTTACTTGGCCTAAATAAATAAATATGTCATGATTTGTTCCCTTTTGCAGGAGAAGCATCACAATATGGTGTGTTATCAGCTGCCGATGGCCACCAGGAAACTTGCAGATGTCTTCGGTGCCTTAGAGGCAGAGAAAGACAATCTGGGCATCCAGGAGTATTCCATCTCACAGACAACACTGGATCAGGTAAAACTCATTCCTTACATAAGTAGGCTTGTCGTGGCCGAGCGGAACACTGGACTCAAGCTCCCGGTCGTGACACTTGCGTCCTCAAGCAAGACACCATTATTGCTGCAACCCTTTGGATGGGACGTAAAGCTGTAGGTCCCGTGTGTTGTGTAATGCACGTAAAAGAACCCAGTTACACTTATCGCTAAGAGAAGGGGTTTGCCCCAGTGTGTCTGGCAGTTTTCAGTCCCTACCTAATTGTGTGGGTTTTCCCCCCATTTGGGGTTTTTCCTCCCACATCTAAAACTGAACATTTCTACTCGTTTCCTATTCATCCTGTTATTGGCGCTTATTGTGCTGTTGCATGTGTAATAATAAATTCAAGAAAGAAGTTTTCTAAATGTGTATATACTGTACTGTACTCAAGATCAATGTATTTCAACCATTGGTGAGATAGCAAGCTCAAAATTGACTCTCTATTATGTTTTTGTAACTTCAAGTGAACATGTATGCTTTGTTTTCTGACATAGAGTGGAACCATGCAGGGTAGTCAACACAGAGAACAAAAAAGGAGCAAATTTTTAATAATTCACAAGAATCAACCACAGTGGCATTACCCAAGCGGTGTACTGCAATCTTAAACCAACCTACACAGCTCTGTGTTGCAGTCACTCTGTGGACATTCCTTTGATCTGTTCACTTAAGAAAAATTATATTATTAAACACTGTAAAAAACACTGTGTGGACGTGTGTTTAAGTCCACATAGTGTTTCAAGTCCTTATGTGGACCTCTTTTATTCTCCGGTCAACACTTCGTATGTAGCACTTGAACACTACAGTGCATCAAACCAATCCAATGTACAATTTGTGTTTTCTTTCTGGACAGGTCTTTGTCAATTTCGCCCAGAGGCAGACTGATGGCTTGAACAGCATCAAGGAGAACAAACGAGACTTCGTCAACCAAGCCTTCAGAACCGACCATGCAGACATAGCAATTGACTTTGTTTAAGTGACATAAAGGAGTCAACTCAGGGGGTGAATAAGATCACCTTCTCCAACAAATCATGCTCGAGTGATTTTGAATTATTGCCAGGTGGATGTCAAATATAAGACAGTCTAGAGCTATATCAGAGAATAATTCTAAGCAAATAAAAGCGAACATTTCTGAAAAGTTAAGCTTTGCGTAAAGTTTTGGCAAGCGCCATCGGCTTTTTCGCAAAAGAAAATAACTTTACATAAATATTATGTGCTATTTCAATTATGCAAGGTGGAAGCAAATTATAGAACAATCTAGAAATTTATCATGAAATAATTCTAAGCAAATAAAAGTGAACATTTCTGAAAATTGGGGTTGACAAACGCCATCGGCTTTTCTGCAGAAGAAAATAAAAATTACATAAATATTATGTGATATTTTAAATATTTTAAATATGCTAGGTAGAAGAGCCATAAGTAATCAAACAAAGGTGATGATTATGAAGAAAATTTTATTATATTTGAAAGCAAATCTATGCATACAAATTTAAAATCAATTATCTCCAGCTGAACCAAAATTTTGAAGATATTATTTTTTAGAGTAGTACTTAGTGATGGTTATGCAAGGTGAAAGCTCTGCAAGAATGCTACACAATGTGGCACTGTTGCTTGTAAACTAATAAAACACAAATTTTTAAACAATCTTTTAATACCACTTCAAATATTTTTTATAATAAAAATAGCAAATATGTCTTTCAAAGTAGATGTAAATGTAATGACACTATTGTTCACACAATGAAAGTCATTCCGAAATTTCTTATCTGAATGGTTATATTTTATTTATAACTGATCATCTTGATTCTATTTTAGATAGATTTGGATTTTTAGAAAATTGACAACCAAAATGGATTTTAAAACTGGATTGTAAAAGTGGATATAAAGTTTTGGGTGTAAACTTGTAGATGGCATTAATTGAGCATTAAACATACTCTGAATTCAATCTACTATAATTTATGGTAATGTAATGAAATTGTTGCGGTACCTGCTGCTAACATATAGGATTTTAACTGCCTCTTGCCACTGGCTAGCTCGGTGGTCTGGTGGTAAGACATCTGCTCTAGCATGGGAAAGGAGGTGGGTTTGAACCCCACCTGAGTGATATGCCCTTGGAAAATTTTTTCACAGGACTTGGGGGGGAAGTACTGAGTATACAGTGCTTAACACACATTGGTTTAAGGGTAAAAACAAATAATATTTTTTATAATTTAAGTTGTGAATGTTCAATTCATTACTGTAATGTTTAATTTTACATATTGCTCACAAACATTTTACAGGTTCTATAACTTAACAACATGATTTACGGTAGAAATAGAGGTATATAATAAAATTATAACAATTTTCCTGTTACTAAATTCGGAAGCAGTGTACAGTGCATGAGATATAATTGTATTTTTAGATTTTCAAGAACATATGATTAACACTTTATTTTAAGAAGTATTTTTTTAACATTTTAGAACAGGGAAAAAAGGTTAAAACATTTCATAAGCTTGTAGATTAGTTATACAGGTGTCTTACTTGAATCTGACTTCAGATTTATGTACAAGGTCACCCTTTTTGTAAACAAAGGTTACATAGTCTATTATTTGCCAGAAGAATACTTTGGAAAAGATGTAACACCCGTAAACTAAATTTTTACCAGGTGCTTCAAAATATGTATAACTGATTTTATGAGATTCTTACCAATTGTAATAAAGATCTTGTTGTACTGAGGAATTGTCCTTGACTCTGATGCAATTATGACATCAGTTAAATTTGGAAAATTCTGTGCCTCCATATTGTAAAGTCAGGCCTGGTCTACGGTACTGACAGCTCTCACACTCCACGTACCTATATCCCGCCTTGCTAGCTATGGCGACAGAGCTTACTCTAACATTGCACCTCGTCTATGGAATTCATTGCCGCTTGAACTAAGAACACAGAATAACCCATCAATCTTCAAACGACAGCTCAAGACTCATCTCTTCAAACGAGCATTTTAAATCTTGGACTTTCTCTTTGCGAACCAGCGCCCTTGAATGGCATTTTTTGTCAGATACTGTGCGCTATATAAGTGTTGTTTATTATTATTGTTTATTATTATTGTGCAATCAGGGTTATCCATCAAATGTAAACATTGAGAAACAGCTATATGGAGCTCCAAGGCTTTTTCTTTAATACATATCGCCAAAAAATACTTATCACGGAAAATTCCACACAAGACTTTTGGTTTTAGATGTTAAAGGGTCTGTTTACGTTTGGTAATGACTCTGAAAATTAATGGCAATAAAAACTTACTTTGTAAGAAGTACAGCAGCTTTGGAATGCATTTTGAGAAACTTTTACTTCGAAGTACTGCGGTTATGGAAAAAGATATCACTTATTATCCCAAAAAATTTGAATCTGAGAAGCGTTACTGACAGTAACGTTTCTCAGATTGTGTATTCCAATTGCAGATTATTCTTCCTGCGTGGACATAACCGCTCCAGATTTTCGGCAATATCTCAAAAACGCTACCACCTTTTAAATTAAATTTTCACAGGCTAGTTTTATGGTATATATCTACAACTACCGTAGAATTGAAACAAACAGTGGGTTCCAATTACCAAACAATCCCTTTGAGAACTTCTACTAACCCTTTGTTTTTAGTGTTATTCTGTAATATTTTGTTTTATAACAAATTCACATGTTTCAGCTGATAGATGTTTTATAACTTGTTATCCGAATGTAGCATTGATATATAAGTAGTTGGTTTTTTTAAGGTGGTGGGCATTAATTGTTGTATTTTCGTGATCAAGGTCGCTGTGTTAAGGATTTGGCATCTGAAATGGCCAACATTTATGTTTGTTATTTTTTTAAATCTTGTAATGTTGTAGTCAGCTTTCCAAGTGGATTGCTGTGTTTAGATAGTGCCTAGCACTGTCTGCGCCTAGTGCTGTATAAAGGCTGTACCTGACACTGTATAAGGCCTTGCCTAACACTGTATAAGGCCTTCCTAACACTGTATAAGGCCTTGCCTGACACTGTATAAGGCCTTGCCTGACACTGTATAAGGCCTTGCCTGACACTGTCTAAGGCCGTGCTTGACACTGTATAAGGCCTTGCCTGACACTGTATAAGGCCTTGCCTAACACTGTATAAGGCCTTGCCTGACACTGTCTGAGGCCGTGCTTGACACTGTATAAGGCCTTGCCTGACACTGTATAAGGCCTTGCCTAACACTGTATAAGGCCTTGCCTGACACTGTATAAGGCCTTGCCTGACACTGTATAAGGCCTTGCCTAACACTGTATAAGGCCTTGCCTAACACTGTATAAGGCCTTGCCTGACACTGTATAAGGCCTTGCCTGACACTATATAAGGCCTTGCCTGACACTGTATAAGGCCTTGCCTGACACTGTATAAGGCATTGCCTAACACTGTATAAGGTCTTGCCTAACACTGTATAAGGCCTTGCCTAACACTGTCTGAGGCCTTGCCTAACACTGTATAAGGCCTTACTATACACTGTCTGAGGCCGTGCTTGACACTGTATAAGGCCTTGCCTGACACTGTATAAGGCCTTGCCTGACACTGTCTGAGGCCGTGCTTGACACTGTAGAAGGCTGTGTCCAAGATTTGCTTACCATAGAATCTTGTACTTATGGCAGATGCTTAAATGCAGAATTCTGTGGTAACCAGAGCCATGAAGGACCATATGTGTTTAGTAGTATATCTCGTTTATAATGTGTATTTTGATATGTCAATATAATCCCTCTTTTTTATTGCAGTAGGAAATTTATCCTAAAAAACCCTGCTCGTAGCATTCAATACATGCTCCAGGATGTTTGTCAATTCCAAAGAAAATAACAGCTATCATTTTAAGTCCCTTTTTAATCTTGATACCCACAGTACTTCCTTTCATGTATTGTCGGGGAAGAATATCCATTGACAGGGTCATAACTGGGTTTTTTATATAGCAGTGTATTCTATGTTTTCTATGAGATAGTTAATAAAATTTATCTTCCTATGAAAAAGTATGCATCATTTGTATATTGTTAGATTTTGTTTTTTGTTTCTGTTCATATTTTAGACATTAGTAATGTTTGATCTGAATTTTCTCCAATGCTTATAGTATCGGCATATGCAGTGATCTAACCAAAACCATTAATGGGCACTTGATGATGTCATTTTATCCGTTTATTAATTTCAAATGAGGCTACAAGGAAAAGTAGTCTGGTTCACACTTAAATTGGAATTTTTAACACATCACTCCTGATACTGACTTCATGTGGAACAATGAATAATCTTCAAAATGCTCACCATCACCGTGCCCGATATGGGGGCAGAGGGTTCCCCCCCAATGTTCCCATATTTTTCCACACTATTCTCCTCTTGTACAGAAGTACCCCCCTAAAATCCTCTAAATAATTCCTGAGATCAAGCACACAATGAAGACACAATAGAGGGGTTACACCTATGTTCCGACACCCCTATGTTCCGACACCCCTATGTTCCGACACCCCTATGTTCCGACACACCTATGTTCCGACACACCTATGTTCCGACACACCTGGTGTATTTTCCTAACCCTAACCCTAACCCTAGCATGTAAATTACGAGAGGGTTTTCGGAATATAGGGTTGTCAGAATATAGAGCAGTCACCCCACCATGCCCCATATCGATCACCAAATGCACATACAAATCTTTCAACAGCATAGCACCTCAGTTATCTACAAGAACTCATAACCCCACTAAAGCACGATTAACCCCCTACTATAGCCAGTATGTCAACTGTGCTTCAGAGATGCTCATTTGCTTGTGTCCTCCATCTGGCAGGCAGAGTTGTAGGACTCGAGTCCAGGACTCCCCCTCCCCCCAAGTGACTCGGACTTGGACTCTCAACCTGAGTGACTCGAGACTCTAGAAATAGACTTGACCCAGGTGACTACAACACTGCATGAAGGCTTATGGTGATGGAAGTCTCTCTACTACAAGTACAGCAATCACCAATATGGTCTACCAATAAATAAATCTCAAATCACAACCTGAAATAGTGTCCTTCAGAACACTACACCTCAAAACTCAAGCATTTTGAAGAAAACAAATTATCCAAGTGCAGTGAACAGTTTTTTACTAGATACCAGAGCTATATAAGTCTATGTTTATTATTTTATTAATGAAATACCCATTTATACAACTGTCTTAGTCATTTGTTTACAAAGGAAACGTGACAAAACAAAGATGATAACTATGTTAAAAGTTAAGTACCCATCCTAGTATGTTGGTCACCTTCAATTTCTCGGATATCTGGAGGACAGGCCAGGCATGTGGAAGAGAAAATATATACAGACAGACTACAGCAGAACACAACTTTGGGTTACACTAGAACTTGTTTTCTCTCCCGATATTTATGCCCACCAGGGAAAACAAAATATATATATTAAATTGCAGCAGCCTATCACTTTTTAACAAAAGGGGTGCATCTTACCCACTGGAGCACTTTTTATGAGAGTGCTCTTTTTATCCACTAACATTTGTTGCAAGTTCTTTTTGGTTCATCACTAGTGCAGTTTTGGGATTCAGTTTTGTCCATTTTATGTGTCCACTCACCCACCCTCCCAACCCACCCGGCCCCCACCCCGAGTATTGGCCTGCAGTGGGGCGCAAAATTTGGTGTGGCAACCGGCTCATGTGTTGCAAGTTTGTGTACCATATTAATATCAGCATACTGCATTCCTGCACTTATTTTAACTGTTGGAAAACGATTCACTAAGAAATTTCTACAATTTTTTTTTAATTTGTTGATGTTAATATTTCGATTAAAGATTTACGTGAATGTAATAAAAGGGATAAAAGTGATTCCAATTACCAAAATAGTGCTAGCAGACGACAGGCAATGACGTCACAATTTTCTTGTCTGAAAACCGCCTCGAGTCGATGCGCTACAGCGTAAACTTACTGGAACCATTCTATTGTAATTTCCAAGATGGCTGCGTCCACATTTGACTTTCTCAACGCGAGGCAGACGTTTTCAGTGAGTGTTTTTACTTGTTTCAGCTCGATATATTTTTCAGAAACATTTTAAAATTATCCTTATTGTTGTGTACCACTGTATGTGTTCTTAACGACTATTGTGGTCAGCCCAGCCCCACTTATTGTTATTATTGTTCACTATGTTGTGTTAACTGTTACGTTTGTTGTTTGGCATTCCGCCATTCTAGCCAGTCCACTCTCAGTCTGGCTGGTAGGTTTTTGTTCGGTTTTTTTGCCAAATATTGTCTCGGTGATGTTTTAACTGTTCTACATGAATGCACTACACATTGAAGATCAAATGTGTGTTCTTAGAATGTGTGTCATGATTTTTGATAGTGGTAAAAAATTTGCAAATCTGGTCACTAGGTAGCTATGTTATAGTAAAAATTTCTTTTTATCAAATATATTAAAATTTTACATCAAATTAAAGGTCTCCTCAGGAGAAATTCAATGGTGCAAACCCCACTGTCATGGGTGCTTTCGTTAATGAGTTATGCCTTCCAAAAGACAACAAACACGCGGCACCCTTCTGGCCGCCGACTGAGGTACAGAGATTGTTAAATTAAGACCACCCACACTACTAAAGCTTACCAGCCCTATCCCTAACGCGCACTCAAAGGTTAAAAAAATGAGATTTTACCGAGTACTTGGTTTAATTAAAACCTCCGTAAATTGCATGCGCGACCTCGCGCTGGAACAAAATCCAACTTTTCATACTCAAAAATGGACAAGGATTAAACTGATATAGGTTTGACAGCATACCCCACCGTCGCTGAATGTATACATTCCTTTAAAATGGGAAATTTAGTCAAAATTTGGCCAAAAATGTTTTAAAAATACATAAAAACCTTATTTCTTCACCGATTGAGACGGGGAAAAAAGCACCGTAACCTTCCTAATCCTCTTTCTATCAATAGATGGCGTTATTTTTGGGGTAGAAGTCAAGAGAGGGCGGTATTTATTGAAAAACGGTGACCACATTTTTCTTTCAAAAAAGTTCAAAAATGGCTGCGCTCGCGGTAGTCGCGTCGGTGACCATGCTCTGAATCTTTTTGATGCTTGAAAAAGTGAGGTAAATTTGTGCCTTTTTTCAAAAGGATTATGAAAGAAGAGAGTTTTATTGACCTACAGGAGTAATTTGAAGCTCAGACAGCATGTTAGGTCGAAGTAACATTAATTTGAAAAACCTCTTTTTTGCGTGCGGCCAGAATAGAAAATGTCAATATCGCGCGACCTCTAACATAGCTACACTAGGCTGACAAAAATGGTCGAAATTGCACATGTGATTTGGGGTTGTCTCTAAAAGTAAACTAAACCCTCCGCTCCAGTCTGCGACCGTCAGGAGGATGGAGGGTTACGATTATCGCAACTAACTATGCCAATCCTAGTTTTTATTTCTTCAAAAACAAATTGAAACTATAATAAAGTAATGGAAATGCTATACCATACGGTGGAACTGTAGTTTATTTCTTCAAAAAAATTTTTGATTTGAGGTCATATTCATATACGGTGTTACTCTTATTATTGCAGGCTAGCATTGAGGAGGTTTGTCAAACAAATGAAACTGAACAGTTGAAGACACAAGCAAGCAATGTCGATGGAAGGTAAGCCACAACTTTCAGTGGTTATGGGTCAACTCGGTCCGTAGTCAACTCGGTCCGAGTCAACTCGGTCCGAAGTCAACTCAGTCCGAAGTCAACTCGGTCCGAAGTCAACTCGGTCTGAAGTCATCTCGGTCCGAGGTTAACTCGGTCCGATGCTAACTCGGTCCGAAGCCAACTCGGTCCGAAATTGTTTATAAGCACTATGCTTACCAATAATCTCGTAAATTAAAAGGGCCTAATAATCAGCATTTAAAAAATAAATATTTTGCAGTTAGTGTATGACTTTTTTTAATCCGAAAAAAGAAGGTAAATGTTCCACTTCAGTAAATTAAAACACATAAAACAAATAATGTAGTCAATTAAGGAGAATGTTTGATTGAAAGTATTATAAACAAAACTTTCTAATAATAAATACTACAAAGTAAAGAATACCAAATCTATTCTAATTTAACTGAACTTAATTAGGCCTATCATTATATAATAAAAAAGGTATATTATGTAAAAAATACAAGTAAAATTCCCCTACATATAAATAATAATAGAAATTTTCAACCATACAAAAGAAAATAAACGTCTTACACAAACTGCAAAGGAAAGTTCATTTTCTACCATTTGTTTCATTTCACCTAAATTATGCTTTAGAAAGTTGTCTTTTTTAAACGGTGATTATTATTAATTTCTGAGTTACAGCGTCGAGATAAATTTGTCCCGCCACTTCCCCGTCAACCACACTTTATTTAATTTTTCGGACCGAGTTGACTTCGGACCGAGATGACTACGGACCGAGATGACTTCGGACCGAGATGACTTCGGACCGAGATGACTTCAGACCGAGTTGACTTCAGACCGAGTTGACTCGGACCGAGTTGACCTCGGACCGAGTTGACCGGTACCCCTTTCAGTACCTCACACGCCATGGCCAAATAAACAATCCATTATGAACCACTTCACAATGGTATTGTCTCTGCGCGGTATTACTTTTTCGGATCTTTTCAGAACTACAACAACAACAAAAATTCAGAATATCATCATTCAGGGCTTGAAGTTGGGAGAAAAATCCACAAGGCAACAGGGCTTGGTAGCTGAACATTTTTACTGAACCAACTCTTTTTGTGCAAAAACAGAATTAAAATCAAATGAGAAAAAACTTACTGATTCCTGACAACATGCATTTAAATTAATTGCACGTATGTTAAAGACATGAAAGACATGTAAGAGAAGATTTATCTCATTTGTCTCTTTGGGTATTAAGTAAATTTCATTACTCAATAGAATTGAAAGGTATATTTGAGACTCACAGTCATCATTTGAACCAAATTTGTTTCTGGATATTACACAGTGAGGTACATGTATTGTAATTCAATTGGAAAACACAAGGCCGCCGGACCTGTCTGGTCAAAGCTTACTGGCCCGACACAAAAACCACTGGCCTCCGTCCCGGCGGTCCAGTGTAAAATTCGAGCCCTGTTGTAACAATGAAACGCTGATTAAACAAATTCCAGTACCCTTTGTCCCTCTTTGTACTGGGAGGGAAACAAAGCATAGCACGGTGAGTGCCTGCCCGTGCTTGCTACACTCGGGGCAAAATATACATCAACCGACCTGACCAACCCAACCAATAGAGGACTTACCAATACTGTTCCGAAATGTATGTAATTGTAAACACCCACAGTTATTCAGTTTGGAAAAGTTTGCATAATAACATCGTCCGGTGTCAAGTGGTTAAACTCTGCCCCTTATTGCCTCTACTCTGTAAATATTGTTTGTATTTTTGTTAGCAAGTACATTCCACCATTTACAAAAGTTCCTGAATCTTGTTAATTTGAAATTGACTGATATTGGAATGATTTGTTTGATCTTAGTGAAGCAGAGAAGAAGGTTGCATTGGATCAGGCATTCCGTGATGTCATGATGAACTTAGTGGTGAGTTAAACAGTTCATGTACATGTTTTTCTAATGGGCAAGCACAACCTTTAATTTTTTTTTTTTTTTTTTGAGCATGTATGGCAAATTTAAGCTTCCCATGTCAAATTCTGCGCTTACGATCACTATTTGCCACTTACTGGGCAAGCGCCGAATGTCTGCGTTAGCTGTGTAAGCGAAGAATGCCTAGTAACGTGGAGTACCCACGCCCACAAGCAAAAATTCCCTGCTAACCCGTGAAATACGCTTGACATAAGCGCGGAATTCCCTGCTTCCGTAATGCTGATTCTTTGCTTACGGTATGCAGAGCCACGAAATTGGGCCCAGCTAATCTGGGTCCAAATTCATAGAGCTGCTTAAACAGCAAATGTTGCTTAAGAATTTTCTGCTTAACATAAACGAGCAGGATACCAGTCACAAACCATGTGGAATGGTAATTTGGTTGGTTTCCTCATTCTGGTAAGCATAATTTTGTTTTGCTTAGTTACTTTCTGCGCTTTAAAGCGGCTCTATGAAATTGGACTCTGATTGTTTTGCCATACACCTACAGTACGGGACCGTCAGTCACACATTATTGATATGCTATGTCCACAGCTGACATAGAGGGCGTGCACAGCAGACACAGACCAGAGCTGTGTATTGGGAGAGTTGCAACAACTTGCGATTAGAAGCAATTTTTTGTATACAAAAAAATGCATGGGCGAACATAGGGTGCCAGACTAGACTGTGCTTTGGGTTGTGTTGCATTTGGACCGCAAATGGCGTCCAGCAATCACGTGACCAAAGAAGACTTGTCCCTCTATGTCGCAACTCTCTCAATACACAGCTCTGATACAGGCGGCAACTGTGCTCAGCATACTGCGTGTACTATACTGCGTGTATATATGACCTTGTCTTTTTTATGTAAATAGCTCTGATTTTGTATCCTTTGCATTTGACCTTTGACCTACAGATCAAAGAGAGCGACTGTGCGCATTTCACGTCCCTCATTAACCTGTCCATTGAAGCAGTGCATCTTGGGATATGCTCCCCAGCGACTCCTTTCCTTCTACTGGCCGACGTGTTTGAGTCGGTCACCATAAGTACATGTGACAAAGTCTTCAGGTTTGTGGAGAACAGAGTCAACACTTGGAAGTCCGTGAGTACTCAATATTTTATCATTTGTTTACATGTCTAATGATTCCTTTTTTTTTTTAAGCTTGTTTCATCTATAGGTTTTCATGGTTATGTTCGGAAAAGTAAGCAGTCAATTTAAACTTTGTTCCATTCTATTTTGCACAAAATTGAAAGCTCCTCAAAACAGTCATTCAATTTCACTTCTGTACTTTTGGTAATCACTCTGAAAATAAATGGCAGTAAAACCCTACTCGGTTAGAAGCACAGCAGCTTTCGATTGTATAAAGCTTTTTGAGAATCATTTCACTTCAGAGTAATGTGGTTGTAGAAAAGGATATCAGTTTTTATCACCAAAAATTTGAATCTGAGAAACATTACTGTCAGATACGTTTCTCAGATTGTGGATTCCAATTATGGATTATTCTTCCTGTGTGGACATAACCGCTCCGGATTTTTGGCGATATCTCAAAAAACGCAACCACCTTTTGAAATGAAATTTTCAAAGGTTAGTTTTATTGTATCTGTATTTATATATAGGATTAAAACAATCGAATGGTTCCAAACGTTCCAAACCGAAGGTATACTTTCCCGTTAATGTGCAAGCAAATGTTTTCTTGCATCAGCCGATTAAAAAAAAAAAAAAATCCACTGAACAGCATTCAAATTTGCAGCAGCTTTTACGCATGTGCATTTGGTCATTCAAATTGGTTTTTTGAGCAGTCATTTAAGGGAATTGTGCAGCGAAATTGACGCTTTGTAGGAACGTGGCCTCTCCTTTAGATTTTAAAAGCAGGCCTGGAATTTCATCTTTGAGAGGGGAAGACCATTTTCATTTTTCAAGGGCGCTTCCATTGGATAATCTTAAAGTCTATGGGAAACTTTTGAAGGGGCACTAAGGCCAACAAATGGGCAACAGAGGCCAAGGCCTCCGTAGCCTCCGTTTAATTCCAGGCCTGTAAAAGGTACTTAAAAAGGTTCACTTATTGTATGAGAATCACTTTCCTGATGTTCTTCAACAACGATTGCTAAAAGTAAAACTGCAAACTATTGAATCTATAAAGAAATGCAACCTAGTCGATGTACACTAACAGAATTCTAGGTACCAAGAAACTGCAATCGCTATGGGTATAGTACACTGGTTGCTATGGGTATAGTACACAGGTTGCCATGGGCATAGTACATTGGTTGCTATGGGTATAGTGCGTCGCGCCAGGGCGGCTTTCTAGCATAAACAAAACGTATCATGTGACATGCTCTGAACCAATCTCAAGGCAGAATCTAAGTATGGGATGTTATAATCTCAATTGACCTGATGCATTTACGTCATCTAGCCGTGATCTTAAAGGGTAAACCAATGATGAAACAATGAAAATGCACTGATTTGGCTGATGAACAACCTCCTCTTGACCTCTGAGCGAGGGCGCCCTACTCAAATGGCGTCATGTGCATAAGGTCTGTTGTGTACAGACCCTTAATCTGTTTTGCATGTTTTATTTCAGAATGTTCTGTACACATCGGGCAAGAACTACCTGCTGAGAATGTGCAATGGTGAGAGGATTTGATTCTGTTTTGTTTGATGACTTGGAGACAGTGTCATAATTGGAACAATTTGTCTTTATGGGTTTATAGTATACTTCAATAGAATGGAAAGGTATTTTATCAGACTCTAAGTCAACGTCTGAACATAGTTTGTTTTTTTTCAAGATGTTACACAATGAGGTATTATTGTTCAGTTAAAAAACACAAGACTGGCGGACTTGTCCGGTCATGAGTGTACTGGCTCGATACTAACACTACTGGCCTCAGGGCCTGTGGTCTAGTTTAAAATTTGAGCCCTGTGAAACATCATCAGCGTGCACATGTGCTCTTTGCAAAATATTTTACAGCTCTGGAGCAAAGAGCTACTGGCACAGCCTCGCTACCTTTGGCAGCGTGCCGTATCGATACCTCTCGTCACTAACCCCTGGTAGGGATGTACTGAAAAACAACGCTGATTGGCTCCCAAAAGTGACTACTTTGCATGCACGCTTGTTAACAACTTTCCAGCGCTTGTATGACACTTGTAGGACGCTTAGTGCGCGCATTTTAAAAATGCAAGTTTTTTGTTGCAATTTCATTTGAAATGAATAATGTTTTTACACGGTTACCCTAAACTGCATACAGTTAGACATATCACAAGATCAAAGAAGAATGAGAGGGGACAGTTGCTCTTTGACTTGATGCCTCTTTTGTGGGTTATCATACTTGAGCGGGCGCGTAGAGTGGATCGGCCACAGGCCAGATTCTGGCACATTTTAACGAACCAGTTCTAGGGGTTATGAGCGAGCAAGGCATGCTGGGAAAAAATGGCGTGGTGAGATCGATTACCCCTGGGAACGAGGTTGCTATTGGCATCCGTGCCTTTTCGTAAGCTTTGGTTTTGCAATAGAAAGAGAAAACGTCTGCACACTGGCTTCATTTTTGTTTTGACTTTTTCTAGATCTTTTGCGCCGATTGTCTAAATCACAAGACACTGTGTTCTGTGGTCGTATCCAGTTGTTCCTGGCCAGGTTTTTCCCTCTGGATGAAAAGTCAGGTATGTGTGTAACTTTAAATTTTAAATCAGTAGTCAAGGTTTTAATTTATTTGTTAATATTTCATGTGTGATGACATCAACTGAATTGAGACAATATGAATGTGCATTACTTGTACGCACTTGGTTGATAGTAGAGGTTTGAGACACTTGTAAGCAATGTTGCTACGGTGGCCAAGGCCCAATTTCATAAAGCCTGGTAAGCTCACAAAATTGCTAAGCACAGACAAATCTTGCTTAGCAGAATCAGGTTACCAGCCAACATGTCATCAAGTTTACATTGTTGCGACTGGTGCCCCACTTATGTTGTGCTGGGCAAAGAAATTTGTTGAGCAGTATTTTCTTCTGCTAAACAGCTTTATGAAATTGGGCCCTGGCGTCAACGGATTGATCTCGTACCTGTAGCTTTATCTTGAATTGTTACAGTCCACTTGGTTATATTTTCAGGTTTGAACCTTGTCAGCCAGTTCCACCTTGACAATGTCACATCCTTCAACACTGAACCCATCAATGGGCCCCTGAAAGTAAGTTGGAATAATACCGCCTGATATATTGACAGGAACACAAAGCTGGATTCAAGCTTCCAAGAAAGAGCTGGTGACGCCTAAACCGGCTCCTCACAGCCCACAGGCATACTAGCCACTTGCTACACAAGTGGCACCTGATGCCAACACCTGAGTGTGACTGTGGAGCTGCTGATCAGACCGCAAGGCACATCATCAACGAGCGCCCTAATAGAAAACTGAACCGTGGCATCGTTGTATGGCCAGCTTTGACCCGATTGTGACATGGTGGCTGTCGGACATGGACCTTAACACTTAATATTTGATTCAGTGTTGCATACAATAGAAGAAGAAATATAAACAGTGTGTTATATGGAAGCTATTTTATTAATCGTAATATTAATCAAAACATTAGTCGCTGCTGTACACAAGCTGTAGGACAGATTTGGACAGAGATGACATAATAAATAATAATAATAATAGTGGCTTCTTATATAGTGCTCAAATTCGTCACTCAGTGACGCTCATGGCGCTCCAACATAAGAAATAAATAGGGTTCCTTCTCTATTTGTCTCATTAACGTCTTTATGAAGTGATTCAATGTTGTATTTTCTCTCTAGTCTGAAGACAGAGACGAGACGAAAAGGAACGATTAGGGTTAATTAGCTTCTCAATTTGTCTCATTTACATCTTTATGAAGTGATTCAATGGTTTTCTTTTCTCTCCAGTCTGAAGTTAGAGACGAGACGAAAAGGATTGATTAGGGTTAGCTTCTCTATTTGTCTCATTTACATCTTTATGAAGTGAATCAATGGTTTTCTTTTCTCTCCAGTCTGAAGTTAGAGACGAGACGAAAAAGGATTGATTAGGGTTAGCTTCTCCATTTGTCTCATTTACATCTTTATGAAGTGAATCATTGTTCTCCTTTCTCTCCAGTCTGAAGACAGAGACGAGGCGATGGAATTTGAAGAGGGTGAGATGGCGTCTAGCTCCTCCCCCATCGACTATCAGCTCTACAGGAAGTTCTGGGCACTACAAGATTACTTCAGAGATCCAAGACAGTGTTATCAAAAAGACAAGTGGAGGGTCTTTCACAGAGTAAGAACATTGACCCGGAAACCATGACTTGAATACTATTTGTGTTTTACCCAAACACCGACATGTATTAAGCACTGTATTCTCAGTACTTTTCCTGAGTCCTGCGAATCAAAATCCACAGGCATATCACTTGGGTGGGATTCGAACCTGTGACCCTCACATTCTAGAGCAGTTATCTTAACTTTTAGACCACTGAGCATGGCTGGTGACAAGAGCCCAGTTCAAATCCTGTTTAGCAGCAGCTACTGCAAACAAAGATGATGTAGTAATTTGTATAAAATTCTTGCTGTAAAATGCTAAAGGTCTAGGGTTCAAGTCCAACCCAAGTCACGATTCACGTTTCCGATTATGATCCGTACTGCACTGTGTCGTGATTTTATAGGTTCATTTTTTTCTTTTTCTTCATACAATCATTTTATTTCTGGTAATGATACCAAGGATATCTCAAAAGTGAACTTAATCACTGTACCTCGCAAGCATGAGGAAACCTGTAAACAGGGTGCTTGATGTGAACCAGAAACACACCGATAAGTGTTCTGGGTTCTTTTACGTGCACTACCAATCCTAGTACACGGGACCTACGGCTTAATGTCCCATCTGCAGGGCGCAGCAATCATGGTAAAGCATCTTGCTCAAGGACTCAAGTGGCACGACCGGGACTCGAACCCACACTCTGCTGATCAGAAACACCAGAGCTTGAGTCCAGTGCTCTTAACCGCTCGGCCACAACAGGCCATAACATGAAGTATTCTCATTTCCCACAGTACACCAAAGCCGTCCTCGGAGCCTTCAGCAGTCTGAAACTGGATGACGTGTCGGCCTCCAAGACCCAAGATGAACCACCGACTGATAAGCATGTCTTCTTTGCAAAGTACCTCACAAGTGAAAAGGTAAGAGGAAATCAATTCGAGCAATTCAATGCAGAGCGCCCTCTACAGTTTGCCTAGGAGAGGTTTTTTTCCCAGTGGATAATAGGAAAAAGGTCGACAGGCATTGCACTTGCCCAGAAAAGGCCATTTTCTCAAAGTATTCAGGGTTTGTTGCATGGATAAGTTTTTGTTTTTTTCAGACTTGAACAGCCTTGTTCTATATTTATTTCCATATACAACGGTTATGAGGGTTCTACGTTGCAGCAGTAAATGCATGGCAAAATAAAGGATGACATGTGATGGTGTTCCACCAATCAAATGACAAGGATCTATAAGGTACCTTATCCAAACTATTCCCGGGTAACTTTCGGGACAGCTTCACCCGGGTCGTTTTTCATCCCGCTTCAAATTGTTTTGCTTTTCAAATTCTCTACGGGATTGTTCCGGGGCAGTTTACTGATGGCTGAGCTGTGTGTTTACATTCAAGAAGATTAGACCGCAAGCACTTAGATCGTTATCTACTGGAAGCCTGGTTTGTGGTTACAACCGTGCAAGGTCACCTGTCTGCACTCTGTTGCTGATAGAAAGCCTGCAAGGGTTATGAGATCTTATCAATGGCCAAACCGCAGAGTGCACAGCAGGGGAGTATAAACAAACCCTGGGACAGTGCGGTCAAACACCGGGATGAAGCCAACCGGGAAAGAAACTGAACATCCATGCATCCCGACAAGAAAACCCAGACCGGGACAGTTTTTCCCGGAAATAACCAGGGAATAGTTTTGATGAGATGCCTAAGTGCGATACATAAATGCAAATATTGTGAATGAAGGTTTACTCTTATTGATTCCACAGTTGTATGATCTTCAGTTGAGTGACTCGACTTTCAGACGGTATGTTCTCCTCCAATTTCTGATTCTGTTCCAGTACCTCAACCAGCATGTGAAATTTAAGGGGTAAGTTTTTACTATTACCGTGTACATTGAGAAGAGAAGCAAATAATAGTAATACTTTGGGAGGGTAATCATCCTCACTCGCAGAGCTGAGAAGCTGAATTGCGAAGGACGCGGCTACGTGTTCGACCAGCAGCCAGCCACATCAACCCATTTATGGCCACGGAGCACAGCCAGAGATCGAAAGTGTTTGATTTTTCCGGAGGGAGGAAACCGGAGGGACGGAGAAAAACCCTTGTGGCATAGGAGAGAACCAACACACATCTCTACTCACATATGGCCTTAGCTGAGTATCGAACCAGAGTCACATTGGTGAGAGGCGAGCGCTTTATGCACTACGCCACTATGCCTTCGCAAATGGCAATTTGTTTCAACTATACGTCCCTAAGGGAGTACTGTTTTCACATTTGGGCCGGAGCTTCTGCCTGTCATTTATTGTTATTAGATAGAGTGCAGAAGTGTATTGTTAATCTTGTTGGTTCATGCACAAATCGTTTCTCAGACTACAGTGCTTTTGGGTGAAAAATTATCCAAACCATATGACTTCGAAGGGCATCTTTTCTCAAAATATTTTATACTATCAACAGCTACAGTGCTTCTTACCAAGTAAGTTTTTATGGTCATTAATTTGTTGAGTATTTACCAATCTATGACCCTACTTTTAATCTTTTCTCAACGATGTCTCTAATTAAAGGGCAGAACAGGTTCTTAGTGAGGATATGACGTTATACATCAAGAACACCACGGAGACAGTGTATGAGATCTTGAAGGAAACGTCACCAGGCGGTGAGGAGTTTGCTAAAACAATACAGGTAAACAATTTCATTGTGCATTCATTAGTTACCCCTAAAGTGGGTAGTATGGTTGGCTTGTGTGTACAGCGCTCGCCTCTCACCTCTGTGGCCCTGGTACGATTCCCGGCTAAGGCCATATGTGAATAGAAGTGTGCGTTAGCTCTCTCCTATGCCACAAGGGTTTTTTCTCATTTTTGAATCTGGTCTTGTAAAAACAAATCTGGTCCAGTAATAATTTTGAGCTGCAAGCCCTGCGATCTTGTGGACTTTCAAACAACCTGTAACAAACAACTCTGTAATACAGTATCCCTTTGGTGATCTCCCTTGTACTTTGTTACATTTTGTTTGTTACAGGTTGTTCTACACTTATATACCTGTTCATGTGTGTTGTCTTGTCATTTAGCCTTCGAGAAAGACTCTGCTAGGGTCGAAACGTCAGTCCATTAACTATTTTTTGCAGTTAATACAGTAATGAATTCCCAATTTCTCCTGACAGCACATCCTAGAGAGAGAGGAACATTGGAACATGTGGAAGAATGAAGCCTGCCCAAGCTACATCAGAGAAAAGTAAGATCAGTATTATTTTCCATATCAAAAAAATATGCCGCCCCCCCCCCCCCCCCCAATGTGATTATACCTGGAAAACTCCAAAGCTGGCAAATGTTTGTGTGGAATTTGACCTTTCATTTCATCGATCAAGGACAATTCTTATAACAGAAAACAATATTTTTAACAAGACATTGGATCTTTTCTTCACAAAACGTAAGTGAAAGGGAATTGCAAAGATTTTTGTGTCTAGATCCTAAAAGAAGAACCAGCTCAGTGAATTTCATATATGCTCCTCTGTAAATTGTTGGAGCCGAATTGTGTAAAGTTGGAAACTTAATTTTGGGTTGAACAAAGACAAATTTACTAGAGCGGGATTTGAACTTGGGACCTCTCGGCGCTCTACCAACTGAGCTATCTAGCCCTAATGTTGGCGGTCTCCCTATTTTGTCTATATCTTTGTTTGGGGGGGGGGGGTGCCAGTCAAAAGCCATCCAACCTGTAAATGCTGTGTAGCCAGGGATCACACCCAAGTTTATGATACAACCAGGGCCAAATTTCATAAAGCTGTTTAGCAGAAAATTCTGCTCAGCAAATTTCTGTGCTAAGCAAGAAATGACTGGGGTACCAGTCACAGCAATGGTTCTTATATGGTATTTTGGCTGGTAAGCTATTTTTTCTTAAGCAAGAGTTTTCTGTGCTTAGCAAATTCTTGTGCTTACATGCTTTATGAAATTGGGCCCTGGGAATTGACTTCCCAAATGGCGGAAATGGTAGACACGTATTGAGCGGAGGTGCGTTCCGTGTCGTGCAAGGGTTCAATAGGGAGTTAGGGTTAAAATGAAGTTTGTAAATGAAGTGATGGTTACCATTTGGTATTGATTCCTTTCCAGGCCTGAAAATGCTGCAGCACAGCCCAAACCAAGGTCAGTCGATTTTATTGTTTTCCATCTTTTAGGGTTTAATTTGTCATCGGTTTGACTCTAAATAAATGTCACTCTCAGAGGGAGACACAGTTTGTTTTATATATTTTTATATCAATTTTTTATTTTTTATATTTTATTTATTTCATTAAATCTGGTTGTGAAGCCAAGGATTCTCAGAAAAGCGAACTTAATCACTGTACTAGCCAAGAACCTCATGGAAAGAAGACAAGGAAGGAAGTTAAGTTTTAGATGTGGCAGGAAAACCCAAGACAATTGTTTAAGGGAAAACCCCACAATCAGGTAGGGACTGAAAACCCAAATGACGTAGTGCCCCCAGCGGAAATTGAACCTAGAGGTGGAAGGTGAGGAAAGATACCACTACGCCAACCCGACCGCCGATGTTCCTTGGATAAAGGGATCTAAGTGTCAAAAGTGAGAATGCCTTGCAAGAGCTTCATGTGTAATTTGTGAGTCGTTGTGTTTAATCAGGGCCAGGAAGCGTAGCTTAGGGGAGGAGCTAAGAATCAACACGCCCAACAAGAAGATCGATATGGGAAGCCCCGAGCTAACAAGACTTTGGAATATCTGCCCCGACAACCTGGATGCATGCCGTGCCGAAAACAGGTAAGACCAAGCCATTTGCGGTGAGTTATCATCTGTGATGACGTGTCTTTAGTGTCCATTATTCCTTAAAGGTATCATACTCATTTGGTAATGACTCAAAACAAATATTAGCATAAAAACTTACTTGGTAACTCCCCTTGTTATCTTATTTATGTGGAATAAAAACAAACAAATTTTACAATATCTATAGGCCCCCCCCCCAAAAAAAAAGTTTGCTTGTCCTTGTCCGACTGATCGTCATTTGAGTCGCGACTGAAAAAGTTGCGTGTTGTTTTTTTTCTTCAAAGTTTTCATTAAAAATCTCAACAAAATTGGTCGAAACAGGAAGAAACTATATATTGGATATAAAGATAATTATTAAAAGAGTTCAATACAGTGAAAGTGTTGTGTTTTGTGTTTGGACTTATCATTTTAATACCAAAGAGTTTTTATTCCCAAATACAATATACATATAATTGTTTTTATTATTTTTTGTTTTAAAGGTATCGTACACATTTGGTAATGACTCAAAACAAATATTAGCATAAAAACTTACTTGGTAACAAGCAACGGAGAGCTGTTGATAGTATAAAACATTGTAGGAAATGACTAAAAACTTCTTGCAAGAAGTTTTTTATTCCTATCTGAAAGCACACAAATTTGTACAACAAGGGTGTTTTTTCTTTCATCATTTTCTTGCAACTTCGATGACCAATTGAGCCCAAATTTTCACAGGCTTGTTATTTTATGCATGTGTTGGGATACACCAAGTGAGAACACTGGTCTTTGACAATTTCCAAACGTGTTCAGTGCCTTTAAATTTGAGGAGATCCAACGGATCTCATGCACTAGACAAAGAGGTAGACCCATGCTTCACTACCGGATTACCGTGCGATTCGCAGTACCACTTGAGTTTTATTACTGGAAAGACTTTGAAATAAATAAAAATCGCTGTTTACTGTTGTTGTCAATTCTCAGAATGTTCATACCTTCGCTTGAGGAGTACTTTGAAGAATCCATCGATCAAGCAGACCCAGGTGCCATGATAGAACAAGAGTACAAGTAAGTCACGCTCTAGGAATAATACATGGCGCCAAAATATTATAAAGTCTGTTACTGGTTATACACTATTTTGTTCTTAATAGCAGAGTACATTTGCTAAGCACAATGTTCTGTCATATACAGCACTATAACATTTACCAAGTGTTAAACTTTGACCTCAGGGCTCGAATTTGGGAGAAAAACTCACAAGACCGCAGGGCTTGCAGCTCAAAATATTTAATGGACCAGAATTTTTGTTACAAGACCAGAATTGAAATGAGAAGAAGTTGCCTCAGCAGTTTGACAAATGAACTGTTTGAATTTTGAAAAAGCACTAAGAGAAGATTTATCTCATTTTGTTTTACGGCAAAGTATTCTTCATCAATCAACAGATATTTTATTTATCGGACTGAAGGTCAACATTTGAACACAAACACGAGACCGCTAGACTTGTCTTGTCTGGTCATGACTTTACTGGCCTGACGTTAAAATCACTGGCTTCGGGCCTGCGGTCCAGTGTAAAATTAGAGCCCTGACTTTCAATCTGAACTAACTGACCCTCTTCGTTTTGTTATGGTGTTCCTTCAGGGTGGTGAATAACAGCAACTTTGCCTGGTGTGCCCTGCGGCTCTTAGCGAGACGTAGCCCATACTTCTTCCAGACCATCACAAGCACTCAACCTCTTGTCAAATCAGTCCCTGCCTACCTGGAACTCATGGTCACTAAGCTGGCCAAGGATATGCCGGTAGGTTTATTATTCTGGTCCAGTCGAGGATATCAAGGACTTTGGCTCCCCCAGGTTGTTGCAATTTGGAGAAACAGTGAAACAAATAAAATGTATCATGACTTAGTGTTACCAGCTGAAAGGTTTTTAAACATGGATTTAAAGAAGAATCTCGGCAAGTTAATCGAGGGATGCAGACTGCCCTCAGCAGAGATGCCACTTTTCCGGATTTCCGTATTTTTTTTTAAATAAACCTCAACTTCTGTTCTTTCCGAGAAAAAAAAGGGTGTTTTGGGTTGTTTTTTTGTTTTTTTTAATCAAGCCATAATTAAGTTATAATTGTTTGGCCTCTAAATCAAGTCCGCTTTGCAGTAAGTGATTTTTCGCTGAAAATATTAGTTTATATCGTGAATGTCGTAATTTTCCTCTTTTTACGACTCGGTGAGTTGTATGCCTGACTTGAACTTAAGTGCTCGGCGGTGCCCCTCTTTTTGGGAATTCAATGTTGCCATCTCTGCGATGATTGCTCTGCGATAATTTGTCACAATGGTTACCACTCGCGACATTCATTCAGTGGCTTTCTGCTTTTGTCCATGGAAAAATCATTTTCAGGTTTTTGTTTTTTTACCACAGTGGCATCTCTGCCTCGGGGGGTGTACCAAACATCTGTTTGTAGTTAAGGTTTAACTTTTCTCGTTGTGCTTTGATTAATAGCAAATCTCAACTGAGGAGTTGAAGATGGAGGAGCCAGTTGATGATGAAAATGACCTGCTCAAGGGAGAAGATGATGGTGAGTAACTATGTCAAGATATCTGCTCTAGAATGCAGGGGGTCGTGGGTTCGAATCCCACCTGACCAGTGTGCCTGTGAAAAAAATTTCTGCAGGACTTTGGAAGCACTTGGTATAGACGATGTGACCTCTGACGTCACTCGAAAACCATAACATGATGCGCGTGCATGTCGCCGGGCAAAACCTTTGTGTACTGACAGCCAGCTAGAAAGTACACGCAACGTTACCATGAGAACGCGTCTTCTTGCCCGGCGGAAACATGACTTGGACAGTGTTTTGTCAACAGAGGGCGGTTTGAATGTAAACAGAAGTCACATCGTCTATACAATGCTTATTACATATCTGTGTATTGTAAAACCAAAAATATTATTCACAATTCAATTATTACTTGTATTAATTATGTCATTATCAGTTAGAATCTGGGTAAAATCACAAAACAGTGCTCCCTCCCTCCCTCCATCCCTCCGGTTCATACTGCACACGAAAGCAAATGCGAAGCGAATTTTGGTGACGCAATGATCGTTACGCGGTGAGTTTTCCAATAGTGACACAATAAAATTCGCATCGCTTTTGCGTGAAGTATGAATCAGACTTTAAACAGGAGAGGCCATTAAAAGGTGATCAACTTAAAAAAAATCATACTTGTAACGCAGGACCGCACGTGCATTTTGGGACCTTAATATAACTGATTAATGTGAAAAACATTCACTGGCCTCATACAAAATTATGCCGTAAAATTAATCTGAAGGACAAAGCAATGATGGGATAGTATATTGTTCAAGGACACAAGTGCCACAACCGGGACTCGAACCCACACTCTGCTGATCAGAAATACCAGAGCTTGAGTCCGGTGCTCTTAACCGCTCGGCCACGACACATTTAATTGTTTGGGGAATAATTTGTTTTCCTACTCAAGATACAACGTTAGAGAAGTCCAACATCCTCCTCGAGGAGCAAGTGGACGCGGTCATCGCTCGCCTCGGTGACAACTGGAAGACACTGGCGTCGGAGTTGATCCTCTCCGAGGACGAGATCACCAACATCCAGACGGAGAATCTAGAAGTGAAGGAGCAATCCAAGGCGATGATGACTGCTTGGATGAGTAGAGAGGGAGACCAGGCTACTAGGGATGTCCTGACCAAAGCTCTCATGGAGAGTGGACTTAATGATATTGTGGAGTCTGTCCTGTCGGACAACTGAGAGTCTGTCAGAGTGCTCTGCGTCTTGAATAAGTTGATAAAAAAATAGACCAGTCCTTCAGAACTATAGTTTAAAGACAAACAACAGTGCCTGTGATTCTCTGTTTTGTTTTGTTTTTATTTTAAATTTTGGGTTGAACAAAAAACAATTGACTTGAGTGGGGCTTGAACCTATGACCTCCAGATTAACGTGCCGGCCCTCTACCAACTGAGCTATCTAGCCCTAATGTTGGTGGTCTCCCTATTTTGTCAATATCTTTGTTCGGGGGTGCCAGTCAGAAGCCATTCATTAAGTAATTGCCGTATAGCCAGGGATCACACCCAAGTTTACGATACAACCTGGGAAGGGGCAGCAGAGGGATTACCTTAAGGAGATGCGATATTATTTATTTCAAATATCAAGTAATAAACCACAAGGGAAACAGACTGGGTACATTTTTTTGTTTCTTTTTTCAAGGAAATGGCACCATGATCTTACCTAAATCGTGACAAACTTTCTGTTTCTTTCTACGGCAAAATATTTTCGGACAGCAAAACAAAAATTGTCATAATTTAAAAACATTCTTTCCCATACTCAAAGTCAGAGTGGAAACATTTCTCAGGTATTTATTGGCCCATAATGGCAGCTACATTTCAAGTCCGTTGATCCCCTTGCACTACGCGGAACGCACCTCTGCACAATGCGTGTCTACCTTTTTTGGCATATTGAGAGTAAATTCTTTTGTGTACATTTTGACTCCCAAAATGGCGGACAGGATAGGTGCGTGTTAGTGCACTGCGCATGGGGCATAGGATCAATACTCTTGAGTAGCTCTTAAGGCAGGATCTTTCACATAACAATCTCTAGTCTAGGACGACTCAATTGTTAGGACTCTGTTAGTATTGAACCAATTCACCAGGGCCCAATTTCATAGAGCTGCTTAATGGCCGATTTTGTGCTTACTGCGCAAGTTTCCTCTTCACAGCGCTGCTAACCGTAAGCACACGAAAAGGCATGCTAACCTTCCGGTGCTTACTGTTTGAAAATGAATGACGTAGCAATGCAAATCCATGGTGAACGCGCAAGCAGGCCGCCTAATTTTCTTGCTAACCCGTGAAATACGCTCACGCTTAAGCAATTTTTTTCTGCTATAGTTAGTACGAAAATTTGCTTACCGTTAAGCAGTGCTATGAAATTGTCCCCTGACATCGTCACAATAATCTTGGTTGTGTCATTTCAGGAGTCAACGCCCCCGCATGTTATAGACGGTGATGCGCATTTTAGGCAACGCAGCGTTTACACGATTTATTTTTTATAAACAGCTGCACAAGTTGTGTTTTTTTCTAAATTTGTAACTGATGCTTTTTAGGAAGCCGGAAATAAAACAAGCTTTGATTTGAGCTACAATATGATTTGTAGTTTTAGTTGTTATTGACTGATTCAATGACTGTTGTGTTCACATTATTCAAGTCTGTAAAATAATGTATAAAGTATTGATAGTTTTTTATGCAACGTTTAAGACAAAATTCTTGAATTCCATGGTCTTTTCTTGGCCAGAATAGTTTAAATTGTGTTTTCTTTTTCAGGCATAATGCAATTTTTTAAGTCAAACTACTGCTTTCAAAATGTCAACTCTTAAAGGGTCTGTATACGTTTGGTAATGACTCTGAAAATTAATGGCAATGAAAACTTACTTGGTAAGAAGTACAACAGCTTTGGATAGTATAATGCATTTTGAGAAACTTTTCACTTCGAAGTACTGCGGTTATGGAAAAAGATATCACTTGTTATCCCCCAAAATTTGAATCTGAGAAGCGTTACTGCAGTAACGTTTCTCAGACAGTGTATTCCAATTGCAGATTATTATTCCTGCGTGGACATAACCGCTCCGGACTTTCGGCAATATCTCAAAAACGCTACCACCTTTTGAAATGAAATTTTCACAGGTTAGTTTTATGGTATATTATCTACAACTAGGATCGAAACAAACAGTGGGTTCCAATTACCAAACGTATATACAATCCCCGTAAGGACAAGCACAATTATTTTAAGGTGCAAAATGTTTATGATAATCATTTTACTGAATCCATACAGCGATAAAGCCTAAACTATTTACAGGCTATCGTACCAGTTGCATTAAGCTAGCTTTTCTGATTTATGCAAGAATGTTTTTTAAATTGGACTTGGCTTTCACATACGTTCTTCAAAGAATGAAGATCTTCTCAGAATATTAAAAGATCCTGTTATAAATGTTTTTGAACGTTGTGGAAAATTTTGTTGTGTACAAAATTACACATAAATATATGCCAGCTTTTGAACCGGAAGTAGCGGAAACTGTGGGTGTGCAGCAGACGACGCAATGACTTACCAACATTTTCGTAAGTGAAACGTAGTTTTTAGTCCACTGTTAACCACACCCACTTCACACAAACTGGCTCCACTGATTACCAGTTGCATTGAGCTATAGTTTTTGCAAGAAAGGTTTAATAATTGGACTTGGCTTTTTACGTACGTTGTTCTAAGACTATAGGTCTTCTCAGAATTATAAGTTTATGTCATAAGAAACACCTTTGAACGATATGTTGGTAAAAATACACACAATCGTATGTCCGGCTTTGGAGCCGGAAGAAACAAAAACTTTGGACGTGCATTCGCACGCGAATGACGCATTGACTTACCAACAGGATAAACCCCTTTGCACGTGAAGTCACAAGACCCAAACAGTGACACGCGTGCACGTTTCCATTGTTTGAACTCGGCGACGGAGGCCAATAATGCAATGGGTCTTTTGTTTCTTTGCGCGCGCGTATGAAGTTGGCGTGATTTGTTTTCAACCGCCCAATGACGTCACAGACATTTACGTACCAATTGTGTTGTGAGACCCTTTAATTTTAAGAAGAAAAACGTATGCAAACAAAAGTAACTGTTACTAATACTAGTACAAGTGAAAGCTACACTATGACATCATTGACTTAACGAACTATTATATTGAAGTTAAATAATTCATTTTAATTATAATTTATATCACGTGTCTTCCTAATGGATATATTAATTTACATTTTCACGCATAAATTACTATGTGAAACGTAGGCTCTGAATGTTGGATGTGTGAGAAACTTCTAACCAATCACAGCTCCCGTCGCTTGCATACTAAATGAGCTGGCGTTGCTAACAACTCATTTTCGCCCATTCGTCGTCGTTACAGAACAGCAGGTTGCATCCTCACGTAGCGCTGCGTTTTATTGAGATTTTCCTCAGATTTTCTTGTTGCAGCTTTTCTTCAATCTTAATACTTTGCTCTGGAAAGCTTGGACGGAGAGCACTATCATCCATCATGGGTTTCGACGCGATGTCTTTCTTCAAGGATTTGATGGCCGGCGGGACTGCCGCGGCTCTATCCAAGACCGCAGTGGCACCCATCGAGCGCGTTAAACTCCTGCTGCAGGTCAGTTAAACAGAACCACGTAACCCTTAGGAGAAGAGATGATTTTGTGTAAAGAATGCACGTGGTGCGACTTTACAAACAAATATTTGTTGTTTTTGTTAACTTCAGATTTAGAGAGAAAGGTTCATTAACTTTTAATATTCTTTATTTTTGATTTTATTCGATATGCCTAACTTTTTGATCAATTTTGTGTTGAAGTTGGGGGTACAACCAGTACAACATTTCTCCCAAAAGAGTTAAAACATGGTTGTACCGGCAAGTTTACTATTCATCTTATCATCCACACCATGCAAAGCTGCAAACATAACTTTCATAGGTCAAATGCCCCCTCTTAAAAGAAATTATTTGATGAATTAAGTTGGTGACGTGATCATTATTTTCTTGTCAACAGGTTCAGGCTGCTTCTACTCAGATTGCAGCCGACAAGCAGTACAAGGGCATCGTTGACTGTTTCTCTCGTGTGACCAAAGAACAGGGATTCAAGTCATTGTGGCGTGGCAATCTAGCCAATGTCATCCGCTACTTTCCAACTCAGGCTCTCAACTTCGCCTTCAAGGACAAGTACAAGCAGATCTTCCTGAGTGGTGTGGACAAGAATAAACAGTTCCCTCGCTACTTTGCTGGCAACCTTGCCTCCGGTGGCGCTGCTGGTGCAACCTCCTTGTGCTTTGTGTATCCCCTGGACTTTGCCAGGACACGCCTGGCCGCTGACGTCGGGAAAGCTGGTGGTGGTGGTCGTCAGTTCAAGGGACTCGGAGATTGCCTGACCAAGATTGCCAAGTCCGATGGGATCAAGGGACTGTACCGTGGCTTCGGTGTGTCCGTTCAGGGTATCATCATCTACCGAGCTGCCTACTTTGGCACCTACGACACCCTGAAGTCACTGGTTCCAACCGAGTACAACAACTTCTTCGTAAGCTGGATGATCGCTCAGGCCGTTACCACCGGTGCTGGTGTGGTCAGCTACCCCTTTGACACCGTTCGTCGTCGTATGATGATGCAATCTGGCCGCAAAGACGTCCTGTACAAGGGAACCTTGGATTGCTGGAGTAAGATCTTCAAGCAGGAGGGACCATCAGCCTTCTTCAAGGGGGCTTTGTCCAATGTTCTCCGCGGTACAGGAGGCGCCTTGGTACTCGTCTTGTACGACGAGATCAAGAAACATCTGTAGACAGCTTAATTGAAACAAAACTCTCCTTTTTGAAAAACCTGCACACGAAATTCTGCCTTTTAATGTTCGAGTCCAGTACCTTGAACAATGATGTTAACAATATTCCTCTTCTTAGTTTAGAATCCGCAAGTTTGAAAGTGCATTTCTCCTTGTAGGCCTGGTCCTACTGTTCTGGTTTTATTTAATATTGGGATTTTAGATATACAATTGAAAATCGGTTTTCTGTCTTCGTTAATTAAGCTTTCTCTCTGTAATTAACAAAGTGTTTTTTAATTCATCCGATGTATATGCCAAGATGTATACCAACTTTAATCCATCCAAGAAACACCAACGCCAATCTATTTTGTTTATAAATACCTTTCTTTGGAAATTAATGTAATGCATAAATATATTTTTAAAAACAAATAAATTTCCAAAACCAGTCTGTCATTTTAAACTCTTAACGTTGGACATAAAATAAATATCAGTTTTCTGAACAATCTCCTTAAAACAAAACCATTATCCGCTGCTAAAACACACTAATCCTTCTACACACCTTCAATGTTATAAAAATGTTTTATTTATAATCAATCGTGGCGATGTTTGGACGGTTGTATAGGCAACGCAAAAATTGAGGGGGTAAGTCCAGCATTTGTATCGGGTTTGGGTCAAAAATTTAGAAAAATCACGAGCAATTGTATCAAATTTGGGTCAAAAATTCAATACTTTGTATTATAAATGGCCACCTGTCATGTAACCTCTGCCCCTTCCTGTCTGGGGTAGGGTTGCCGCAAACTTTGGTACTTAGTATTAGAAATGGCCACCTGCCATGTAACCTCTGCCCCTTCCTGTCTGGGGTAGGGTTGTTGCAAACTTTGGTACTTATAGTATTAGAAATGGCCACCTGCCATGTAACCTGTTCCCTCTCTGCCTGGGGTACGGTTGCCGCAAACTTTGGTACTTTGTACTAGAAATGGCCACCTGCCATGTAACCTCTGCCCCTTCCTGCCCCAGTGGGGTATTTGTTGCAAACAACAATGATAAATCTTGAACCATGTGTTTTCAATTGTTCCTATTTATTCATGATTGTGTGCTTTTCACTGCATCTGTGACCCAACTGGACAAAAAAAAGGACAAAATCATCACATGAAAAATATGCTCATCATTCTTTGTTTTGGCAAAAAAATTTCTTTTTTTTAGCAAAAGGTGTTCTCTTTTGGGCTGTAAATATTCTTTTGGGGCAGAAAATAGAACATGTGAAAAGATTTATCTTGTTTGCAAGTTTGGATCACAACTGCTAAATAGTTTACATAAAACGTTTAAACTTTTTTTGTCAAAAATACACACATTTTTCTATCAGAATATTTTACTATACTTTCCAGAATACAGTGAAATGCAAATTCTGTTTTATAATGTATTATTTGTGAAACTTTACTCGCTTTAAAAAATGTTCTTATCCATTCTAGATTTGGAATATCTTAAATAATTTTTCCTCAAAATCTAAACCATTTTTTTGACGTTATTAAAATTCATTCAATGGAAGATGTATAATTTGCTTGTGGCTCTTGTTTTATATTGATATTTCGATGATTGTCTAGCCAAGTACAACTTACATTCAATGTAATTTCTGCAAGTGAAACAGTCAAAACCTTTATTTTAACGTTTTTCCTTTGCATTGGTTGTAATGGTTGTTTCTACCCAGCATCCCCCATCCCCGAACCAGGCCCATTCCTATACCCATCCCATTCATGCCCCATCCTTAGCTATCCTAAGCCGTTCCCGCAGCATGATGATTTATACTGCTAGTCCATCTCCCGGCCCTATACCCTCAAATCAAACTCCCAGTCCCTGGCGCCAGTCATCTACCCAGCCAGCTCATACCCATGTCCAACCAGCCACACCCCAGCAAAATTACTCCATGATCTCCCCTACCCTCAAATCGAACTCACAGTCCCAGTTTGATCATAACCAACCAGCCACACCCCAAAAAATTACTACCAGTCCGACTATCGCATTTCTGTTCATTACCGCAAGATCTTGCGGGAGCCAGTTGCGTACCCCTGTAGTCTTTGACAGGCACAGGTGATTGGAACCAGCCAAAGCAAACGACAGGTACCCGATTACCGCCTTACACCAGATAAACATGTAGTAGGGGTCGGGGTACTCGACGGCTTGATGCCGTGACGCGATATTCAAAATGGCCACCAGCCATGCTTGATCTATGTAAACACCGTGGATGTATTATGATCATTTGATGTTGTTTTCTGTCTCTAGAGGTAAGCTTTATCGTGTAGTTTATTTAAGTTCAAGATGTAGAATAGGAATAGGCCTCGTGTGAACCCGTGTAAACACTAAGATTGTCATAAAACGGGTAATTTTGTGGCTTTCTATTTCCACCTTCATGCACGTAAAAAATGGCACTTGGAAGTATACAACGGCCGGATGTAGGTCATTGCATTGTGCCAGTCAATGGCAACTTGCTGTCAATCAAATGAAACAATGTACTTTTCTGTTTAGAGTATCTGGTATCTGTGTTACGTAATCATTTACCGCTTGTAGTTTACATAATGTTGTATTTCTACCTCAATGCGTGGATGGTTGATCTGAGATCAATGTGTGGGCCTAGGCCTACATGTTTCTAAAATGAAATAAGGGAATTACAGTCATGTAACGTCAGCTGTTGTAAACTGCTTACCAAACAAAATGAAATGTGGTATCATCAAAAAAATTGATAACGGTCTGACGTTTCGACCTTTGCAGAGTCTTCTTCAAAGGCTGACGTTCTAAAACGGGTTAAGGTTTGGCACATACATTCATTAACTCTGAGCATAACCAAATTATTTGTGTTTTTAAGACACCTTAATGAAAGGGGTTGGGTGGATATCGATTTGAAAATAAAATTTGCTGATTTTAAGTTGTGATTTCTGTGAAACGATTACCGAATAAAAAGAACGACGACATATAAATAAGTCTGTGTAATTTTATTTCTGGTTGATAATGATATTCAATGTTGTGTGTATTCGAACCTTGCCCAAATCACTGTCAATAATGAAAGCAAGAGTAGTTCCTCATAATCATAGGAACTTCGGTAACAGTTGACATTTTAATCGTTTATCTTTGCTTTAAAATGGTATAACAATGAGCTCTTCGTTAACTAATAATGATTACAAATTTAGATTTTCGTGTTTTGGGTTTGTTTTTTTTAAACGATAGTTCTGAGTAACCCTGACGTTGCCACACAATCACTGTGTTTTAATTCTTCAAAAGAGGATTTATGCAACGCCAAAATCCTCCTCAAAGACATGAATGTGCTTCGCAAAGTCACAATTAAATGCGAGGCTTTACAAATACTTTAAAATTATATATATATAAACAAAATGTTACAATTTGTACAAAGCAAACACTCCCGATACGATTATTATTATTGATGCTGTAGATAAATACGTAGGCCTATATAAATTGTAAATAAATGTAAATAAATTAAGCAAAATTATTTTAAAAAAATTATTATTATTTTAACAAAACAATAGACGTATTCAATGAATTCTTGTACCAACGCTTATAGCTTTAAAGAAGCTGAATCCTTGGCTTTATAAGTTATGTTCACACGCGGCCATAAATGATGCATTTAACACCCCCAGGGGAGAAAAACACCCCAAACAACTCTATCCGATTCCCCTTTCGTAGTCCCCCAAACAAATTAATAGATAAAAATAAATAAATAAATAAATACAAGATTCAATTGAACGAACACCTATAATATATACAACTCAGTTCAATCATCCATTCCATACCCAAACCCGTTCTCTTTCCACATTATTCAAACCCTAACGAAACCACTCAACCGGACACTCAAAATCTAGCGAGAACACCGGTGAAATGTTTACTGCTAGCCCTTGCAACTTTCCTCTGACCACGGCATGAACGAGCCTCTAAACCCATTCATATTACAGCTCTAGGCCTATTCCTTAATTCCACGAGAACCACCGAATCAGACACTCAAATATTATCTAATAAAAACACATGTGAAATTACGGCATGGCCCTTCGTTACAATTCATGTCCTTGGTCACTGACTCTATACCCACAGCGTGTGCCTTCAACTCAATATGTCAGAACAGAGTCTCCCATGTGCCTATGTTTCCCAAGTAAACTAATGGTCCATACCTACAGCGTGTGCCTTCCACTCGAATTATTTTGCAAGTCCGAAAAGATTCCCCTGTATACCTATACCTATTCCTAAGTAAACTCTAACGGTATAGCGTGTGCCTTCCACTCGCAAATTATTTACTAAGTATAAAGCAAGGATTTCCCTATGCCATAGTACGCTGCGTACCCTGTTGACTAATTAAACTGATGGTCTATGACCTAAAGCGTGTGCCTTCCACTCGCCAATTATTTACGAAGTATAAAGCAAGGATTTCCCTATGCCATAGTACTCTGCGTACCCTGTTGACTAATTAAATGGTCTATACCTAAAGCGTGTGCCTTCCACTCGCAAATTATTTACCAAGTATAAAGCACTGATTTTCCCATGCCATAGTATCCTGTGTAAAGTATGAACCGAAGGTTCATCAAGTCTAAAATGCTTATTTTCCTGGGGGGACCCAAGTGGGTGTCGTAGGTAGGTGTCGGACTCCGGAGGCAGCGGTCCCAGGTTCGAGCCCCGGTCCGAGGCCGCGCGGTGAGTGGTGCCGCGAGGTCGCCACTCACCGCGCAGTGGCACGCACCGCCCCTACGTGCTTCTAAAGAAACTTAAAACTTAAAACGAACCTATGCACTTTTTTAATTTAACTTTTTCGATTTAATAACAAAAATTTTTTTAAAACCCGAAGTTTTTTTACGTAGCGGGAATCGATCCCGGGACCTTTCGGTCCAGAGTCCGGAGCCCTTCCACTGGGCCACTGCTCCTCTTACTTAATTTGCGTTCAAGTTTAATTTTAAACCTTAGAATGAACAACTTTAAATCAAAACGTACTAAAAGAACACCCATGAATCGAACCCAGTACCTATGGGTTCAGAGTCGGGAGCCCTTCCACTGGGCCACTGCTCCTCTTAATTAAATTGCGTTCGAGTTTAATTTTAAACCTTAGAATGAACAACTTTAAATCAAAACGTACTAAAAGAACAGCCATGAATCGAACCCAGTACCTATGGGTTCAGAGTCGGGAGCCCTTCCACTGGGTCACTGCTCCTCTTACTTAATTTGCGTTCGAGTTTAATTTTAAACCTTAGAATGAACAACTTTAAATCAAAACGTACTAAAAGAACAGCCATGAATCGAACCAAGTACCTATGGGTTCAGAGTCGGGAGCCCTTCCACTGGGCCACTGCTCCTCTTACTTAATTTGCGTTCGAGTTTAATTTTAAACCTTAGAATGAACAACTTTAAATCAAAACGTACTAAAAGAACAGCCATGAATCGAACCCAGTACCTATGGGTTCAGAGTCGGGAGCCCTTCCACTGGGCCACTGCTCCTCTTACTTAATTTGCGTTCGAGTTTAATTTTAAACCTTAGAATGAACAACTTTAAATCAAAACGTACTAAAAGATCACCAGAAAAACCACAAGGGGTAAGTCCAGCATTTTTATCGAATTTGGGTCAAAAATTGAGGAAAAAAAACACAATGGGTAAGTCCAGCATCTGTATCAAATTTGGGTCAAAAATTGAGGGGAAAAAAAACCCACAAGGGGTAAGTCCAGCATTTTTATCGAATTTGGGTCAAAAATTGAGGGAAAAAAAACACAAGGGGTAAGTCCAGCATCTGTATCAAATTTGGGTCAAAAATTGAGGGGGAAAAAACCCACAAGGGGTAAGTCCAGCATTTTTATCGAATTTGGGTCAAAATTTGAGGAAAAAAAACACAAGGGGTAAGTCCAGCATCTGTATCCAATTTGGGTCAAAAATTGAGGGAAAAAAACCACAAGGGGTAAGTCCAGCATTTTTATCGAATTTGGTCAAAAATTGAGGGAAAAAAACACAAGGGGTAAGCCCAGCATTTGTATCGAATTTGGGTCCAAAATTGAAAAAAAAACACAATGGGTAAGTCCAGCATCTGTATCAAATTTGGGTCAAAAATTGAGGGGAAAAAAAACCCACAAGGGGTAAGTCCAGCATTTTTATCGAATTTGGGTCAAAAATTGAGGAAAAAAAAACACAAGGGGTAAGTCCAGCATCTGTATCAAATTTGGGTCAAAAATTGAGGGGAAAAAAAAAACCACAAGGGGTAAGTCCAGCATTTTTATCGAATTTGGGTCAAAATTTGAGGAAAAAAAACACAAGGGGTAAGTCCAGCATCTGTATCCAATTTGGGTCAAAAATTGAGGGAAAAAAAACACAAGGGGTAAGTCCAGCATTTTTATCGAATTTGGTCAAAAATTGAGGGAAAAAACACAAGGGGTAAGCCCAGCATTTGTATCGAATTTGGGTCCAAAATTGAGAAAAAACACGAGCATTTGTATCAAATTTGGGTCCAAAATTAAAAAAATCACAAGGGGTAAGTCCAGCATTTTAAATCGAGTTTCAGTCAAAATTTGAAAAAACCTCAAGGGGTTAGTCCATCATTTTTATCGAATTTTGGTTAAAAAAAAACCACAAGGGCCAAGTCCAAAATCTTTCACAATTTTCGGTCAAAAATTGAAACAAATCACAAGGGGTTTGTTCAGCATTTTTATCAAATTTTGGTAAAAAAATACCCACAAGGGGTAAGTCTAGCATTTGTATCGAAGTTGGGTCAAAAATTGAGAAAAATCACAAGCATTTGTTTCAAACTTGGGTCAAAAATTGGAAAAAATCACAAAACGCAAGTCCAGCATTTTTATAGAAGGTCTTTTTTTCGCCAAAGAAAAAGAAGTTACTGGTTCATTATTTATTTATTTTTCAGATAAATATAATTATTCGAATTGCTGGAAAAAACTTGAGTTTAACTTATGTTAACTTTCTTAGAATTGTCCAGACATAAACAAGTGTGTTCAAAATGCTTTAAACGCGATTTTCTCAAAACTGTTACTCTGTATTGAACATGCATTTTTAATGGCTAATCAAAGAAAAAATTGAATGAGACAAAAAGAATTTCAAAAGAAAACAATTTCTATAATAATCCCTTGTAGTAATTTGATAATTTACACAACTTCATTAATGGGCCATCACAGGATTTTGATAAATTTAATGATTTGTTTGAATGGGAATAAAACCAATAGGTAATTTTATAAGGATTATCTTTGAAGACTATTTGTGACCAACTTCCCAAAACATTATTTTAAAAAATGGAGGCAAAACACTTCTTTTTATTTCAAGCCTTTAAAATTCTCTTCTTTTATATATTTTTATTTCCATTGTCTTATTTTGAAACATTCCACTTATGTTCGGTGGCAACCACTATATCAAAGGTGATGACAACAAAAATGTAGAAAATGGTGAAAAACTCAAAATGTATAATTTCTACAAATATTACAATAATTTGTAACGTCTGTTGAAAGACATCCCTAATGTCTGGTGTAAATTGCTCACAAAAAGTTAGGAAACTTTTGTTAATCAAGTATATTTCTATTATTTATTACTCTCTTTGTATATGTTATATATCAATGCAAAGCTGAAGTGTTCCTCTTTAAAATGATACCACATTTGCAATGATTACATGTTGCTGAATTTGGCTACATGAATGACAATGAGGCAAAGTCACAAATCAAATGTGCCAAAATTACCGCATGTTTGAATTACAGTGTCAATTTGTTTGTTCACACAGTAACACAAAATTGCTAATTTTTGGCACATTTGATTTGTGACTTTATCTCATTCTCATTAATGTGGCCAAGTCCAGCAACATGTCATCATTGCACATTTGGTATCATTTTAAAGAAGAACACTTCAGCTTTCTATTGATATGCAACATAATACAAGAGGGTAATAACTAATAAAAATATACATGATTAAAAAAAGTTTCCTAACTTTTTGTGAGCAGTTTATATGTGAGAATACTACAGATGCTTCATGTACACGAATAATGTGCATTTTGGTTATAAAAATATTGAATTTTTAGGAGTAAATAAATATTGAAGTTGTATCAGATATTATAGTGACAATATTTCTATCAACATTTTAACTTCAGATGTTATCTGTAAGAAACCATAAAGAAAATAAAGTTTATTTTCATCCTTGTTTATTAAAAATTATTTTCATCCTTGTTTATTAAAAATTATTTTATCTTGTTTATCTGCATACAGATAGGCCTACTATGCAGCCCCACGGCAGGTGAAATAGTGTTACAGCAGCTGGACCCAACTTCACAGAGCTGGTTATCTTAGTGCCGATTTAGTGCATACAGTGTGATTTCTATTTGACACTGTCGCCAACTGTAGAAATGGGAAAATGCCAGGCCTGGAAATTCATCTTTGAGAGGGCCAGGCCATTTTCATTTTCAGGGCCCAATTTCACAGAGCTGCTTATATTAAGCACCAAATAATGCTTAAAACAGCAGGATACCAGCCCCCATAAGATGTGGAATGGTATTTTGGCTGGTAATCTTATTCTGGTAAGTATAATTCTTAGCAACTTCCTAAGCTTAAGCAGCTCTATGAAACTGGACCCAGGAAGCAACAGGAGATTTTTGAGCGATAGGAGGCAGCAGACTTACCATTGTTTACCACTGCGCACACTTCCAAGAACAATGGATCTACCTGGTAAGTCTGCTGCCACCTAGTGTCCCCTAAAGTTTCCCATTGGAAATGTCAAATGATAACTCATTTCCTGACAGCAATTCCATTTTTATTTTTCAACAGAAATTTGTTTATCATCAAAAGATATTCATTGTTCATAGTGTATAGCCTCATCACCCCCCCCCCCCCCAATCAACAATTGCTTCTCTTCACTCAGGAGTAAATGAGTACCTGTGAGGGCAGAGTTGGTTCTATGATTGATTTAGCTTGGTGCGCTACATACCTGGCAGCACAGGCTGTATACTCCCAAGGGTGCTGAGATTGTTTAAGGAATGAAATAAATGGCCAAGTGAAACAGAGGTAATAATGTTGGAGCAACATGAGCGTCACTGAGTGACAGATTTGAGCGATATATAAGAAGCCACTATTATTAATATGATTATTTATATCAATTTTCACCATCATATGTTGAAGAAACAAAATGTGCGATGAATGTTAAGTGAAATAAAAGATGTGGAAGTGACTGTATCCCGAGTGATCATGATGAAAACTCATCGCTGCTACAGGTACTCCCAGAATTTGATAAGTTTGTATCCCAGCAGCTGTAGCTTGGCATCTTCTTGGCTGACGATGCGTTCTTTGACTCAGCAAACAGGAGATCAGAGTTCTCAAATAGCGGCGACTGCGTGTGATAGTTATCTGCCATACTCATGGACAGCGCCCTCACATGGGCTTTTGCAAGCACTGCTTGGATGTCGTCTTTATGTGGCTTCCCATGTGGTCTTTATGGGATGAAAAACATTGTTTGTTACATAATAATAAAATATAAAATACATAATACTTTTTCTTTTTTTCCTCCCCTAAAATTTGATATTTCATTTCATTCAAGTGATGGATAGAAAAGAAATTGTAGGTTACATTGGGGCCTTTTGGCTGAGCGGTCGAGTGCATCAGACTTGAGCTCTAGTGTTTCTGATCAGCAGATTGTTGGTTTGAGTCCCGGTCTTGACACTTGCGTCCTTAAACCCTTTAGAGACCATTCGTTTCTTTTTAACCACCACCATACGCCCAGACATGGCTAATATTGTTGAGTTTTTGACACAACTTTTTCTTGTAAAAGTGTCTGTAAGAAAAAATGTGAAACAGAAATTTTCTTTTGTTTTTTAGAAACATAGATACTATGTTAACATGGGAAACTTTAGAAAATGTTAATTCACGACATGACCTTTACTTTGACCTTTTTTGTTTGAGTGAAAACATGTCAAATCTTGGAGCCGCTTGCGGCTGCTATGTGCATTTTGGTACAAGCCGTTTTCGGCTGCTATGGTCTCTAAAGGGTTAAGCAAGACACTTAACCATTAGATGGAACGTAAAGCTGTAGGTCCCTTGTCTTGTGTAATGCACGTAAGGAACCCAGTTACACTTATCGCTAAGAGAAGGGGTTTGCCCCGGTGTTTCTGGCAGTGGATGCTGAGTGCGCCTCAGCGCCTTGTAAACCCTTCATAATAACTTCAAAACTTGTCTTAAAAAGTGTTTCTCTTTGTTCAAGTGCTTTCAGCACCTTATTGGTGGATACGTGCTCTATATAAGACTCCAATAATGTTATTATTACATCAGCCAAATTGTGCCTGGAGCATCATTTGTGGTAGTAGACCATCATCATTAAAATTGTTAATAACAAACAGCACTTTAGGGAGACAATTTAAGACGACCAAAGAAGACCATTAAATTAGGGACGTCAATAACAGTCTCCTTCGATCATTAATGCTATAGACCCATTGCATATGACGTCACACTCTCAAAAAGGAGGCAGATCATTGGACGATAGCTGTTCTCTGTGCGTAAAAATGTGCGCGTGACCTCAGCATATCTGTAGCGTTTCGCATTATGCAAGGGGGATCTATTGATTTCTATAGACCCCGGAACGCGCCTCCGACAATGCACGTAATTTTGGGTGTCAAAACTCTCTTTTGTGCGTGTTTGTATACAATTTTGACACCCAAAATGACACCCAGGATAGGCGCATGTGAGTATGCTGCGCGTTGTGCAATGGGTCTATATCTAGACTACTATTTTATTATTGCAAAAACTCAGCCTAAATCGTTTTCTCAGGAAATATCCTGAGAAATTCCATGTCTGTCATCTTGTCGGGGGGGGGGGGGGGGGGGTTTAGGAAAGGTTTTCGATGGGAGTGTCTTACCAAGGTCTCATTTACTATTTTCATATCAGAAATGTGAGCTTGGAACCAACTTAATCCCATGGCAGATGGATCATGGCATATCTGCAAAACACATCCACAAGGGGTCAGCACCAATGCACACATGTGGCACTCAAAGGAACTCACCTGTGTCTAAGTGTGGTAGATCTCTGCTTCATGAGTAATTTCTGCAGTTTCTGTACATCTTCAGTGAGTGATGCTATGGTCAGTTTATCCACAGAGCGAAGACCTTCAAGCTCAGACATCTTTCCCTCAAGTTCTTGTAGCTGCATGTGGAACATAATTTTCTCATGTTTAATACTTAAACAAACAAAAATCATCATTTAGTACAAGTAGAGATAAAACCTTTTACTAGCTCAATTATTACCTTCAAGGTTTTAAACAGGATTGGATGGTAAGGATAAAAAACATCATTGTTTAATTTTAGTCTGAAAGCTTACTGATTATGAAATTCATACTAGAACCATTTATCTGTGAAATTCCCTCTGAAATGAAGTCATATTAAATAAAATTGTATCTGAAAACCTACAAAAACGCAACAGCTGATCTCGGTTGTTACAACCAAAATTAAGGACAATGTGTTAACAATACATGCTGAAAATTGTGCATGTTTGTTTTACTATTTTCTCCAGACTCACACAAAGGATTTAGCCCAAAGTTTTGATGGATCGTTATTTCATGTTTATGGTTGGTCACACAAAACATGAACACTGTCTGCGACTAATTTGTCAGCTCTACTATAATCCAATACCTTTAACCCTTCATCAGCGTCCATAGCGGCTGCAAATGTCTAGTACTTAAATGCCCACAACAGTCGCAAATGGACACAGGATTTTTACCTACTTTTACTTAACCAGAAAGGTCAAAGTAAGTCATGCTATCCCGAATTGACATTTGTCAGTGCTTGCCATGCTAACATAGTTTACTGACATTTCTAAAACAAAACAAAATTTATGCTTTAAAACTTGGAGTCAAAGAATCAACAATATCATAATAATAATAATGATAATAATACGCAGTTCTTATATAGCGCTTTATACTCCCGATGGGTGTCTCAAAGCGCTCAGTATTTTTCCTACAAGGTAAGTGGAGTTACGTGTTGAAGTACGAGACCTATTCCTTTGCATAGCACCATGTAATGGTTTACAAGGTGCTGTGGCGCAATATGCAGCCAATCAAACCAGGAACACCGGGGCGAACCCCTTCTCTTTACGATAAGTGCATTGGGTTCTTTTACGTGCATTACACAACACACGGGACCTACAGCTTAACGTCCCATCCGAAGGACGAAGCATGTGGTTAAGTGTCTTGCTTAAGGACACATAAGTGTTATGAATGAATGGTGTCTAATTGGTTTACAAGCCAGCCAGACGGGATAGTAACTGGCTGCTGCACTGCAGCACAACCACTAGCCAGTCATGTGTAGACACCCAACATCTGTGCTGTGCCCGACGAACTTGCGCTGGTCCCTTCAAAGCTGAGGTTGTCTACATGCGACCAAGCAACTGGTAAACGGGCAGGCAACATACAAAGTAATAAAATTACCTTAATAGTCTTGTCAGTGTTATCTCTGTCTTGTTTTGGGGGCGAGGTTTCTATCTTGCTGAAGATCTCTCGAGTCAGTTCCGCTTTAATGTGTTGCAATTCAATCCTGTCAGTAAGAACACAAAATAAAGTAAAGTAAGAAACACTTTAAAACAACAGACAGGAATCACAATTAAGGGCACCACTTTGCATCCATCATATTAGCATTTTTCCAATGGTTGTAATTTTTTAAAGCACCTAAAAGGCCTCCTGACAATGATGTATTTACAAAATCTTCGCTGGTATTTTGACAGAAACAGGTTTTCGACAAAGGTACTAGGCACAAATGCATCAAAAAGAGTTAATCTGTTCATTTACATTGCCTTTTTACCAGGGCCACTGCAGACCAAACCATGACCAGAGGAACTCCGTAAAACAGGTGTACGCGCAACCCGACACAGTGCCTCACTACACGTTGCGGTAACCGCTGCTAAAACATAGGATTTGAACTGCCTCTATCCACCGGGCTAGCTTGGTGGTCTAGTGGTAAGACGTCTGCTCTAGCAATGCAAAGGTCCTGGGTTCGAATCCCACCCGAATGATTTGCCTGTGGATTTTTTTCACAGAACTCGGGAAAGTACTGAGTATACAGTGCTTAATATACATCGGTGTAAGGGTCAAAACAAAATAATATTCTTTATCCCCGATGCAAAATTAACATCTATTATACACCTTGCTTGTTGACATGACCACTATCAAACAAGCACAGAAAATCGATTGCCAGTTTATAAGACTGCCGTTGCGTGTTGCATAAGAGTTTTGTGCGTTATTGTGTCCTCCGAAGGGAACTGGTTATAAAGCAAGAACACCATGAATGACTCTAAAGTCTAACCAATATGCAAAGTGTAGATAGAATGGTTGTTTGTGATGCACTCATTTTTTAATAGATAGAGTCCTCATCATGAAAGTGGTGAAAAAATTGTAAGTCTCTAACTTCACGATAAAATAGTGTAATATTTCATTTTATCTGATACTCTTTCAGAGCGAAATTTGAAACATTGCATCATTGGATATCATAAACAAATGGGTCTGTACATTCCAAAGAGGAATTTTTGCGCCAGTCATAAGCTCAAATTCAATGCTGTTTTGATTGAATATCATCAAAAGTCAGCAATGAACTGAAAATTCTAATGTACAGACCATATATTTGGAATGTGAAGTCAGCAAACGTTTCTGGATTTAAAAAAAAAATTGCACTTGAAGGGTATTAAACACAGTGGCATTTTACATCATTTTATAATGTGAGGTTAGAAACTCGTAATTTTGTTTCCTATTTTCATAAAGACTCTATCTATATATTATTATTATTATTGGTTTATTCAAAACACTCCTTGCAGCCCAAAGGCTGAATTGCACAGCGCTTGTACATGAACATTAAAAAACATTAAATAACAATTATTGAACTCTGACCATTGAGCCCTCTTCAAAACCTTCTTTGATAAGGTTACAGACACAGAGCACGGTTCCCGTCACTGGAATAATTTCCATCCTCAAAGTAACTGACTTTCTAGATTTAGTAAAGTGACTTACTTTGTGTTGCATTTCATGGTGTTTTGGAGTTGTTCCATCTTGTCTTGATCAGTCTTCTTCATCTTCCTTAGTTTCTGCATCTCAGCTTCTTGGTGTTCATGGCTACAACAAAGAAGAAGAGGAAGGGATAAAGGATATCAGTGGAGTGTTTTAGCGAACCTGAACAGAAAAACAATTTCCGAGAGCTACGCAAAAGATGCTAATCATTCACATCAACAATCTTCACCCTCGCAGGTACCCTTTTACTCCAAGGTGATGAGAAGCAATTTTAGTTAAGTGTCTTGCCCAAGAATACGTCACGACCGGGATTCGAACCCACACTCTGATGACTCAGCCACCAGAACACGAGTTTGACACTCTAGACGCTTGGCCAAGACACACTACAAAACATGTTTAAGGTAGATCTTAATATCCACGACGGATGATGGAGCAGATGTGACATGTCGTGGCCGAGCAATGAAGAGCACCGGAATAAAGCTCTGGTGTTTCTGATAACCAGAGTGTGGGTTTGAGTCCCGGTCGTGACACTTGTGTCCTTGAGCAATGATGCTTTACCATAATTGCTTTGTCCTTCGGATGGGACATTAAGCCGTAGGTCCCGTGTACTAGGATTGGTAGTGCACGTAAAAGAACCCAGAACACTTATTGTGGAAGAGTTGGGGTTAACCCTGGTGTTTCTGGTTCATGTTCACCCTTGTCTACAGGTGTCCTCAGGCTTGCAAGCTACAGTAATTAAGTTCAGAAATATATACTAATAATACTAAATAATATGACCCGCTGTTCAGCAACTCAAACAACAAGGATTCAACGACAGTGTGACAATATCTGATCACCAGTTCTAAACACTTAAAATGCAAATAAGCAAAACAGACTCTAGATTTTGAATGATCGTACATCCTACAGTGAGTACCTTTTATTGAGCTCTTCTTGTACATTCTTCTCAATATCAAGCTGTCCCTCCAGTTGGCGGATCACCCCGACCATTTCCTTCGTCTTTATTTCTGATTTATGGAGAGCGAAGAGTGCCTGACTGTAGTCTGATCTCTTCCTGTTCAAGGCCTCACTGGGAGTGGAAAGATTCGGTCAGAGCAAGCCGTGTTCGCACTGGACTTAATTTGGGCAAACTAACCGAGCCAATGGGTAACTTACCCATTTCAATTCCAGTGCGAACAGCCCGGGTAACTTTCCTCACAGGTCAACTTACCAACGCCGCGTGGGTAGTTTAACCAAGCCAAAGGTGGCCAGGAAGATTGACCAGGTCAGTTTAACCGAGCCAGAAAATCCAGTGCGGACGCGACGTCTCGGTTAAATCTTTCATCACCCTGTCGAATGACCACAGGTCACATCAGCCAGTGACCTTTCACCGGCCCCTCTAGATCACGCGCGTAAAACTTGCATCTTTTGTACATGGTTTATTGAGCTGTCAAGTCATACTGTGATATGTGTACAAATCACGGCCGCGTGAGTTGTGCATCCAGTCAAGTCGCGGTCATAGGTTACGCAGGGCGCCCTCTTTATTGTTTTGGAGCCAGCTCGGTTAGTTTACCCATGGTCTCGGCAATTCTACCCGCGTCAATTAAATCCAAGTGCGGACGGTGGGAAGATTAACCCATCGGAATGTTACCCGCCGTCATGGTAAAGTTACCCAAAATGTTTATCCAGTGCGAATACGACTTGAGGTAGTCCAGAGATTACAAGAGTAATATTGATAGTAATATAATAACCGTCCTACTCTTGGTAATATTTTCCAGCGAGTTGACAGACCATTCAACCACTTTGGGTCAGTATTCTGACAATTTTTTTATTCCCATGCCGCGGCATTATTTTTTCAGAATTTTTTGAGCTTCTGGAGTAATCGTTTTCCTTTAGAAATTTCATTGCCACAATGATACCCTCACTTGACAAAGGAAAGACAACAAAGGTTCTCATATTAGCACCAAATTTGTGTTTGTCTTGTGAGAAAATATAAGTATAGGCACTCATCGTGAATCGCAGAACCTCGGCTGTAAGCCATGGTCGATAATCTGCCATGATCAAGTCTTGGAACGCTCGGACTTACCTCCCATTGCAATGGCCTGAATGCAGTGAGCCAAATACAATGAGAAACATTGGTGGTAGCCTGTCCATTCTTGTATGCCACATTTGTATAACAAAAGGACAAAGGTCTGGCATTGGGATTACACAAAAAAACCTGGAAAAAGGGATGTTATGAGCATGTTTTCCAGTACCTTCATCCCTCTTTGTATAAAGCGTAGCACGGTAGGTGCATATACCTGTGTGCAGGCTACATACATGTAGAATGTTCAGGTGGATATATATTCAAGTCAGCCGTCCAACCCCATAACAGCAATAAATTGAGGGTGCTCCAAAGATGTTTCTGGGGTGAAAAACGTCCGCCGTAGGCCAGTTAAGAAAAAATTGGCGTGTATACACGTCATTCAGCATGAAGTGGTTAAAACCATTCAACTGCACGGGGTACAGTGTATGCTGGCATCGACTGTGCATAGAACTAACTGGCTGCATGTGTGTGTATATATATTATGCACTCACCATACAGTGTATTCAATTGCGGGCTGTTGTAATTCATACGTTAGTTAAGGGCACTGAGCACGTTTGGAAATTGTCAAAGACCAGTGTTCTCACTTGGTGTATCCCAACATGTGCATAAAATAACAAGCCTGTGAAAATTTGGGCTCAATTGGTCATCGAAGTTGCAAGAAAATGATGAAAGAAAAAACACCCTTGTTGTACAAATTTGTGTGCTTTCAGATAGGAATAAAAACTTCTTGCAAGAAGTTTTTATTATTTTAGTGAGAAATTACCTCTTTCTCAAAAACTACGTTACTTCAGAGGGAGTCATTTCCTACAATGTTTTATACTATCAACAGCTCTCCATTGCTTGTTACCAAGTAAGTGTTTATACTAATATTTGTTTTGAGTCCTTACCAAATGTGTACAGTGCCTTTAAGACAAGTCAAGGTTGGTTTATATTATAATTAATTCAAAACTTCACGATCTAACAAACAAAGTTTATTTTAAACTTACAATATATCTACATGTAATTTCAATAAAGCTCTTACCTTAATAACTTCAATTCTGCAGCCATTTTCTGATTCTCTTTACAGACATGCTTCAGTTCTTCCTCTTGACTGTCACTGCAAAATATGGAATTATTTAAAGGTAGGGTCATAGATTGGTTTTTGCCGACGTATTGCTAATTTATAGGCAAAATTATCAAGAAAAATTACAACACAACAACCCGCCCGAGTGATATGCATGTGGAATTTTTTTTCTTCACAGGCCGGTACTCGGGAAAGTACTGAGTTTACATTTGCCAAAGGCATCGTACACGTTTGGTAATTGGAGCCTATTTTTTGTTTCAATCCTATATGGTTGTAGATATATACCATAAAACTAACCTGTGGAAATTTCATTTCAAAAGGTGGTAGATATTTTTTAGATATTGCCGAAAATCTGGAGCGGTTATGTCCACGCAGGAAGAATAATCTGCATTGGAATACACACTCTGAGAGTAACGCTTCTCAATATTCAAAATATTTTGGGGATAAAAAAGTGATATATTTTTCCATAACCGCAGTACTCCGAAGTGAAAAGTTTCTCAAAATGCATTATACTATCCAAAGCTGCTGTACTTCTTACCAAGTAAGTTTTTATTGCCATAAATTTTCAGAGTCATTACCAAACGTGTACGATGCCTTTAATACACATTGGTGTATGGGTAAAACACAAATAATATTAAGAACTCACCATGTTTTCTCTTGTTGGGATATTGTCTTTTCTGAGTAAGAAACCAGCTTGTTGTACTCAAGTTCGTGTTTGTGAATTGCAGACTGTAGGGCCAACTAAAAGGTAAAACAAAATTAATATGCAAAATATTGTAACACCATGGTGAATGAATTGCAGTAACTCCGAGTTTCGTCTGCAGGCGTTTGTTTAATAATGACTCTACACCCAAAATCAAACTGCTTAGACACAAGGGCACAATTTCATAAAGCTGCTTATATAGGCAGAAAATATTGCTTAACATTTTTCTGCTAAGCAAAAATAAGCAGGATACCAGATACGTTTGGTACTATGTGACATGGTATTTTGGTTGGTAAACTTATTATAGTAAGCACAGTTTTGTTGTGCTTAGCTACTTTTTGTGCTGAAGCAGCTTTTTGAAATAGGGCCTTGGCTGATTAGAAAGTACCTACTTCACATTGGACTAGTCCAAACCACATGAATAGGGGTGGCATAATTTTCTTCATACATTACTTGATGACCCATGTACACTGATCGGCCACCCTAGTACTGGGTACTTGATCCTCGACTAAAAAGTACTAAGACTACAACACTGGATCTATGTTGAGCATTTGTCAGACAGTTCAACACATAATTCTGACTGTCAGTGGTCAAATCATTTTTTTGTTATAGGGTAGGCCTAATTGCTGCAAAATAAACAACTCTTGACCATTCAAAATATATTTCCCTCTGCATGAAAACATAATCATCCAATGAAAATCTTCACTGAATATAATGACATCAAATTATAAACCAAAAGGGAAACTGACTGGGTAAATTTTTGAAGATTTGGGGTTGAACAAAGAAAAATTGACTAGAGCGGAACTTGAACCAACGACCTCTGGATAAACATGCTGGTGCTCTACCAACTGAGCTATCTAGCCCTATGTTGGCGGTCTCCCTATTTGTTTCAATATCTTTGTTCGGGGGTGCCAGTCAGAAGCTTAAATGCTATGTAGCCAGGGTTCACACCCAAGTTTAAGATAACCTGGGAAGCAGCAGCCAGGGTATCACCTAAGGGAGTTGCAACTCTTTATTTTGGATATCAAACCACAAGGGTAGAGCGCCAGCACGTTAATCAGGAGGTTGTTGGTTCAAATCCCGCTCTAGTCAATTTTTCTTTGTTCAACCCCAAATGAATATAATGACATCATATCACCTGTAGGTTTTGAACCTCTCCGGTCAGCCCCACTATTTGGTTCTTCTGATCGCGTACAGTGTCCCTCAGGGTAAATACTTCTGCAGAGAGGGATGTGGCCTTTGACCTTTCCTCATTCAATGCAGAAGCTGAAGTAGCCATTCTTGATGTCAGTTTGGTCAACTGGGTGTGATAATCATTCTTGGAGAAAAGTAACAGGGAAAGATATGTAGTTGATAAAACTTGTAAGCCACAAATATCTACTTTTTATGGCAATTGGCTTGCTTTTGCAATGGTGTCCCTATAATTTAGGAACAAGGGTGCACCTTGGGAAAACTGCATTGCCTATAGCTCTCCATGATATTGAGTTCAAGCCTGGAACAAATCTGGTTGGAAATTTTTGATGCAACTTTCTTATTTGCGTATTTACTTTACTTAAAGTTTGTGTCCATGACCGTTCGACTTCTTTTTCTTTTTTTCATTTTAAGCTTTGAGCAAGAGATAACACATTTAACTCTCTTGTATCTCTCTCTATTTTGTAGGAAGCATGGCTCTGGCCATGCTCCGAATACTGTTTACTTAGGAGGGATAATGTCCCAGAGCTCTCTGTGAGTATTGTTTTGTGTTTAAATGCTCTTTTTATCAGAGAAATATTGTAACTTTTAGGTCTAGTTGAATCGGGTATTGTAAGCTTGTATACATGTAGCCAGCCTCGTGTTGACCTTTTTTGCCCTTCACTTAAAGGTATCGAACACGTTTGGTAATGACTCAAAACAAAGATTAGCATAAAAACTTACTTGGTAACAAGCAACGGAGATCTGTTGATAGTATAAAACATTGTAGGAAACGACTCCCTCTGAAGTAACTTAGTTTTTGAGAAAGAGGTAATTTCTCACTAAAATAATAAAAACTTCTTGCAAGAAGTTTTTATTCCTATCAGAAAGCACACAAATTTTTACAACAAGGGTGTATTTTCTTTCATCATTTTCTTGCAACTTCAATGACCAATTGAGCCCAAATTTCCACAGGCTTGTTACTTTATGCATATGTTGGGATACACCAAGTGAGAACACTGGTCTTTGACAATTACCAAACGTGTTCAGTGCCTATAGGTGACTGTATTGTGCTATTTTGTATTTGTATTGTGTATGTACTAATGATTGGAGGATTAAAATCCATTCAAGTGCAGGAGATCATTTCATATTCTAGACGTCATTGTGTGGATTTTGCTGTAGTATTTTTAATAAAAGCTCGTCTTTTTTAATTAGAGGACAAGCCTCCTTCCCATGCCTCTACATTAACTAAACCACTCAACTCACTGTCATTGTTTTCTCCTCTCCTAGTTGCTGCTTGAGTTCGTTGTTTTTGCTCAGCGCCCTCTGTAGCTCATCCTTGTCCAGCTTCCTCTGGTCCTTCATTGCGTTATTGATTGCAGTCAGTTTCTGTTTGTCTGCACCGAGCAGAAGCTTACATTCCTGTGCAGACTTCAACTGCTGCTGGAGGTTGGTCAGGTTGTTGGAAACCTTTGTAAAATTTTAAAAAGAAAAAACAAGTTGTTTTTTCTGGGGTGTGATTGTGAGACAATTGTTCTTAGCATTTAAAATTTTAGTATAAGAATTTAAGATGGGACTGCCCTTTCTGAAAACAGTGCTGTTAATCATTTTGGTGGCTTATGGACACCAGATAAGTTTTTATGAAGTTGTTGACTGATGACCCTCTTTTTATTTCACAATAACAATTCTTGTCACAACTGCTAAATATTCATTTAAAGGTATTATACAGCATTGGTAAGGATAAAAAATATCATTGTTTAATTTTACTCTGAAAGATTACTGATTATGAAGTTCATACTAGAACAATTTTTTTTCTGTGAAATATTTCCCTCTGAAATGAAGTCATATTTGAGAAAACTGTATCTGAAAACCTAACAAAACGCAACAGCTGATTTCAGTTGTTACACTCAAAATTAAGGACAATGTGTTTACATGCTGAAATTTGTGCATGGTTTTCACTATTTTCTCGTGACTCACACAATAGATAAGCCCAAATTTTCACAGCTTCATTATCTCATGTATATGGTTGATCACACAAAACATGAACACTGCCTGCGACTATTTTGTCAGCTAATCCTGTATAATCCTGTATACCAATCCTATATGATACCTTTAACTGCACAAGATGTGTACATATTCATGAAAAAGTTCTAACCTCTGTAACCTGATTGGTCAGTTCATCCTTCTCCTCTTCCAGTTTCCCGAGGGCGCTGTCTGAGGCTGTTTTTTGCCTTCTCATTTTTTTCCTAAGTATGGAGTGCCTAGAGAGGGCGGTGTTGAGGCCGTCTTGTAGGGTCTCTAACTCTTCTTCAAGTTGTTGTTTCTGAGCAGTCATTTCTTCCAAGGATGACTGAGACTCTGAAAGCTCACTCTGCAGTTTGGTTACTTGTGATTGTAATTCCTCACAGCGGCTGCCAGAAAAAATGTCCAATAAAAGAAACCCTCAATAATGTTTATGAAATCATTTCACACAGTCAAATGTCAACCAGCATTACTGGCAATATAATTTTTTGAAGGCACAACTACGCATTTTGTATAAATACCGCACGTGACACACAGGAAGTTTATCAAATTCCATGCAATATTCCTCGCTGTACCACTTGGCTACCTAGAAAAAATTAGAATACTTGACGCCGCTCAAAGCCCAAGGGACAGCGCTAAGTCAGGAACTATAAATGCTTTTGATAACATTGTATGACATTGTGGCGTGTCGTGCCTGAGCGGTTAAGAGCACCAGACTCAAGCTCTGGTGTCATTACGGGAAAGCTCCATTAATAAATTTCCGAGTTTGGCCACAAAAACTCGGAAAGTATACATCCTTTTCAGTGAGTGAGTGTGTTTACATTGTCATTAGTTGGGTCATTTAACTTAATAGTTGAGCAGTTAATTTCCCCGGGGGGAATTTAGCAGCAATGCTGGTTTGTGCATGATCCAATTAAGTCCATTGTTTGGAATACCAATTACATGGAGATAACAAGTTTAAAGGCAGTGGACACTATTGGTAATTACTCAAAATATTCATTAGCATAAAACCTAACTTGGTAACAAGTATTGGGGAGAGGTTGATAGTATAAAACATTCTGAGAAACGGCTCCCTCTGAAGTGGAGTAGTTTTCGAGAAAGAAGTAATTTTCCACGAATTTGATTTCGAGACCTCAAAATTAGATGAGGTCTCGAAATCAACTTGCATCTGAAAGCACAGAACTCCGTGTGACAAGGTTGTTTTTTCCTTTCATTGTTATCTCGCAACCTCGATGACCAATTGAGCTCAAGTTTCCACAGGCTTGTTATTTTATGCATATGTTGAGATACACGAAGTGAGAAGACTGGTCTTTGACAATTACCAATAGTGTCCACTGTCTTTAAGTTGCCAGACGAAAAGGCTGTGTCTTTTTAGCTTTTTTCTTTAATGGAGCATTCCCGTAATCTCTGATCAGCAGAGTGTGGGTCCAATACTTTACCATATTTGATTTATCTTTCGAATGGGACATTAAGCTGTAGGTCCCATGTACTAGGGTTGGTAGTGCGCGTAAAAGAACCCAGAGCTTCTGGTTCACATGGCAAGCACCCTTGTTTACAGATTTCCTTAGGCCTGCAAGCTACAGTGATTAAGTTCACTTAACCCTTTCAGCCCCAAGTTCTTTTGACATAAACAACCGCTGTGGCCCACGTTCTTTGACCACTCAAGCGTGAAGCACACATTCTCACACAACAGGAAGCTTGTGTTCAAAGATCGATTTTACAAACTCTATTATTACCTTGAAGATTTCATTTTAGAGCATAATAAGTAATAAAAATTCTCTTACTTAACGAATTTCCTTTCATATAATTTAAAAATCATTGAAATCAGCCAATAAATGTCCAAGTTCTTGGTCTTTGTTTCCCCAGTGTGTTCTGTAAACCCAAACACTTTTTTGCACACAACCATATGGCGCTCCGTAGGTGTTTGGCATTTCGGATCTTTCCACTCCAATTTGAAGTGATTGCATAATAGCAACACTGTTATATGTTACCATCGTTGGAAAGATCCGATCTTTCTCTTTCCAATGATGGTCAGCTTGGGTATGGAGGGTGAACATGGACAAAACCACAGCTGTTTAACAAATGGCCTTTGTGCTCAGGCTTGAGTGCTTTTTGTGTGTTATCTTGGGCGACAAGTCGCCATCAAGCAGGGTATAGTGCACAGTCGACTAAAGTCGCCATTGGGGCTGAAAGGGTTAAGAGGCATCCTTGGTTTCATTACAAGAAATATATAATAATAATAATATTAAAAATAAAAATAATGATATGATTTTGAGTTTGGACCATTTCAGTCAAAAATTTGTGAGTATTTTTTTAACCTTGTGGCTGTCTGTAGATCCAAGCATTTCTGATCGTAATCAAGTTGTCGAGCCTCCAGGTCCTTGACCCTGTCACTGAGTTCCCTCCGCTCGGTCGTCACTGCGTCCAGTCTTCGCTCCAAATCCAGCGTCAAGATGGCTCCCTCCTTCAGCTTAGCGGAGGACTCAATCTCTTGGGTTGCCATGGTAACGGTAGCCCTGTTCTGCAAAGCGTGCAGATCCTCAGTTGCCTGTTTCAGCTCCGAGGTGGATCTCGCAAGTTCTGTTTGTGGTAGGAAGTAGGGGAGATTTTTATTTTTTAAATTTTTTTTCATGAGAGATCGCCTTACATCACAAGGCCGGACAGCCACTTCAAGGTGAGGGCTACATTTAACTGATTTGGGCTGTCGACCCAAATCAACTGTCACCAGGGGCATGTTGCCACCTACTCCTTGGGCTGAAACAGGGTTACCCCCTTCACAGTCCGTAAGGATGTATAGGCATGGGTATCATCCACTAGGAGCCTGGCTGGACTTTTCCTGTTTCCCATTGGTGACAGCTTTACTTTGAAGAAAATTTGAGGGCTCAAGGGGTTTTGAGAAAAATCCTGAAATCAGGAAAAAATCCTAAGAAATCACACGCCTGTATCCAGTGCTGTAGTCGAGTCCGAGTCCGAGTCTGAGTCCCCTTCGGTCCGATTCCGAGTCCCGCATGTCTATGTAAAGTTAGTCCTGTTGGTAAAACATTGAGTCACACAAACGACCGAGTCCGAGTCTGAGTCTAGGTGGTCCGAGACCAAGTCCGAGTCCACAAAAAATCGACTCGAGCGTCTCGAGTCAGAGGCTAGTCTTGAGTCCTCCAGCACTGCCTGTATGACACAATCTTTGCAAATTGCGCTCTCGAAAAGTTTGGTCTGACCCTAACGTCAACAGCAGAGAAACCAATCTCTAACCTTCTCTACACTTGTTGAGTTCCTCAGTGAGCTGAGTAGTCTGCCGCTGAGCCTCTACTGATTTCCGACTGCTCAGTTGGTGGTCCTGTTGGAGTGACGTCACCTGACGCTGAAGACGTGATTTCTCCTCTTCCAACTTGTTACACTTTGTCTGTTGACCAACAAGTACAGAATAAAAGCATTCAAAGTAAGGATTGGTTGAGGGATGTGGCTATTCTTGTCATTCCAATATATTAATGTACATTGTGTAGTTTTAACATTAACTTTTTTCATCCCATGGTGTTGTGTAATATATCTGGTTGCCTGTCCTTGTCCTGTTGTCAACTGTTTCTTTATTACTTTTGGTGCCTTGCATATAGTGCCATCGGTCATTGCCCTATAAATAACACCCTCCCTTGAGCTGTGCCACCTTAAAGGTATCGTACACGTTTGGTAATGACTCAAAACAAATATTAGCATAGAAACTTACTTGGTAACAAGCAACGGAGAGCTGTTGATAGTATAAAACATTGTAGGAAACGACTCCATCTGAATTTATGTAGTTTTTGAGAAAGAGGTAATTTCTCACTAAAATAATAAAAACTTCTTGCAAGAAGTTTTTATTCCTATCTGAAAGCACAAATTTGTATAACAAGGGTGTTTTTTCTTTCATCATTTTCTTGCAACTTCGATGACCAATTGAGCCCAAATTTTCACAGGCTTGTTATTTTATTCATATGTTGGGATACACCAAGTGAGAACACTGGTCTTTGACAATTTCCAAACGTGTTCAGTGCCTTTAAGGGTTCCCCACCCTTTCTTGGGCCCAATGCATATGTCAAAAGCTGTCAAAAGGAAGACATGTCCTTGGCCGAGAGTTGTGAGTTGTGCGCACATTGATCTCTATTATATTGACTGGATAGGACACGCTGCGCCGCCATGCGCCAACGCGTATTTTCAAGATGATTTGAAAATTGAAGCGCGGGGTCGTCACACCATTCTGCACGCAACACAAACATATGAAGTTTCGTGCCAGAGCAAATTTATTTGCAACAAAATTGACTCATTTTTACTCAGTTTTATAACAAGATGTGAAAGTAATCTAAATAAAATCCAAAGGTTCACACACAACAATGGTGAACTATTGCGCAGTTATCGGGTGTCAGAACGCCACACGCACAGATGTTCAGAAAATTTAAATTTCCATTCACCAAGTAAGTGTTTTAGTCTGTATTGATTATCTGCTTAACGTTATACTTTGACTGTTTTTAACACTAGTCTTTTGTCTTCTAGCCGGATCTGTTTGATCACTGTAAGATCCTAATCGCATACAATCTTAAATGGAATAGATTCCTCCGCATGTGTATTTTATCCAGCAAACTCCTCTGTTTTAAGGAGGTGATCATCAGACGTACGTAAACCTTACAATGGATAGGCCTAGACATTTTGTTTTAGGTTTCACGTACGTTTATGCGTGAGCAAGTCCCTTGCGCGTGCGTGTTTTCACTTGTGAACCGTCTAGAGCGACTACACTGCGTGCCGCACCGTGCATCATCGAACGTGTACAAACGCGCCCGACGTGTCCTATCCAGTTAATATAATAGAGATCAATGGGTGTGTACATACACTTCGATTGTTTGACCTCAGAAATGGCGGCCTATATATAAGGGGTCACAATGCTGATAAAGACAAACTATTTTGAAAAGTGCTCTCACACCAGGTCGAGGGAGAGTTGGGAAAGGTCACTGATGACTAAGTATCATGTTTAGAAATAAGGGAGGATACATGTAGCATATCAAAGGCAAACTGGGACTTTCCCGCCAAATTAAATCCCTGTGTTTTGTTTTATTGTACTCAAAAGACTTTGTGCAGCCACTACCTGTCTTCAAAATGAACTTTGCTTCTTGATAAGTTTGAGGAAGGGGTACCAGGGGGGCTGGTAAGGGATCTACCTGAACCTTGTCACTTATACTCTAGGGCCAGTTGTTTGTGGCCACTGTCTTCTTATATTAATTCTGCATTGTTTAGTAAAGGGAAGGGGGTCACCTATCTGAACTGTTCCTTTCTTTTCTCTTATTCGAGGGGGATGTTGTTGCAGATGCAAGCTTTCTTTGTCTTATTTAGTCGGGGGGAGGGAGTCTCCAGGACCTACCTGAATCATCTGCCGTTCTGCACGTCACTCATACTCAAGAGGTGTGGTTGCAGCTACTAGTCTTCTCGTGGATTTTGCATATAGTATAGCAAAGGGGGAGGGAGTCATCTCCTGCACCATGTCTCTTGCCCATCTCTCATACTCATAAGGCCTTGGTTGCAGACACTAGCTGTCTATTTGTGGATTCTGCATCTTGTTAAGTATAGGGGAGGGGGTCACCATAGGGACCTACCTGAACCATGTCTCTTGCCTGTCTCTCATACTCAAGGGCCGTGGTTGCAGACACTAGCTGTCTATTTGTGGATTCTGCATCTTGTTAAGTATAGGGGAGGGGGTCACCATAGGGACCTACCTGAACCATGTCTCTTGCCTGTCTCTCATACTCAAGTGCCATGGTTGCAGCCACTAGCTGTCTATTTGTGGATTCTGCATCTTGTTTAGTATGGGGGAGGGGGTGACCAGTGACCTACCTGAACCATGTCTCTTGCCTGTCTCTCATACTCAAGGGCTGTGGTTGCAGCCTCTAGCTGTCTATTTGTGGATTCTGCATCTTGTTTAGTATGGGGGAGGGGTCAACAGGGACCTACCTGAACCATGTCTCTTGCCTGTCTCTCATACTCAAGTGCCGTGGTTGCAGACACTAGCTGTCTATTTGTGGATTCTGCATCTTGTTAAGTATAGGGGAGGGGGTCACCATAGGGACCTACCTGAACCATGTCTCTTGCCTGTCTCTCATACTCAAGTGCCATGGTTGCAGCCACTAGCTGTCTATTTGTGGATTCTGCATCTTGTTTAGTATGGGGGAGGGGGTGACCAGTGACCTACCTGAACCATGTCTCTTGCCTGTCTCTCATACTCAAGGGCTGTGGTTGCAGCCTCTAGCTGTCTATTTGTGGATTCTGCATCTTGTTTAGTATGGGGGAGGGGTCAACAGGGACCTACCTGAACCATGTCTCTTGCCTGTCTCTCATACTCAAGTGCCATGTTGCAGCCACTAGCTGTCTATTTGTGGATACTGCATCTTGTTTAGTATGGGGGAGGGGGTGACAAGTGACCTACCTGAACCATGTCTCTTGCCTGTCTCTCATACTCAAGTGCCGTGGTTGCAGACACTAGCTGTCTATTTGTGGATACTGCATCTTGTTTAGTATGGGGGAGGGGTGACCAGTGACCTACCTGAACCATGTCTCTTGCCTGTCTCTCATACTCAAGGGCTGTGGTTGCAGACACTAGCTGTCTATTTGTGGATTCTGCATCTTGTTTAGTATGGGGGCAGAGGGGGTCCACATACCTGAACCATGTCTCTTGCCTGTCTCTCATACTCAAGGGCTGTGGTTGCAGCCTCTAGCTGTCTATTTGTGGATACTGCATCTTGTTTAGTATGGGGGAGGGGGTGACCAGTGACCTATCTGAACCATGTCTCTTGCCTGTCTCTCATACTCAAGTGCCGTGGTTGCAGACACTAGCTGTCTATTTGTGGATACTGCATCTTGTTTAGTATGGGGGAGGGGGTGACCAGTGACCTATCTGAACCATGTCTCTTGCCTGTCTCTCATACTCAAGGGCCGTGGTTGCAGACACTAGCTGTCTATTTGTGGATACTGCATCTTGTTTAGTATGAGGAAGGGGGTGACCAGTGACCTATCTGAACCATGTCTCTTGCCTGTCTCTCATACTCAAGGGCCGTGGTTGCAGACACTAGCTGTCTATTTGTGGATACTGCATCTTGTTTAGTATGGGGGAGGGGGTGACAAGTGACCTACCTGAACCATGTCTCTTGCCTGTCTCTCGTACTCAAGGGCCGTGGTTGCAGCCACTAGCTGTCTTCTTGTGGATTCTGAATCTTGTTTAGTATGGGGGAGGGGGTGACCAGTGACCTACCTGAACCATGTCTCTTGCCTGTCTCTCATACTCAAGTGCCGTGGTTGCAGACACTAGCTGTCTATTTGTGGATACTGAATCTTGTTTAGTATGGGGGAGGGGGTGACAAGTGACCTACCTGAACCATGTCTCTTGCCTGTCTCTCATACTCAAGTGCCGTGGTTGCAGCCACTAGCTGTCTATTTGTGGATACTGAATCTTGTTTAGTATGGGGGAGGGGGTGACAAGTGACCTACCTGAACCATGTCTCTTGCCTGTCTCTCGTACTCAAGGGCTGTGGTTGCAGCCACTAGCTGTCTATTTGTGGATACTGCATCTTGTTTAGTATGAGGGAGGGGTCAACAGGGACCTACCTGAACCATGTCTCTTGCCTGTCTCTCATACTCAAGGGCCGTGGTTGCAGCCACTAGCTGTCTTCTTGTGGATTCTGAATCTTGTTTAGTCTGGGTTAGATCAGAGGTCATATGGCCTCGGATTTCAGTCTCATGCAGGAGCTGATAAGGAACATTTGAAGCAGGTAAGAAAATAGCAAACACCTAAAAGTACATAAAATTCACTTGTGTCTGGATGCCAACACTCAATTAATGTACGAATCAATTGCATATAGATCTGTTTAGACACAATAATTTTTTAATTCAGCCCAGGAAATTAAGAACATGTAGGAATCACCTGAAAGTGTGCAAAGGTCATTAGTATTGCAGACTTGGATGCCACCCTGTGAATCATGTGTGGGTAACAAAAACCCAGAACAAAAACCAAAAAACCAAAACACAACAGAAAATTGTGGCTGAATTCATTTTAACAAATGGCCGCAGCCGGTTGAATTATTTCTTGAATGGGATTTCCCTTTAAATTTTGGTTGTGATGGTGCTTTAATGATTGGCGGATCCACAGCACAGTGTGAGCAAGAATTCATCTGCATATTTCTCTCACCGATTCAGTCATTTTCTGGACTCGTTCTTCTTGCGCTCGTCTGTCAGCGTCTAGTTTACACTGAGCCTCTTCCTGGAGCTTTCTAGCGGCTTGACAAGAATCTCGCTCCTTGGATAATTCGCTCTGTTCATTCATGCATGTCATCTGGCATCCAGTCAATGACCAAATCAATGATTATTTTATTGATTCAAATTTGACAAATATCTAAAACATTCTGCAAATGTAGAAACCCTAATTCACACCATATTAAAGCAATGAAATTCTCCCATATATATTTGAAACTTAAAAACACCAGAGTGGTTGGATAACTGTAAAAGGTTAATATCATTATCTTTGATAAAATTAAACGCACACAATTATTTGTTTCAACTTTAAAAATTCTTCAACATGTTCCATGTGGTGAAACATGTTTCTTTACACATCATTGACATTCACATTCCACAATCTTTTTGCGGTACATGTACAAAGTCAGATCTTTCAAAACTATTGAGGTTTTTTAAAATTGATTCGCAATTAAGATTAATCTTATAGTGTTTTGTGAAATCAAGCACTATGTCTGTATATCTGATGCCACCTATTTTTCCCCAGGAAACAAAACTCCAGGAAATTCAAGCTGGGAACTTTGAACCAACCTGCACCCCATAATCGTTTTGCACTTGCCGCAATTTTCCTGGGAAAAATGACAACTCAGTATGTGACGATCTCGCTTAATCCCTCCTCCCAAGCAGGGGTAGCTATTTCCTGGGAGTTTGCAAGGATTAATGATTTAAAAGTGAAACGGTCAACCAAAATTCTCCTGTGAATTTCCAGGAAACTCGTCTGGTTTAAAAGGCATGCATTGTATTTCGTTGTTGTTAAGGCAAGGCAGTTTTCCCTTTGTAAAGGCAGAGCTGCCAACATTTGCATCATGCAATCAGGGAGATTTTGTAAAACAATCAAGGAGACATTTAGAATTACATTCAACATAATAGGGCAAAAGTTTCCATAGTCAGGGAGAATTTAAAATATGTTGTCAGAACATAGAAAGATTGGTGTATTTGCAGGGAACTTTCTGCAGAATCAGGGAGAGTTGGAAGCTCTGGTAAGGGGCAACTCCATCAGGAAAATGTCAATTTGTACTGCAACATGTCAAGGGGCACCAAGGCATCGACCAAGGGGGCATGGAGGGCAATTGCCTCTGTTGCGTATCAGGTCTGGGCCTAATTTCATAGAGCTGCTCAAGCACAAAAAGTAGCTCAGCACAGTAACATTATGTTTACCAGATTAAGGTTACCAGCCAAAATACCATGTAACATGTACCATTTTTGACTGGTTTCCTGCACATTTTTGCTAAGCAGATACTTGTTTTAAAGCAATACTTTCCGCTTAAGCATCTCTATGAAATTGGGCCCTTGTCATCTGGGGCTTTTGATAGAGAATGAAAGCAGAATACCTCTATACCATCTCTATGAAATTGGGCCCTTGTCATCAGGGGCTTTTGATAGAGAATGAAAGCAGAATACCTCTATACCATCTCTATGAAATTGGGCCCTTGTCATCAGGGGCTTTTGATAGAGAATGAAAGCAGAATACCTCTATACCATCTCTATGAAATTGGGCCCTTGTCATCAGGGGCTTTTGATAGAGAATGAAAGCAGAATACCTCTATACCATCTCTATGAAATTGGGCCCTTGACATCAGGGGCTTTTGATAGAGAATGAAAGCAGAATACCTCTATACCATCTCTATGAAATTGGGCCCTTGTCATCAGGGGCTTTTGATAGAGAATGAAAGCAGAATACCTCTATACCAGCCAGTCTAACATCTCGTAGTTGATGTGCCTTGCGTCGTTCTCTTTCTAGATCCTGCACTAGGCTCATGTGTTTGTCAAACTGCTGATGGATGCCTTGTATTGCATTGGTGCTAAACAGTGAGTCCAAATCACCCAGGGTTAGCTTGTCAGAACAACTTGACTGAACACAAAACAGGACAAAAATATATCACTTTGGAACAGCCTCCCACCGATCATCAGGGAGTCGTCGACCATCGAGTTGTTCAAGTCTCGCCTTAAGACTCATCTTTTCAAACAGTATTTTTGTAACATTGCAACCTATTGAAAGGTTTGTATCTAATATTCATTTTCTACTATTTAACTATTTAATTATTTTAAACTATTTTTAACTAGTTCATTATTTTTAAAAGCTTAATGTGTATTTGGCTGGTCCAGACGTAATTTTTGTAAAATTGTTTAATTATCGTTGTTTTTAATTTAATTTATGTTGTTTAATCCATTTTTTCTTGTAGTCAGCGCCTTGAGGCGGAACCGATCTGCAACTATTTGCGCTTTATAAATCTCTTTATTATTATATTATTATTATCATAAATAGAGTTCACGTCTCCGCAAACCTTGCTAGATTGTATTCCCATCATGCACAGTTTCAAACTTAAATAATTAAGAAGTCATTACATTACAATGGCATAAGCAAAGAATGGTGAAAATAAACTCAAACAAGCATGCATCTATAGAACAATGCGCAGCAGACTCACTGTATCAGATGATTGTCCATGTACGGCCATGTCAGATTTGTCCATCTTAGTAGTAGTCAGTTGACTTGCCATATCTTGGTGCTGCTCCCAAAGCTCTCTACATCTAGTCTTGGAAATCTCAAGCTGCTCCTCCAGAGAATTGACCTACAACAAAAGAATATAAAAGGGGATCAGGGCCCAATTTCATGGCTCGGCTTATCATCGAATTCTTATCCCTTAATTCGAGCCCTGAAAATGCTATATATAATAAATACTGCATATTATCATTATTAATTTTTTGAATGGAATTTTGTGAATTTAATGTTTAAAAAATAGGTTATTTTTCTGTATTCGTCGCTGAAATAAAATTTCAAGTCATGAGAAAACATTTTGCAGTAAATTTCCCTGGAAATTTTCATTTTCATCTCATCTAAGATTTGTACTACGCCACAGCTTATTATGCACAACTCAAAATCATAATAAGGCTAGTTTTTTCTCAAAATGCTATATATTATATTATATTTTCTTACATTTTATATAGTTTTTCATTGATTGAATTTTCGCTCATATTGGAGAACTCCACGCTGCGCTGTTTCTTTTTGAGACTCGATGATTCGTGTTTTTATTGGCAAATGAAGGATATCAGCGCAGTTCCGTTCTGTGAAGGTTGCACCTTCTTGGTTATTTCTATATCTGGCAGCGATTTCAATTTGTCAAGAGATGTATGCAAAATGGTGGCGAGCAAACTGCTCGGTGTTGTTGGTATATTTCTGGTGGTAGTAAACTACGCTGCCGGTGATGGGCAGTGTAAGGCCCCAATCAGAGGGAGGCCGCGATGCCCTCCTACTTGGAGCCAGTGGCAAGACAAATGCTACAAGGTGCATGATGCCAAAGTTAAATGGGAAGAGGGCAAGCAGAAATGTAATGAGTCAGACAGTGTGATGGTTGTCCCTCAATCCGAAGAAGAATTACAACACCTTCTCAACATGTGCAGCTGCAAAAAGTTCTGGATTGGTTGCAATGACATTGAAGTTGAAGGTAAGTATAACAATTTATAGAAATGATGTTCAACCAGGGTGAGGGCTACAAGGAAAATAAGAACAAATCTAACGTAAGAAGAAATATCTGTTGATGTTCCTCTTGAACTGTAACAGAGTTGGTGGGAAACAGGGAGTTCCAAAGTGCAGCGGTAAGGCATACCAGAATATTAACAAGAGGCGTAAATCTGTGTTCAAAGCCGGGAATGATGTTTAAATGTGGTCACCCGCTAAAGGCAATTGATAAATAGACTGTGCAAGTCTCGCACGTATCAAAAACAAGAAAACAACACGAACGAAGGCTGTATTTTCCTACGGAAACAACGTCTGTTTCAAATTCTTTTTATACAAAATTCTCAGAAACAAAAATACTCACAGCAATTTGTTATAAATACAATTCAAATTTTTCAATAATAATTTTTTTTTTTTAAATTAACATTAAAACAAAATTATAACTTTGGACAAAGATACTTACTTTCAGAAACACCTTTTGCTAATCCTGCCCGGATTTGTGCGACCATTACATTAGTTTAGTTCTTAATTGTTTGCAAGTAACCGGAAATGGAGGTCAAGCAGATTCTTTTTCTTCTGTTGATTTGTTAAAGTTATGTTACTTTCATTATTTCATGGCTAAATTTTACTTTCCCAACAATGTGATATACTTTTTGTAGACATAAACTATGTTAAACTAAAGTATGTGAAGAACAGAATCACACACACATAAAACTCAATATTTGGACCAACTTGCACATTCTATTGAAAGTGGTCGGGTGCGGGTGGAGGTATTGAAGTTCCAATCATTAGCTGGCATAGCAATTAAGTAGTTTCATCAGCTATTGATGTTTAATTCAATCAGTGGTAAAAAAAAAACTTTTATAAAGTAACGAGACTGCTTTCTTTAATAAAAGCGGCAAAGTAAGTTATTTTATAGTAAGTTATTTTATAGTGATACGTCGACTTTGCTTCATTTGGGACACGTTACCATCCAAAGAACGAAATTACAATTCTAGCCTTGATTTAAGAGAAATGAAGGATAAGGGGAAATGCTTGCCTAAATTTGGAAACATTTACTTTTAAGTCAAAGTAAAGAATTGGTAATTTCCTAAATATGAAGATTAGATATTCTATTAAAAACATTCCTGATTACAAAGTCTATCCATTTGTTTCTGATTGCCACAATCTAAATAAACCGTGATGAATTGCACATAATCCAAGACTAACGCCAACCTTTGTTCTGTTTGTTTTCACTGAAACAAGATCATTGAATTTAACCAAACGTTCACTGAATGGTTGTATGGTGTGTTTATTGAAAACAATGTGTACATTCCATCGAAGTACGATCCTGCTCCCAACATTTGATGTAATGAAACTTTTTATGTCGAATTGACTCGAATCAGATACCTGGGTGTGTTTGGATGGTGAAGGTACTATTGACGAGCAGGACAAGAGATGGGATGATGGTCAGCCAAATAGTTACGGCGGCAACCAAGATTGCGCCATAGGCCGTGCTTCAGGCTGGAACGATAGGAATTGTACTGGTGCATATGTCAAGTTAATCTGTCAGCGCCCCATATCACTAGCACTGTTGCACCTCTGAAAGAATCCTCAATATTCTGGGCTAACTACTTTTTATGAAGAAAAGGGGCATATTGCCTTCACATCTCTCAAAATTTTGCAGTTTTGGAATTTGCTCCTTATTCTTTTTGAAGAGTTGTTCATGCACTAAAACACCTATAATTATGTGTTGTAATTAGTGAGTAGCAATTACAAAACATAAATTCCTCTGGAAATACAACTAGCAGAACATACGGTTTTGTGGAGTGAAAAATTTGGTTCCATAAAATAGCGAACCATGTTCTGTCATTATATTACACAAAAAAAACACAAGTTCAAGGGATGTGAATCTTATGTGAATTAGTATATTCTACTTTTAAAATATATTCATTTCATAACAAATGCTTTTTATTGCCCCAAAGCGCCGAATCCGAAAGGCAACGTGCCCCTTTAAGTGGTTAACTGCTCATTCACTTTGTAGTAATCTTCGTAAAACACCAAGCTACTATACTATACTTTGACTATTGACAATTTTGCTAAATACATGTAGTAAACAGAAAAATGTTGATGGATTCATCAATCTTGATATTTTAATCAAACTATTTGAAGTTCAGTTTCCAAAATAAATTCTAAAAGTGGAGCAATTGGCAAGTTCACTCATTGTTATTATTTTTACATCTTGCTAAAAAGTTCACTGTGCAGTAAGAGCTATCAAATTGTGATAAATTTATAATTGGTTAAATAAAAATAGATTCATAATTGTGTGTAAAATAACTTTAGTTGGTACAAATTCATATTTTCTTTGGTAGAATTATATGTCGTCTTTGTTTAAAAAAATGTTCATCAAGAAGGCAGTTGTCAAGCATTTAAGTTATTCTTATGATCAATATTTTAGTATTGAAATACGACTCTTTATTTAATTTTATTGAAATGGAGTAAGAGCCTATTAATTTTAAAATTGTATAAAAGTCGCTTTTGGAAGCTCACTTATTATGTGAAGGTTTTGCAAATATTTGTTTTAATCTTTTCTTTAAACTCTTTTTTCCGACTGCCATCTTATTGAAAAGGAATTTTATGACTTCATAAAAAATATAGAATTACTTCTTAAAGGCATCGTACACATTTGGTAATTGTCAAAGACCAGTGTTCTCACTTGGTGTATCCCAACAAATGCATAAAATAACAAGCCTGTGAAAATTTGGGCTCAATTGGTCATCGAAGTTGCAAGAAAATGATGAAAGAAAAAACACCCTTGCTGTACAATTTGTGTGCTTCAGATAGGAATAAAAACTTCTTGCAAGAAGTTTTTATTATTTTAGTGAGAAATTACCTCTTTCTCAAAAACTACGTTACTTCAGAGGGAGTCGTTTCTCACAATGTTTTATACTATCAACAGCTCTCCGTTGCTCGTTACCAAGTCATTTTTTATGCTAATATATATTTTGTGTAATTTCCAAACGTGTACAGTGCCTTTAAGGGTATCAAACACAGTGGAATTTTACACCGTTTTAATCTGAGGTTATAGACTTGTAATGTTTTGCCCATTTTCATAAGGACTCTATCTTTTGGAAAATGTGTACGATGCCTTTAAAAGATGTAACATGCATTACCTGTATGCCGTTAACTGAAAAACGTGCCCTCGTTCGATAAGATTTGCAAGTTTTTGATTTACGATTGCTTTCATTACTGTTTGAAATAATAAAGTAATGTTGGTTTCAAAAGGAGCTGTTCATTCAACAAAAGTTGATATCTTTGGTTTGTTCTTTGGTTATATCGATGTCTGGTTTAAGGGTAGTAGGGAGTGTGTAGGGTGGAATGGAATGGCCACCCGACGTGAACCGGTCAAATCAGAAAAGATCTTGTAGTTACGGCAGCCGTTCATGTATCGAGATATTAGCAAATTTCAGTTGAAACATTTTTGTGGTGAAATGTGTAGCAGCCTTGCACCAACATTACTAGTTAAGTATTGTTTTAACCGCTTACCTGTTCATGTTCAGAAACTTTTTGAGACAATGATATTACTTAAGTTGGAAACCTAAGCTAGCATTACTTCATTTGCTAAAATCTACTTCACATTATCAATAAGGAAACTCCAAAAAAGTCCAGTCAAACACTTATCACGCCATGTTTGTTTTATAAAATGACATACATAACATAATCATCCCAAAGACTATTGACATACATTATTGTGGGTATTCTCCTCGCAAATACCAAACGTAAGAATCAAAATGACAGACCATCATAGACCATTATCATGCTGCAACCATCTTGGTCATGTTCCTTGTATCCAATATCAGTAATGAATGTTAATATTAATTGTACAAAAAGAAGCCAGACTATTTCTCATTCCAACCTCGGTTTAGTTACATTGATTTGAATGGGGAAAAAAAAGATGGCCGCACCTTTATGAAGGTCGATGTGCAGTGTAGCAATTTCGCATTGTAATTATGTTTTGACATTCAACAATGAACTGAAAATGTTTCAAATGTAAGTTGAGACAATCTACATGTAGATGTATTGTTTATAATTATGGAGTGAACAGAATTCATTATGTGAGATTTGAATCTTTACAGCACCTTGTATACCATTACATGGTGCTATGCAAAGGAATAGGTCTCATACTTCAATACGTAACTCCACTTTACCTTGTAGGAAAAATACTGAGCGCTTTGAGACACCCATCGGGAGTATACAGCGCTATATAAGAACTGCGTATTATTATTATTATTATTGTTACATGTGAAGACAGATTAGTTTAACCTTACGGGTACACGATGCGAACAAATGATGGCCCAAGAAAAGTCGGCTTGCTTATTCTCAACATTTCGACAACTGTACTTTCATCGTTGTCACTGTCTCCTATAATACCTACTTATAGAGCACACGACAATGAATAAACCAACCGACTCTCACAGAGCCATCACCTCAAGTTTTTCAAGAAGAGACAACTACATTGTGTATCCGTCAGACTTAAATGATTTGTATTAATTAATTGATGTAATAACATAAGTCAAATATAATATTGATGATGTTCATGTTTTGAAATACTTTCTCAGCATTGCAAGTTCAAAATAAATTACATTATGTACAAAAAAGCCATGTTTTACTCAACTTCTCATTTAATGTCTTGTGCGAAGTTACCCCTAACCAACCCCGACCCTTCAAGATTAAACCTAACCAACCCCTACCCTTCAAGATTAACCCTGACCAACACCGACCCCTCAAGATTAACCCTAACCAACCTCGATCCTTCAAAAATAACCATAACCAACACTGAACCCTCAAAATTAACCCTAACCTACCCATAAACTTCAAAATTAACCGTAACCAACCTGATCCTTCAAAATTAACCCAATGTATTTATTTATTAATTGTTCGGGGGAGGGGGCTTGCAATAGGATGAGAAACCCAGCCATTTTGGGTAAAATCAACTCTTTTTACAAACAATTAATTACAAAATTAAGAAGAAATAGTAATACAGGATGTTTAAGCAGCGAATATGCACTAGGTGTGCATTCGGATTCAGGGCACATCTTCTGTCACTGAAATAAATTTGAAGTCTTTGAGAAAACATTTTGCTCATAAATTTCCATGCAAATTTTAATTTTTATTGGATCTAAATTTTGTACTACATGTATGCCACAGCTTATTATGCACAATTCTCAAACGTACCTCGTTTTTTTCTTAACACTCTATTTTCTTACATTTGATATAGTTTTTATTGATTGATTTATCGCTATTATTGGAGAACTTTGCGCTGCGCTGTTTGTTTCTTTTTGTGACTCGATGAGTCGTGTTTTTATTGGCAAATGAAGGATCTCAGCGCAGTTCCGTTCTGTGAAGGTTGCACCTTTTTGGTTATTTGTATATCTTAGAGCAATTTCAATTTGTCAAGAGATGGTCGGCAAAATGGTGGTAAGCAAACTGCTGGGTGTTGTTGGTATATTTATGATGGCAAACTACGCTGCCGGTGATGGGCAGTGTGTGGAGGGTGTGGAGGCCCCCATCAGAGGGAGGCCGCGATGCCCTCCTACTTGGAGCCAGTGGAAAGACAAATGCTACAAGGTGTATGATGCCAAAGTTACATGGGAGGAGGGCAAGCAGATTTGTATTGAGATGGACGGTGTGATAGTTGTCACTCATTCCGAAGAAGAATTACAACACCTTCACGACATGTGCAGCTGCAACTATTTGTGGATTGGTTGCAACGACATTGAAGTTGAAGGTTTGTAAACAATTCTAAAAATGGTGCTCATTAGTTCTTATACACTGATAATACAAAATATAAACACAACAGACTTGTCTGACGTTTTCCTGTCACAGCTCAAAACCGGTTTTATTGAACCCACAAGGGCATGTCAAATTTGCCCATATCAATTAAATAGTCAAAGGCGGGCAATTTGCCCAAAATAGTGTAATGCCAAGAAAATTGGGCAATTAATGTTCGCCTCAAGGTATATACAAACAAACAACAAACGGACCTGGTCCAACATGACATCGCAAACACACGGGCAACGAGCGGCCCACAAAAACGGGCAACGAGCGGCCCATGGGCAATTAGCGGCCCACATAAACGGGCAACGAGCGGCCCACATAAAACACGGGCAACGAGCGGCCCGGGTTGATCAAACCGTTACATTATCTATACAGCCTTGCATGGGATTGAAATTTCCACCGGTTGAACCACCGGTCGGAATATTAGCCCCGTCTAAACCGACGGGTGCTAAAAGCATGCTTACAATTTCGGCTGTAGTCATTTAAACAATAATTGGTAAATATTACAAAATGAGGCAATGTGAGACCTAATCCCATACAAAAACAGGCCACACGCGCCACAAAACGTGACCCATGGGAGAAAGGAAGCACATGCCTTTACAATTAGATTATTTAACAGTAGCGAGAATTAATACAAGTATGAATATTGTTCCTAAGCATATCCAACCCTTCGGGGGACGGATGAACCCCGTCAAAACGAAACAGATGAAAAAGGGACTTGTGTCATTGAAGGATCCGCCCTCGGGGCCAACATCCGAAAACGCTCGATCTGAAACCGAGACAACGAATCGGCAATGTCATTTTCTACCCCGGGAACGTGAACTGCTTTGAACAATATATTGTGCATGAGGCAACGACATACGAAATTACGTACCATTTGCATAATCCTATCACAACAAGAAGACTGGCTATTGATAATGTGAACAACTGCACTATTGTCTGTGCGAAAAAGCACCTTACGACTTGACAGCCAGTGACCCCAGCAATGCACAGCAACCACAAGTGGATAAAATTCGAGACATGTAATTGACGGGGGATTATCAATGTATGCCGAAGGCCACCGCCCTTGGAACCAGTGTCCCTCAAAGTAACCCCCGAAACCAATACTTGCGGCTGCATCAGTATAAAGCGAGATTGTGTCATTGTGATCCCAATTACGCTGGAGAAACGGCGAAATACCATTAAAATGAGTGAGAAATTCCAACCAAGTTAACAAATCGAGCTTGGCCCCGGCGGAAATCCTAACTTTATGGTGGGGTCTGTGAACCCCTTTTGTAAGGCTAATCAGACGCCTGGTAAAAGCTCCCCCTGGAGCAATTGCCCGGCAAACAAAGTTAAGGGATCCAATTATTGATTGGATTTGGCGCAGCGTTTCTTTCTTTTTACGCAATGTGGTTTGAATCATATCAGACAAAGCCTGCACTTTGTCAGCTGGTACACGAACCTGCTGTTCCACTGAATCAATTTCCAAGCCCAGAAAAAGTATGGATTGACTTGGACTTGTGGTCTTCTCCAACGCAATTGGCACCCCTAATGAGTTACATACGCCTTTAAATGTATCCAATAATGCCCGCCGATGCTCCCACAAACAAGAAATCATCCAAATAATGAGCAACTAACTCTGATTGGCTTACATGACGCACCTTATATTCAAGAAATGTGCTGAAAGTCTCAAAAAGAGAACAGGATATGGAACATCCCATTGGTAAACATTTGTCATAATAGTATTTACCATTGAACCGAAAACCCAAAAGCTCGTAGTCTGTAGGGGACACCGGTAGTAACCGGGAAGCCGATTTAATACCAGATTTGGCCATCCAAGCCCCGTGACCTGCGCCCATTACCATGTCCACTGCTTGATCGAATGACGTGTAATGTACAGTGCATTGACGTTCATCAATGAAATCGTTAATTGATTCACCTGTTGGAAATGATAAGTGTTGAATCAGTCTGAAAGAATTCGCTTCATGTTTGGGAACTAAACCAATGGGTGAACACTGTAAATTCGGTAATGGGGGGAGGTCAAATGGGCCTGCAATCCTACCTAGAATAATTTCTTTATACAATTTCTCCTCTACTAGAAGTGGCTGCTGAGCAGCCGATGAAAGGCAATCGGAATCACGTCCCACCCATGGCCCGGTAAAACCAAGTTTGAAACCCTGGGTAAAACCACCCAGAAGGAGGTCAGCAGCCTCCCTATTTGGGTAGTGGCATAACCAACTGCGCAGAACACCTAAATTAATTGGTGTTGGGGGCACGAAAATTCCCCTGTATGGTTCTGGTAGCCCCTCTTTGTTCGCCGCTACCCCTTTGCAAACTATGAGTAGACGAAGGCTGGGACGTGAAATTCCTAAGGCCATTCCGTACTGTCCTAGCGTTACTGTTACTATTACTATTACTATTAGTACTATGCAATCTATTGTTGTTGACCCTGCTCACATTACATGTTGTAATCCCATGACCCTCTCTATTACAACGTTTACAACTATGGGAAAAACGGCAACGCTGCCAGAGACAACCTTTGTCCGTATTGAATGCAAAACAAATATGGCCAGTAGAAGCCTGGTAGGCATTGTTCGTCCGACCTGGAGTGAAACGGGTCCGTGCTTTCCCACTGTTGTTCGTACTAGCATGCCCCGGCACCAGAGCCGGCGCAGCAGCCACTGTCACCCACAGTTCTACGTCTAACTGAGCCCATGAACGTGCCGGGTTAGCCTCTTGACGAAGGCGGAATTGCTCGTCATAAGACCGCCAGCCAAAACCTGGGAATTGCAAGGACGCGGTTTTGACTGTCTCTGCATACTTCAATAATTCTGCACAGAGGCCTGGATGGCGTTCAGTGTAAATGGACATGAATGCGTGGAAGGCACTCGTCCATCTGTCTATTGAATCAATTTTCTTTCTTTGAGCGGAAGCTGGTTTGACTACCACTTGATTGCCCTCAACTGCTACAGTCATGTTAGAGCTAGTGGTGTCTTGCGTCAAGGCAAAAACAGCATTGTCCCGGACTAAAGCAGCAAAGTCTACATACTGCCCAGCCCAGATCTTTTCTTTTATTGACATGGGTACATGCATTCCCAAAGAGCAGTGGATTGGTGGAATGGGAAGTGGTCTACTATTTCCCATGATTGAACCTTCACCAGAACTATTGGCGATATAACCAAGTACATTGATAGCATTGGGAACCTGTCTAGCATAATTAGAACTACTACTCAGCCTATTAAAACTCTGAACACCCGAGCCAATAAGTGGCTCTGAACCATTATGATCACCGCTTTGTACCGGTTGCCCGATTGTTCTGACAGGAACAGGTTGGATACTGTCAGACTCACCCATTTGATCTGATGGTCTTTTTGAAGGCCCAGTGTCGATGACGTCCGCCACGTTGACCTGTGATCCTGTCGCACGATGATGGGCCGTAGCTCGATCCAGCTCGACCGATGGTCTTGTTGGAGGCCCGGCGTCCATGGCGTCCGCCACGTTGGCCTGCCAACCTGTCGCACGGAGGCCCACATCCACGTTGTTAACCAGCCTGGCGACCGGAGCGTCTCGACGCCGAGCAGGCCGACGACCCTGGCCTCTGTCGGTGCTGCCACGACGACCACGACGACCCCGACCAGTTCCCACTACAGGTGCCACTCCTCTTGGAGCCGCCAGTCGAGTGGATCGACGACCCATCCCCGGTTGCAACGGCATGATCGCCACGAACTCCAACGAAGAAGCGTCAGGTAGGGCGGACGGGTGCAGTTCGACAAAACTATTTTCTACAATTTAGTTGACTACGCAACCAGTAATCAAGCTTAAACACTAGCAAGAAAAGATAACTGTGTGAACTGTAGCTTAAGCTAAAACCAAAATTAACTGTGTGATCAAAATTTACTGTAACATAGGAGATAATTTTGAAAGATCCGGTTCAACTAAAAGCTGTAACGAAAGTGATTCGACTTTTGTGTCAGTGTCCGTTCGCCAAGTTGTCATTGTTATGATCGGTCCTGATAGTTCCAGACTGGCCAATCGTTGCGAACCTTTGGGATACTGTGCATCCTTGTGGTGAAAGTGTTACGTAACCACTATGTGAGTGAGACAACGGAGGGCGCTATCCAGGAAGTGTATTGCAGCGTATAAGACATTTTATCGCGGAGAGATAAAATGGATTATAATCAATTTTATTTTATGACAATTTGCCAATACAACGTCAAAATGCCACCCAGGGTGAGGGCTACATGGAAAATAAGGAAACATCTAAATTTAGAGGAAATATCTGTTCACGTTTCTCTTGAACTTTGACAGAGTTGGTGGAAAACAAGATACAGGTATAGGGAGTTCCAAAGTGCAGCGGTGTGGCGTACTAACAAGAGGCGTAAATCTGTGTTCAAAAACGTGGAATGATGTTACCTTACATGATGCCATCGTGGACTTCATGAGTGTCAGTTTTTAATTAAAAAGTCGCTACTCCGCCAATTTTTTTTTTTTATCTAAAAAATTCCAAGTTCCACAACTACACCTAGCAAACTGAAGGTTTGTACAGAATTCTAGAAATGATGTTCAATAGTCCTTATATGTAGTTTTATTTTATGACAAATTGCCAACACAAGACCAAAATGCCACCAAGGCTGAGGGCTACAAGGAAAATAAGGAAAAATCTAAAAGAAGAGGAAATATATGTTGATGTTCCTCTTGAACTGTTACCGAGTTGGTGGAAAACAAGATACATGTAGGGAGTTCCAAAGTGCAGCGCGTATCGAACATGAGAAAACAACTCAAGTGAATCTTCGTTTTCAATTTCTATTTAAATACAAAATTCTCAAAAATAAAAATACTCACAGCAATTTGTTATAAATACAATTCCAATTTCTCAATAATAATTTGTTGTTGTTGTAACTATCTTGGTACGAGGATGCTTACCGTACTTTTTGGAAACACATTTTGCTAATCACACCAGAATTTGTGCGACCATTACATTAGGTTTAATGGTTTACTGAACGTCAGTTGAGCAAGCTTTAACGGTTTGCAAGTAACCGGAAACGGAGGTCAAGACTTGTTTTTTTTTCTTTTATTGAATTTGTTACATTTATGTTACTTTAATATTATTTCATGGTTAAATTTTACTTTCCCAGCAATGTGAAAAACTTTTTTTAGACAAAGAACAGAATCGTGCACACGTAAAACTCAATATGGTTGGGACCAACTAGGTCCCGGAAGTTTGAATACGCAGAAGACCTGCACAATCTATTGAAAGTGGTTGGGTGCGGGCGGAGGTATTGAAGTTCCAACCATTAGCTGGCATAGCAATTAAGTAGCTTCACAAGCAACTGACGTTTAATTCAGTCAGTGGTAAAAAAACAACCTTTTTTAAAATAATGAAACTGGCCTGCTATCTTTGATAAAAGTGGCAAAGTAAGTTATTTTATAGTGTTACATCAACTATGCTGCATTTCCAATCTCACCAGGAATTGGTGCCCCAGGGTCGAGGGACCATTATAATCCAACAAACGAAATTACAATCTAGCCTTGATTTAGAAGAATTGAAGGATAAGTGGAAATGCTTGCCTAAATTGGGAAACATTTACTTTTAAGTCAAATAAAGTAATTGGTAATTTTCAAAATAAGCAGATTTGATTCAATTGAAAACATTCCTGATAACAAAGTCCACCCACTACAGATCCTCAAGAGATTATTTCCGTCTGAAATACTGTGAAGTAAGTCAAGGAAATTTAATTTTGAAGGGAAGACTTGGCAAATCATGGTATAAAATCTTCTTTTATTTTGATTGCCACAATTGAAATAAACCATGATGAGCTTGCACATAATCCACGACTAATTCTAAACCTTTATTTTGTTTGTTTTCACTGAAACAAGTTCATCAAACTTGATCAAACGTTTACTGAATGGTTGTACATGGTGTGTTTATTGAAAACTAGATGGGTGGAAACCTGAATCTATACCTGAACAAAAACAATGTGCATGTACTTTCCATTTAAGTACGATCCCACTTCCAACATTTGATGTAATGAGACTTTTAATTTCTGATTGACTCGGATCAGGTACCTGGATGTGTTTGGATGGTGAAGGTACTATTGAGGAGGACAAGACATGGGCTGATGGTGAGCCAAATAGTCACGAAGGCAAGAACCAAGATTGTGCCGTAGGTGATGCTTCGGGCTGGTACGATAGGGAATGTAATCAAATAAACATGTTAATCTGTCAGCTTATCGTATCACCAGCACTGTTGCACCTGTGAAACGTTGCTCAATATTCTGGGCAAACTACTTTTTATGAAGATTAAAGGGTCACCTTGCCTTCAAAACTCTCAAAATGTTGCTGTTTGGAATTTGCTCCATATCCTTTTTGAAGAGTTACAAGTTCATGCAATAAAACACCTAGAGTGTGTTGTAATTAGTGAGTAGTGATTAAAAAACATAAATTTGCCTCTTCAAATACATCCATGCAGCGGAAGATACGGTTTTGTGGAGTCAACAATTTTTTCTACAAAATAAAGGAACGTGTTCTGTCATGAAATTACACCAAAACTTGCAGTTTCAAGGGATATTTATGTGAATCAGTATATTCTACTTTTAAAACATCTTTCCAACCATATTCATTTCATAATAAACGCTTTTTATAGCCCAAAGCGCCCAATCGCTTCGTGGTAATCACTGCTCATTCGCTTCGTGGTAATCAAGCTAATATATTATACTTTGAAAACTTTGGTAATTAGTAAAAAAGAAAATTGTTGTATGGAGTCATCAATCTTGATAGTTTAACCATACTATTTGAAGTTCAGTTTCTCTCAAAAATATTCCAAAATATATCCTGAAAGCAGAGCAATTAGTAAGTTCACTTATTATTATTATTTTACATTATTTTTACATCTTGCTATAAAGTTCACTGTGCAGTAAGAGCTAATAAATTGTGATAAATTTAGAATTGGATATAATAATAGTTTAATGATTGTGTGAAAAATAACTTTAGTCGTTAATTAAATTCAGATCCATTAGTAGAATGATGGCGTCATTGTGAACAAAATATTTCAACAAGAAGGCAGTTGTCATATGTAAGCATTCTTATGATCAAATTTTTAGTAGAAAATACGACTCTTTTATTTTATTTTATTGAAACGGAGTAAGAACCTATTATTTTCAAAACTATATAAAAGTCTCACTTATTAAGTGAAGGTTTTGCAAATATTTGTATTAATCTTTTTGAGAACGTCTTTTCTCTGGCTGTCATCAATTTATTATAAAAAAAAGGAATTTCATGACTTCATACAAATATAGAAATACTTCTTAAAAGATGTAACATGCGTTCCCTGTATATGCCGTTTACTGAAAAACTTGGCCTCGTTTGATAAGATTTGCAAGTTTTTGATTTACAAATGTTTTCTTTACTGTTTGAAATAATGATGTAATGACGGTTTCAAAAGGAGCTGCTAATTCGACAAAAGTTGATCTCTTTGGTTGGTTCTTTGGTTATATCGATGTCTGGTTCAAGGGTAGTAGGGAGCGTTTGTTTTATTATTAAATTAAAAATTACATAGTCATCCCAAAGAATGACATAATATGTGGGTATTCTCCTCGCAAATGCCAAACATTAGAATCAAAATCACAGACCATCAGAGACCATTATAATGCTGCCATCATCTTGGTCATGTTCCTTGTATCCAATACCAGTTAATATTGTACAAAAAGGAGCCAGACTATTTCTCCTTCCAACCTCGGTTTGGTTACAATGATTTGAATGAGAGAAAAATTCAAGATGGCCGCGCCTTGTTAAAGGTCGATGTGCAGTTTTCGATTTCGCAATGTCAGTATGTTTTGACATTCAATGATGAACTGAAAATGTTTCAAATGTAAGTTGAGACAATCTAGATGTATTGTATTTAATTTTTTGGGTTGATTATGTGAGATTTGAATCTTTACGCGTGAAGACAGATGTTAGTTTAACATTACGGGTACACGATTTGAACAAATGATGGCCCTGGAAAAGCCGGTTGGTTTAGTCTCAACATTTCGACAACTGTACTCTCGTCGTTATCACTGTCTCCTATAACGACTACTTTAGAGCACACTACATTGAATAAACCAACCGGCTCTCACAGAGCCATCACCTCAAGTTTTCAAGAAGAGACAATTACATGGTGTATCCGTAAGACTAAACTGATTTGTAATAATTAATTGATGTAATAATATAAGTATAATAACTGATCTGCAACTGTTTGCGCTTTATTATCTCTCTTTATTATGATTATTATTATATTGATGATGTTCATGTTTTGAAATACTTTCTCAGCACTGCAAGTTCAAAATAAATTACATTATGCACAAAAAGCCATGCTTTACTCAACTTTTCAAATGACTTGTGCGAAGTTACCCCTAACCAGCCCTGACCCTTCAAGATTAACCCTAACCAACCTGACCGTTCAAAATTAACCCTAAGCAACCCGATCCTTCAAAATTAACCCTAAGCAACCCGCCCCCTCAAATTTAACCCAATGTATTTATTTAGTAATTGTTCGGAGGTAGGGAGCTTGCAAAAGGATGAGAAACCCAGCCATTTTGGGTAAAATCCACTCATTTTTCAAACAATTAATTACAAAATTAAGAAGAAATAGTAATAAAGGATGTTTAAGCGGCGCATATATGCACTAAGTGTGCACTCGGATTTGGGGCATATCTTCTGTCGCTGAAATAAATTTAAAGTCTTTGAGAAAACATTTTGCTCATAAATTTCCATGCAAATTTTAATTGTTGTTGGATCTAAATTTCGGCTTTTATGCACAACTCAAACGTGTCTTGTTTTTTTCTTAACATTCTATATATTATATTATATTTTTACATTTGATATAGTTTTTATTGATTGATTTATCGCTGTTATTGGAGAACTCCGCGCTGTGCTGTTTCTTTTTTTTGACTCGATGAATCGTGTTTTTATTGGCAATTGAAGGATCACGGCCGTAGTTCCGTTCTGTGAAGGTTGCACCTTCTTGGTTATTTGTATAACTGGTAGCAATTTCAATTTGTCAAGAGATAGTCTGGAAAATGGCGGCGAGCAAACTGCTGGGTGTTGTTGGTTTATTTATGAGGGGGATGTCAGTGCTGGGTGCCTCCACCACCTTAATTGATGCATTCAGAGATGCCAACATTGAATTCCCAAAAAGAGTAGCACCGCAGAGCACTTTCAAGTCAGGCATACAACTCACCGAGCCGTAAAAAGAGGAAAATTATGACATTTATGATATAAACTAATAGGCCTACTGTCAGCGAAAATCACTTATTGCAAAGCGGCCTGCTCTAGAGGTCAAACAATTATGAATTGTATTCTCAGGCTTGATTTATAAAAAATAAAAATAAATTTAAAAAAAAGTTTTTGTTTTTTATATCGGACCGCAATTTGCAATAGCTTGTGCATGAAGAGAACCCTTTCCAACTAAATTCAACAAAATGCTGTGGTTTCTGTCCCATTGTTTATTAAAATGAATAATGCTCCCGTTTGCACAGCAAAATAGTAAAAAAAAATTAGTCACACCACCTGACCACAGCAGCAGGCCAGTCAAGTCTTCAAACGACTTCAGCAAGAGCAATTTCGTCAATTGGCCTTTCCAACCAATTCCATTTCCACCAACTGCCTTCTTAACAACTTTTTTATTGACAGTTTTCATCAGATCTTGGCCTCGATTGCGATCGATCAAATATTTTCTTGTTGTCACCTTTATTTTAGGTGATCGATGCAGTGATCGCGATGTTTCCAACAAACTTCACGACGGCGCGCGCTTAACTTGCGAATTGCATTTCAGATGCATTTCAGGAAAAAGTTATCACAGTGTCTGTTTGCCACCGCATCCCACAGTCGTAAAGCATTAGAAAAACTGCAGAACCAGTCTTTCAGAAAACATTTTGCTCATAAATTTCACTGCAAATTTTAATTTCTTTCGCATCAAAATTTCGTACTACGCCACAGCTCATTATGCACAACTCAAAATCGTAATAAGTCTATTTTATTTTCTTTAAATTCTATATTATATATTTTATTTTATTACATTTTTATTGATTGACTTATCACCCATTACCGGAATGCTCCATTAAAGAAAGAGGCTAAAGAGACACATCCTTATGGTCTGGCAACTTAAACCTGTTATCTCCATGTAATTGGTATTCCAAACAATGGACTTAATTGGATCATGCACAAACCAGCATTGCTGCTGAATACCCCAGGGAAATTAACTGATCATCCATTATTTATAAGTTTAATGACCCATTTAATGGCAATGTAAACACACTCACTCCCTGAAAAAGATGTACACTTTCCGTGTTTTTGTGGCCAAACACATCTAAATTTCGTACTATGCCACAGCTTATTATGCACAACTCAAAATCATAATAAGTCAAATTGTTTTCCTTCAAATTCTCTATATTAAATTATATTTTATTATATTTTAAACAGTTTTTATTGATTGATTTATATCACTGTTATTGGAGAACTCCGAACTGCGCTGTTTCTTTTTATGACTCGTTGAGTCGTGTTTTATTGGCAATTTAGGGATCTCTGCGCAGTTCTGTTCTGTGAAGGTTGCACCTTCTTGTTTATTTGTAAATCTGGCAGCAATTTTTGATTTGTCAAGAGATGGTCTACAAAATGTTGGCGAGCAAACTGCTGGGTGTTGTTGGTATATTCATGATGGCAAACTACGCTGCCGGTAATGGGCAGTGTAAGGCCCCCATCAGAATGAGGCCGCGATGCCCTCCTACTTGGAGCCAGTGGCAAGACAAATGCTACAAGGTGCATGATGCCGAAGTTAAATGGGAAGAGGGCAAGCAGATTTGTGATGAGTTGGGCGGAGTAACGGTCGTCCCTCAAGCCAAAGAAGAATTACAACACCTTCTCAACATGTGCAGCTGTGACAGCTTCTGGATTGGTTGCAACAAATTTGAAGTTGAAGGTTTGTATTAGAAATGATGTTCAAGATATAGTCCTGATAATTTGTTTTATTTTATGACAAATTGCCAACGCAAGGCCAAAATGCCTCCAGGGTGAGGGCTACCAGGAAAATAAGGAAAAATCTAAATTAAGAGGCCTATCTGTTTACGTTCCTCTTGAAAAAAGTTAAAATTGTTGGAACACAAGAAACAAGTGCAGCGGTGTGGCATACCGTATTATTAACAAGACGAGTAAATCTGTGTTAAAAACCGGGAATGATGTTAAAATGTGGGTGCCTACTACAGGCAATTGTTAAATAGACTGTAAAAGTCTTGTGCGTATCAAAAACAAGAAAACAACTCGAACGGAGACTATATTTTCTATGAAATCAAATATTCTTTTGAAAATTCTATTTCTACAAAATTCTCAAAAAAAATATAAATACTCACAGCAGTTTGTTAAAAATACAATTTCAATTTTTCAATAATACAAATAATTTGATAAAATTAACATTGAAATAAAATTATAACTTGGGACGAGGATGCCTATTTTATTAAACCACTTTTGCCAACAACATGAACGGAGGTCAAGTGTTATTCTTTTTATTCTGTTGATTTGTTAAATTTATGTTACTTTTATATTTTTCATGGCTAAATTTTACTTTCCCAACAACTATAGTTATACATTTTATAGACATAAACTACATTAAACTTAGCTTGAAAAACAGAATCGCGCACATGCATAAAACTCAATACATGTATGGTTGGGACCAGTTTTTTGGTCCCAGAAGTTTGAATTTGCACGAGACTTGCACATTCCATTGAAAGTGGTTGGGTGCGGTTGGAGGTATTGAAGTTCCATTAGCTGGCATAGCAATTAAGTAGTTTCATCAGCCATTGACGTTTAATTCAGTCAGTGGTAAAAACAACCTTTAACGAGACCACTATCTTTCATAAAAGTGGCAAAGTTAGTTATAGGGCCTAGTGCTACATCAACTTTGTTGCATTTCTGGTCAAACCAAGAATTGGTACCCTGGGGTCGAGGGACACGTTACCATCAAACGCACAAAATAACAATTCTAGCCTTGATTTAAGAGAAACGAAGGATAAGGGGAAATGCTTGCCTAAATTGGGAAACATTTACTTTTAAGTCAAAGTAAAGAATTGGTAATTATTGAAATAAGAAGATTAGATTCAATTGAAAACCTTCCTGATTACAAAGTCCATTCATTACCGATGCTCAAGAGCTTATTTCCATCTGGAATACTGTCAAAGTCGAATTTTGAAGGCCCCATAAATCGTGGTATAAAACTTTCTTTTATTTTGATTGCCACAATCAAAATAAACCACGATGAACGTGCACATAATCCATGACTAACACTAACCTTTGTTTTGATGGTCAGCCAAATAATCTCTATGGCAACCAAGATTGCGCCGAAGGCCATGCTCCAGGCTGGAATGATTTGTTCTGTGATTCTCAAGAAAAGTTAATCTGTCAGCGCCCCGTATCACCAGCACTGTTGCTCCTGTGAAAGGTTGCTCAATATTGTGGGAAACCTACTTTTTACGAAGATTATAGGGTCACATTGCCTTCAAATCTCTCAAAATGTTGCTGTTTGGAATTTGCTCTTTATCTTTTTGAAGAGTTGTTCATGCACTAAAACACCTTTAGTGAGTTGTAATTAGTGAGTAGTGATTACAAAACTTGTCCTTGGAAATATAACTAACGAGGCATATGGTTTTGTGGAGTGAAACATTTGGTTCTACAAAATAGTGGAACTGGTTCTGTCATGAAATTACACACACAAAAAATCAAAAATTCAAGGGATATTTATGTGCATCAGTATGTTCTACTTTTAAAATATCTTTCCAACCACATAATTCATTTCATAACAAATGCTTTTTACAGCCGAATACACCCAATCCGAAGGCATCGTGCACCTTTAAGTGGTTAACTGCTCACTCGCTTTGTGGTAATCTTTTGTAAAACACCACGTTATTATACTTGGAAATTTTGCTAATTAGTAAAAAGAAAAATGTTGTATGGAATCCTCCATCTTGATATTTTAATCAAACAATATGAAATTCAGTTTCTTTCAAAAAAATTCAAAAATATATTCTGAAAACGTAGCAATTGGCAAGTTCACTTGCTACTATTTTTATTTTTTCATCTTGCTATAAGGTTCAGTGCAGTAAGAGCTAACAAATTGTGATAAAGTTAGAATTATAATAATAGTTTCATGATTGTGTGAAAAACAACAACTTTAATTGTTAATGAATTCACATTACCATTAGCAGAATGATATGACGTCATTGTTAAAAAAATGTTCAATAAGAAGGCAGTTGTCAAATGTAACTTAACCATTCTTATGATCAAGTTTTTAGTATAAAATACAACTCTTTAATTTTGTTTTCTTGAATTAAAGTAAGAACCTATTAATTTCAAAATTATATAAAAGTCGCCTTTGGAATCTCACTTGTTATGTGAAGGTTTTGCTAATATTTGTATTAATCTTTTTGGGAAACTCTTTTCTCCAGCTGCCATCTTAAATAATTGATCCTGAAAAAGGAATTTCATTACTTCATAAAAATATAGATACTTCTTAAAAAACGTAACATGCATTCCCTGTACGCCGTTCCCTGTGTGGCTTCGTTTAATAAGATTTGGAAGTTGTTGATTTATGATTGTTTTCATTACTGTTTGAAATAATGAAGTAATGTTGGTCACGAAAGGAGATCCCAATTCGACAAAAGGTGATCTCTTTGGTTTGTTCTTTGGTTATATCGATGTCTGGTTTAAGGGTAGTAGGGAGCGTGTAGGATGGAATGGAATGGCCACCCGACGTGAACCGGTCAAATCAGAAAGGAACTTATAGTTAGGGCAGCCGCTCATGTATTGAGATATTAGCAAGTTTCAGTTTTGGTGATATGTGTAGCGGCCTTGTATCAAAATTACTAGTTAAGCATTGTTTAAACCGTTTAACTGTTCATGTTCAGAAACTTTTTGAAACAATAATATTAAACAAGTTGGAAAACCTAAGCTAGCATTATTTCATTTGCCAAAATCTACTTCACGTTGTCAATAAAGTCCCCTTGTAGTCAAACATGCCATGTTTGTTTTATAAAATTACATTTTAATCATCCCAAAGACTAATGACATAATATGTGGGTATTCTCCTCGCAAAGGCCAAACATTAGAATCAAAATCACAGAACATCATACACATTATCATGCTGCCATCATCTTGGTCATGTTCCTTGTATCCGATATCAGTAATGGATGTTAAATTTGTTGTACAAAAAGGAGCCAGACTATTTCTCCTTCCAGCCTCGGTTTGGTTACATTGATTTCAATGGGAGAAAAATTCAAGATGTTCGACCAAGGTTGATAAAGGTCGATGTACGGTTTTGCGATTTCGCATTGTTATTATGTTTTGACATTCAATGATGAACTGAAAATGTTTCAAATATAAGTTGAGACAATCTAGATGTATTGTGTATAATTATGTGAACAGAGTTGATTATGTGAAATTTGAATCTTTACACATGAAGACAGATATTAGTTTTCCTACCGGTGCACGATTTGAACAAATAATGGCCCTGAAACAGCTGGTTGGTTTCGTCTCAACATTTCAACAACTGTAGTTTCCTCGTTGTCACTGTCTCCTATAATGACTACTTTAGAGCACATTACATTGAATAAACCAACCGGCTCTCACAGAGCCATCACCTCAAGTTTTCAAGAAGAGACAATTACATGGTGTATCCATCAGACTAAATTGATTAGTAATAATGAATTGATGTAATAATATAAGTATAATATAATATTGATGTTGTTCATGTTTTAAAATACTTTCTCACCACTGCAAGCTCAAAATAAAATACATTATGCACAAAAAGCCATGTTTTACTCAACTTCTCAAATGACTAGTGTGAAATTACTCTAACCAACCCCGATCCTTCAAGATTAACCCTAACCAACACTGACCCATCAAAATTAACCCTATAACCAACCCTGTGACCCCTCAAAATTAACCCTTTCTGCTCGTTCCATTAACAACGGCCAGCCACCGACCTAGTCATTACCACGTAGCGAAGACCGGTTCCTCACACTGTTATTGCCTAATTAATAAATACCTCAGAGAGTTTAAATGCACTCTGATTGGTCGAACGTGGGGGTGTATTAACATCTGATAAAGACCCGCTCTGTGAACTAGCAAATAAGTGACCCCTAAACAAGCATATTGTTGTGTACAAGTTTTGTATGCACTATGCATGTTGTGCGGGAACTATCAAACCAACTGTTTTCCTTGTGTGTATTAATCGTTTTTGTGTTTTTTTGGCAAGGACAGATGGCGCGCACGCATGCGCATACCACGCGTACGCACGAACGCACAGACAAAGTATCAATTTAGGTTAGCTGTAGGCCTAGATGCACAAAACCAACATAATGCAAAGCGTAAGCTGAACACCAACCAAAGTATTTCTATTTATGGTGATGTTCAAAGCTCATAGTCACGTTCTTGCAAATATGCACTAATATTTAAATATGTGTAAGAGATTAGGTCTCATGCAAAAATTGAAAGCCTTTAGTACTGACATGATGAAGGATGCACTTTAGAAAGTGCATTATATATATGGAACACAAATTTTTTACATGATCTTGCTATAATTTGGGCTTGCCAAACCTTTACCAATTCAACTCTTATTTTTGACAGTAAAACGTCAAATTCATTTGATGTACAGTATTTGGTGTACACCAATTAAGCACCACCTTTATGCAAATGAAGTGACTACACCAAACATACACCACAAAATCTTAGCCATAATGGACCATACACCAAAAGTACACCACACAAAGTTTGTTGTCTATATAAGCATGACACCAAATATGCACCACATAAACTTAAGTTTTGGATCACGACACCAAATATGCACCACACACTGTTGGTTCTCAAAACATACTGAAGATGTTGCAAACCAGTATTCTGTAAATCAGCTTTGGTTATAGCTCTTAAAAAAACAATCACTACATCAGTTGAAAAACATAGAACGAGCAGAACCTCAAAAAGTAGTACTCAACTCCCATGGGTTAGGCCTATACTCCATCTCCAGTTTACGTTTTGAATTCATAAATATTTGCAAGAACGAATCTTGAGAGGTGTAACAAGTTCCAGCATCTGGGTCCAGGGCTCGATTTCACAAAGCACTAACATTCATCTTTAAGATGAGTCGCCAATATCGCCATAGTAATGTGTACTGTTACATCATACCTTGCTTAGCAATAGACCCCCTTTGCATAAATGACGTCACAACCCCCAAAACAGTCCCCTCACTGAGGTCAATGAAGAGCTATCATTGGCCTGGAGTGGTGCGCAGCGCTAAATGTGTGCACCTTTCCATTGTTTGACATCATAGATGGCGGCCAATTCAAGGGGTCTATTAAGATTGATATATACAGTTAAGATCAGTCGCACTAGATCTTTGTGAAATTGGCCCCAGCTACTGAGAAAGCCTTCTCGATGTATTTTTAATAAGTTAAGCTCCCAGTGCGCGGGGGCCACTTAGGTCGGGCATGCTGAGATCCAGTGAGTCTATTTATAGTCATATCTTGCCATACCTTTCACCTCTGTTGACCCTGGTTTGAATCCCATCCTTGAAAAAGAAACCTGTATCGAATTGGGTTTTCAATCGAATTACTTGGGTTTCCCAGAAATAGGGTGTCCCAAATTTAAAACTTTTTCATTACCTTATCTAAAAAGGTATCCTGAGCCCAAATTCATAGAGCTTCTTAAAGGCACTGTACACGTTTGGTTATTACTCAAAATATATATTAGCATAAAAAATTACTTGGTAACGAGCAACGGAGAGCTGTTGATAGTATAAAACATTGTGAGAAACGACTCCCTTTGAAGTAACGTAGTTTTTGAGAAAGAGGTAATTTCTCACTAAAATAATAAAAGACTTCAGGCCTGAAGCCTTTTATTCCTATCTGAAAGCACACAAATTTGTACAACAAGGGTGTTTTTCTTTCATCATTTTCTTGCAACTTCGATGACCAATTAAGCCCAAATTTTCACAGGCTTGTTATTTTTTGCATATGTTGGGATACACCAAGTGGTCTTTGACGATTAACAAACGTGTTCAGTGCCTTTAAGCAAAAAGCATTGCTTAACAAGTTTCTGCTAGCAAAATTAACAGGAAACCAGTCAAAAATGGTGAATATGAAATGGAGTTTTGGCTGGTACTTATTTCTGGTATAAGCACAGATATTTGTTGCTCATCAGCTATAGCTTAATAGCTCATTTTAGCTATGAAATTGGGCCCAGCTAGGCCTTATACCAGTCACAGTGCTATAGTGCTGTATTCCACTCATGCTTGTGGCATAACTATATAATAATGTTTTCTTACCTTTGCCTGATACTCTTTGATGTCTTGATGATCTTTAAGAGCGTTCTGAAGCTGCTCAGCAAGGCTTTTGATGCGTCCTTCTAGCTCAGCATGAAACTGATTAGACTTCTCATTCTCTAAGTTGCATTCTGATATCTAGAGAAAAATAACAAACAGGAGATGCGGTATTGGTACCCCTGTCACCTCGCTAAATGTGGATGCATGAACTCGACATTCTTGATGAAACTAAAGTCACCTGGAAATAGTTTTTTTGGTTTTTTTTACAGAAGAGTATGTGTATATTAACAATAAAACAATTTTTTGAGTAATTGTTTGTCACGATTTATATGTTAAAAAAATTGATAAAGTTGTTTGATGGTGACTCCGCCCATCCCTTTTTGTGACGTCAATCGAGGCAGACATCGACCCCCCTCGAACTTGCCTGCATTTACGTGCAAGTAGTGAGCTTGTATGTTTCGTTTGGTTATCCCAAAAAAGGGATGCTGGATGCAGCAAAACGACTAAAGATGGGGTCAGTTAGCATTTGTTTCCTGCAGATCCCAAATATAGGCAGTTACGGGCATCGAAAGTCAGGCTAACGAGGGCAAAGTGGTCCGGTCCGACATCGTTTTCAGCACTGCAGCGAACATGTTTCTGGTGTTCGGATCGACTTGAGCTGTATGCCGCACCGCGGCACGCCGATCCGATTTGTCATCACGGGGCCGCTCGAATACCTCGATTATCCGTGTTCTCGTTATGACCGTGCTCGTATCTTCCGTTTTTTAAGACATAGAAACGCGCATGGGACAGTTTGGGACCGGTGAAAAACCTCGTATAAACGTCGACTGTACACTGTCCTAGGATTGCATTGGGTGACGTCCGAATACGAAAACGCATCATACTGATCAGGTACCCAGACGTAATGTACAGGGCCAGACTACACATTTTTTCTTCAAATATCCCGCGCCTCGATTGACGTCACGAACAGCGCCATGTAAACGGGGGCCTATTTTTAAATTTGTAATTAAAATAAAAACACAATTTTTTAACCTTAATTAATTGTTTATTCACATTCCACTCATCAAAATGTATATATTAACGACAAAAGCTTTATTTTGACAAAATACCACTGCCAGGTGCCTTTAAGTGACAGTTTTGTTGCTGTTTTCTCAATGAGTAGACACTATATTCAAGTGAAACGTTCACAGGTAACTTTTATTATATCTTTCTTGATAATTTTGCCTCCCCTTGCATTGCCCGCCATCACTGAGGCCAAACAATGGAAACAGGCAAGCGTGTACGTGTTGTGCACAACTCTCAGCCAATGATAGGTCTTCATTGACTTCAATTAGGGCGCTGTTTTGGGCTTGTCAAGTTTTATGCAAGTGGTCTGTAAATCAGCATTACATTGGCAAAAAACCAAACGATACCTTTAACAAGCTCTGGCAAATTTGATATTTCAACGCCAGGATTGTCATATGACAGACATGGCGCATTATAAACGGTTACCATTATTATTATAATCATTATTTTATTTCTCTGCCAAGATCTCTTCTCACGTTATACCTTTCCAGTCAGTGCCTTAATAAGTTCCTCTTGTTTCAATCCTTTTCCTATCTCCGTCTCCTCGGCAACTTTCCTCCTTCGACATTCCTCCTCCATGTCCCACAGTGACTCCATCTTAGCCTCACAGCGCTGTCTTGAAAGCTCCAACTCACGGCGGAGCTGGGCTGTCACACTCTGCCAGCGGGCTGCCTGAAGGTCCTGCCTCTGTAGCTTGCTCTTCAGTTTATCTGTTGGAAACAGAAAACAGTGGCTTTTTAGCAAGAGTGTAATAAAAAATGAGTGTCACATAAGAAAACCGAAGTCACACAAAAGAAAATGGAAGTAACATAAATAAGTGGAAGTCACATAAGGAAATGGAAGTCACATAGTAAAAGAAGTTACATGAGGAAATGAAAGTCATATAATGAAATGGTAGTCACATAAGGGAATGAAAGTCACAAAAGGAAATGAAAGTTACATAAGGGAATGGAACTTACATAAGGGAATGGAATTCACATAAGGAAATGAAAGTCACATCAGGACATGGAAGTCATATAAGGAAATGGAAGTCACATAAGGAAATGGAAGTCACATAAGGAAATGGAAGTCACATAAGGAAATGGAAGTCACATAAGGAAATGGAAGTCACATCAGGGAATGGAAGTCTTATAAGGAAATGGAAGTCACATAAGGAAATGGAAGTCACATAAGAAAAGAAGTTACATGAGGAAATGAAAGTCATATAAGAAAATGGAAGTCACATAAGGGAATGGAAGTTACATAAGGAAATGGAAGTCACATAAGGAAATGAAAGTCACATCAGGAAATGGAAGTCATATAAGGAAATGGAAGTCACATAAGGAAATGGAAGTCACATAAGGAAATGGAAGTCACATAAGGAAATGGAAGTCACATAAGGAAATGGAAGTCACATAAGGAAATGGAAGTCACATCAGGAAATGGAAGTCACATAAGGAAATGGAAGTCACATAAGGAAATGGAAGTCACATAAGGAAATGGAAGGCACATAAGGAAATGGAAGTCACATAAGCAAAAAAGTTACATGAGGAAATGAAAGTCACATTTACGGAAAAGGCAGGAAATGGAAGTCACATTAAAGCATGGAAGTCAAATATATGGAAGTCACATCAGGAAATGGAAGTCGCATCAGTAAAATGAAAGTCTCATCAGGAAATGGAAGTCTTATATGCTGGAATGATTTACTGAATTTCCCTTACCAAGTAAACTAAAGCAAGCATCCTCTCTGTTGTCCCTGTCAAGACTTCTGGCGAAATCAGACGATGGCGCGGAAGTCTCATCTTGACCTTCGACCTCCATGTCAAACATCAGGCCATCTTGTTGCTGTGTCTTTCCCACAATATTTTGCAGTCCGGTTGTTAGACATTGGAGTTTGCCCTGAAAGAGTTGACAATGCTTGGAAAACTCCTGGAGGGGAACACAAAAACAACTGCTTCATTAGGGACAGAGTGTATTACGAAATGCTTGTCTTTTTTGCTTGCTTAAAGTTTATAAAATAATACCTAGTTCTTATAAAGACCAATCCATACGCGCAATTGCTGCACTCAGTGCCACCATTGCTGGGACGCTGGCACCGCAAGGTTTGTACACAAAGACATGGAAAAACCGTTGTCTTTTTGAATTTTTATGTAAATTATGTGTTGCTCAACGATTTACAGAATTTCCCTGACAGGACAGCATTTTTTATAACGATGTACAGAACACTGAACATGAACTTTTTGCAACTAAACAGAAACTGGATCCTGAAAACGGCGCAGACAATAAGAAAACTGCACTGTTTGGTATGTACAGTAAATGTGTTACACCAGCAAGGTTTTTTCAACAGAAATTCAGTATTCGCTTTCTGTTTAGTTTCAAATAATTAGTAAGTGTATTCTGTCAGTAAAAATTGTGTAAAACGTTGAGAAAGACACCTAATTCACATAAAAAGTTAATAGACGACTGTTTTTTTAATGTCTTATTTGTGTACAAAACATTGCGCTGCCGGCGTCCCAGCAATGGCGGCGCAGCCAGCAGCACTTGCGCATGCGGGCTAAAAAAGATCGGTCTATGTGTCAAGAACAGGAATCAACCCCACACTCTGCTTATCAGAAACACCAGGGCTCAATTTTCAAAAAGAGCTAAGATTTATCTTAACTGTGTATTAATCTTAATTGCTAAGCAAAGTGTGATGTCACATCACTACGGTAATACTGACAACTCATCTTTTAAAGATCAATCTTAGTGTTTTGTGAAATCGGCCCCTATGAGCTTGAGTCTATGGTGCGCTTGAACGCTCAGCCGTGACACTTCATTATGTATCATTAATAGCCTCTAACTTCCATTCCCAGTGATTTGGATTGGCTGATAGAAATTGCAAGGGTGGAATCAGGCTTTGGCAAAATCCCCCAAGAGTTGGTTGTTGTTGACGTTCTTAACAGCAAGGCTTTTGCGAGTGCAGTGTAAAAGAATGATTTTTTTTTCAGTCCAGTAGCCTGTTTCTCCAATTTAAAGCTGGGCTTAATTTTCAAGATTTAAAGCTAGAACAAAAAATAGCTAAGCAAAACAGTTTTCCAAGTACCAGAAAACAAGTTTACCAGTTAAAATACGTTGTCATGGCCACTTTTTGTGATTTGTTTCCGTAGCAGAAATCTGCAGAGCAAAAATCTTCCTGACAGCTCTTTCTATGAAATTGTGCCCAGGAGTCAATGAAGACATTAAAGAGAGGCTCTAAGGTCAAATTCACAAAACTTAATTTGACCTTAAAGCCTCTCTTTAAAGGTATTATACTGGATTGGTACAGCTAACAAAAACGTTGCAGAGAGTCTTCATGTTTCGTGTGATCAGCCACATATATGAAGTAACAAACCTGTGAAAATTTGGGCTGACTCCGTTGTGTGAGACAGGAGAAAATAGTGAAAACCATGCACAATTTTCAGCATAAATACATTGTCCTTAATTTTGGTTGTTACAACCGAATCAGCTGTTGCAGGTTTTTTTTAGGTTTTCACTGAGATTTTTTTTGAATATGACTTCATTTCAGAGGGAAATATTTCACAGAAAAAAATGGTTCTTGCATGAACTTCATAATCAGTAAGCTTTAAGATAATAATCAGTGATTTTTGTATCCTTACCAATCCTGTGTAGACATGAGATTTTGAGCATTGCTCACCTTAGCTTTGTTTTCAGCAAGCTTCTTTGCAAAGCGAGCATTTTCCCTGGACTTGTAGAGATGGATGATTGCGTCCTGGAGACTTTCCTGACAGAGCCAGGCCCTCTCTGGTCCTCCTTCACGCCCTATCTGCTCAAAGATGTGCAGCAAGAGCCGGGAATGCTACAGAACAGAAAGAGAGAATAGGATGATGAGATTAAGTTGGAGAAAAAATTGGGTTTCATGAGTTACACAAAATGAAATGCCAATGAAAAAGAATGAATAATAAAGCTCTATGCAGGCATGATATTTGGTTCATGGTAAAAAGTAGGAGCATTTTATTGAGTACACGCTTTATTAATAGACTTTTCAAAATATTTAACCACAACTTTTTCTGATTTTTCCAAGGGGAAACAAAAAATAGAAATCAGACTCAAGTACAAAAAATATTATGCCTGTCTTTGCTCAAGTAGCTGTGTCCATGTGTGTACTTTTGTGACGCCCTTTATTTATTAGCCTATAAACTACTTTCATTATTTGTTCATAAATACCCCAGTTAGTTTAGGCAGTCCTATTGGTTGAAAGGTGGTCACATGACCGTTTAGGACCAGTTTTAAACGGCTCATAAAGACATAACTGGAGCTGTGAACATGCGATCAGCGTTCATAGCCATACGCGTGTTAGCGCACTAGCTTAGGGGCCATTCATAATTGTCGATGTTTTTTAAATTTCGATCTTTTTTCCAAAGATTTTTGACCCACCCACCCACCCCTAATTTCGATTATAAAAAAATTGATTTGTTATCCAGTATTAAAAAAACAACTACGTGTTGTTTGCATTGTACATGTACTTGCATTTGTTTTCATCAATAGCAACTTTCATGGATTCGTAATTTGAGGATCGGTTTTACAGAACTTCTTTTGCAATGAAATCTTCGTGATTTAACGATCGGTCGACGACGCACATTGGTAAAAAAAAATTGCGGCGAGAGCGATGTGTTCATGAGTACGAGGTTATAATTTTGCATAAAAAAATACAGGAACAAGGTTGAAATTAGACTCCACCGCACGTTTTCTGACCCTGGAAATTCGAGTTGCGTGTTTCCCTACTCGCCCAAGTATTCATGGAAGACCGCAAGCCGCATATCGGGCCAGCTGCGGGCCGCAATTTATTGTTAACATGCCGTTTTTTTCATGCACGCCTTGTGGTTCCGCGATATATGATTATACAGGCAAACTTAAAGTGCTTCCCGATGCCAGGTTCCCCCTCTGTGAGAGCTGCTTGATGATCGATGTTGGACGCGGAGGTCTCACATGCCTGCTCGACCACCGCTTGCCAACTCGATTCCGACCAACTCGACCGTTTACAACTCGATCGTTGTACTAACTCGACAGTTGTGCTTTCAATTTACAAGCTCAACTCGTCTGTTGTCCAACACGTTCGTTTTCCAACTCGACCGCTGCAAGTAAAATAGAAAAGTCAACTCGTCCTCCCAATGGTGTTTCACATAATGGGCCAAGTACATGGTGTTTTTTGCATAGTGGTGAGTCACGCACATGCATGCTGTACAAATTATAATGTACGTGTACACATTGTACCTCGGGTCATCACGCGCATAGGAACGCTGTACGCAGGCAAGTCAAACGGTCTAGCTTTTTTTCCGTTTTGGGGGGTTTTTTTTTTAATGAAAAGTGAATTTCGATTTTCAATTATTTACCTTGACCCACCCACCCACTAATTCGAAAAAAAATCGAAATTTAAAAAACATCGACAATTATGAATGGCCCCTTATGCAGGCACTAACTAATGCGTAGCACAGTCAATACATACTGGTACTCAATGTAAAATCTATTAGCATGCTGTAATAGTGTTAGTTATCACACAAATGTGAGCGGAATATGGGAAAACATAGCACTTCTGTGTCCTGTTTTTGGAAATACAGCGTTTTTGCACTGACACAACAACTTCTTATTAGCATCACATGCACCAGCAATAAGGGTATAATAATAATACAAATAATAACAATAATAATAATTTGAGAGGCTAATCATCCTTACTCGCAGCTAAGAAGCTGAATTGCGAAGGACGCGGCTACACGTATTTGAGCATGCAAGCAAGGGCACCTTTGGCAGCCAGCCACATCGGCATGTATGGCACGTCATTGGATTTTTGACGAGTAGCCTACATTTTCTGCAAACCATTTTCTTAAACACATGTCCCACCACTTATTCGTGAAAATTTTGTGGAACCAGCTGGCAGTCACAAACCATGGGTCACATATCACCAGACTTACAACAGAATTGTGATGATTATCTCAACAATAAGACACACGCAGATGGCACTTTATTTGATCTTTACCTTCTCGGTGAGCTGAAGAGGTTTATTATCCCATCCTGTCTGTAGCTCTCTGATCATATGCCAGGCTTTATCAATCTCCTCCGCTGCTTCATCGTTCTCATCCATCTTTAGAGTCAGTTGTTCTTCCGTCAATTCCAAAGCCGTCCTGGTCTCATTTAGCTCTGCCTGATTAAAGAAAGCCACAAAAAAAGAATGATAATCATATAGACGATGTGACCTCTGTTTACAATCAAACCGCCCTCTGTTGACAAAACACTGTCCAAGTCATGTTCCGCCGGGCAAGGAGACGCGTACTCATGGTAAGATTGCGTGTACTTTCTAGCTGGCTGTCAAGTACACAAAGGTTTTGCCCGGCAACATGCCCGGGCATCATGTTATGGTTTTCTAGTGACGTCAGAGGTCACATTGTCTATTGATATTTAATAATTGGCATTTAAAGACTCTTTACTTCATAAACTAAATCACAGTGATTACAGTAATCAACAAGTAAAGATAATAGATTCATTAATGGGTGGTCACATCTACTGCAATAATTGATCAATGTTGAACGTGAGATATGTTTTTATCATCTTCTTGAATTGGTCGGGTGACTTGGCATTTTGGATGAAAAAGAGATTTCCACTCCCTTGCTGCAGTGTCTGTGAGGGTTCTGTCACCAGCCGTTGTGGGTGCGTGAGAAAAAAGTCAGATGAAAAGGGTTAGAGCTAGACCGGAGGTTTAGTCTAGAGGAAATGTAGCGCAGAATGCAGGATTTCATATAATCTGGTGACTAGTTGTGGACAATTTGAATACCAAAAGTAATATCTTGTAACAAACTCGTTTGGAGATGGTTAAGTAGTGACTGCAGTAATAAACTTGCAGTGACATTAACAAATGTTTGACAAAAATCTCTTTTGAGTAGTGATGGCTCTGATAAGAGCCAGTTTGTACTTGACCATTCTGACCTGGTGCCAGTTTCATAGAGCTGCTTAATGGCTGATTTTGTTCTTTCTGTGTGACTAACTGTAAGCACAGGAAGAGGCATGCTAACCTTCCGATGCTTACCGTAAGCGACTGAATGACGTAACAAGCTGTGAAATACGCTTATGCTCAAGCAAATCTTTCTGCTATAGTTAGCACAAAAAATTTGATTACCGTTAATAAGTAGCTCTATGAAACTGGCCCCAGTGTGCTCTGGTCATTTTATGGAGAACGCTGGTGTGTTGTGTGGCTGTGCTTTTTTAGTCTTGATTCAAGATCTTCTCAGAGCCAGCGCTACTCGAAAAAAGATCTTCATCACATGGTGTTACTAAAAGTTTATCTGTCCACCAAACCTTGCGTTCAAGTTTTACAAAAATTACCTGCAGGTTATTCAAGACCTTAAGATGATTAGATGAAGTTGCACCCTCTGTTCCTGATGACTTCTGATTGCTGTCAGATTTTCTTCCCTTACCACACAACTTGGATTCTCCCTTTTTATCTCTGCCTTGCATTCTGTTCATTTTCAAGGCGGATCGTTCCATTATATCCAGTGGGTAATTGGCAGAGCCGCTGGGTTGCGATGAACATGGGAATGAGTCGAGGATATTTGGGGGTATTTTGACCATCACAGCACCCCCTTGAGTTTGATCCCCGACAGAGCGTGAGGAACTGGATGCTTGGACAACAAGGGAGGTGTGATCTGTGTCATCAGGTGGTGTGCCGTGCCCATACCAATCACGATAGGTGGGTAGATCTTCATCGGTTGTTGTTGTTGTTGTTGATGATGCCAGTTCTTCTGAGCTGCTGTTGTTTGTTGCAGCAGACAGCTTGACAATGCCATTCTCTCTAGTGGTATTAAGGTCTACGCTCATTGTTGGTCGGGACTGATGGAAGTCTGTCTGCTATGCAACCTGACATGAGACATAGTAATCCCATCAGTAACAAATAACTTAAGAATCCTTCCTCACTTCCAACACAATCCCACAAAAATAAAACACACCATTTTTGGGTCACAGTATTGAAAAATCCAGGGAGAAACCTGGATTGTCTTCGATAATCAGAGCATTGATTGAATCGTTGAGTTATCCCACTCACCAGAGCTTATGGCCATTCGACACCACTCTCCGTAAAGACCCCGCTACTGACCCGGTGGCGGTAGGGCGGGGCAACAAAATGGTACAACCTCGGCCAATAGACCTTTTCACGGTAATATCAGGCATGATATTTGGTGCGAGGAAATAAGTAAGACAGTATCCACAATCCAGTAGGATGGGTTACCCTATTACCGTGGGGGTTAGGACGTTTTTCGATTAAAAAAAAAAAAAAAATCAGCAACCTATAAAAAGTGTCCAGTTATTATTATTTTTGAAATATTACTTTCCACCTTGACATAAAAAAATACATCATATGTCTGATTAAATTTGTCCACGAAGTCTCTAAAAGTGTGCATGCGCCCGGAGTGATTCTGGAGGTGAGCCTCCTATTATCGTGGTAATCAGAAATAATTTTTTTAAATGAACTATCTCAACATCAAAGGAGCTAAATCCAAAGATAATATTCAAATATTTACCTAATACTGGGATTACGATGTTTAACTTCCCAGAAGATGGATAAATTTTGATCTTTTAGGCATTTTAATTACCGAGTACCAACAATTTCCTTAGTCACCCCTGCGCTAAATTTTGGACCAATCTGATGACGTAGATTTCGAGCGCAAAATAGTAATCCACCCAAGTTAAAACATAACCGCGCAAGTTCGGAAATTGCGTGCATTTGCCTGCTACAAGTATTGTACTTGTGCAAGCATGTCTGTAATTTGAGCGAGTTTTTTACTTTGTGTGTTAAACTTCCATATTGAGGGCGCCCTTTGCAAAGATGCTGAATTTTTTAGCCTTTTTAGTTTCCTGTCCTTATTTGGACGCCAGACATTGGTTTACGTTTTTGAGGTGAAAATACGTACTTTCGATGTCAATCTTTTTTTACCATGAAACAGGATCTAGGCACTGATATTTCAATGCACAGAACAACATTTAAGGTACAATTTTTAATGATATCATGGCACTTTTGACAGACATGGTCAGTGAAAATTCGTCGGGAAAATAGCATTTTTTTCAAAATTATTTAAATTTAAAACATTTCCGCAATAGTTCATTTTTTTGTTTTTACCAGATCGGTAAAGGGTTCTTGGCTATCGATTCACCATATGAAAGTCGTCTATAGATGACGTTTTGACAACGAAAAAAGTGAATTTTCTGCTACCACGGTAGGCTAGGAGACCCACGGTAATATGAGGCTTGACTATACAACTTCACAAGGGCTGACCGCCATGAAAGTCCACTACAGTATACTATTGTATTAGATTAGTCACGTAGTAGGCCTAGGCCATTATCATCAAATTTTGTAAAATAATGAAGCAATCAATTCACGACTCTAAAATGATACAAAGTCAAGTGTAAACAAGTGTAAAACAGGGCCCCCCACCCCTTAACCGTCAAGAAATAAACTGTTAAAAGTGTTACTATACAAAGCCACATCAACAAAAGTTGCCGAATCCGACCACCACTTTTTCATCAGCTGATCAGTGTGAGTGTTTTTCATACGTAACGTTTAATGTCAATCAAGACACTTTTCATTGTCACATTGTGTGAAAAAATGGCGGTCGGATTAGGCATCTTTTCCACACATTTAGTTCCATTTTGTGCTTCTTTCTTACCTCTTTTTGAGTAGAGACCCTTCAAGCTTTTCGACAAGCTAATTTTCCAGCATTCATAGACTCAAAACACGCTGAGAAAACAACATTAGTTCTAGTAGCCTACCTACAGTGTGAGTGTCGTCTACATGCTACACATTTTATGGGATCCGGGGGTGCGTGATGTAGCTTCCGGCCGGATATGTACGTACGCGCGCAGCAGACGAGAGAGCGTTCACTCTGGTGTGATTTCTTTGGAAAACTCTCGGCCAATCAGCAAATAGGAAGCAAAGCTGTCTAGAGAGGGCGCGCTTCCCTTTTTATGCCTGCCTGTTTTTGGTTTTTCCTCCATCAAACACATTCACGTCACACGCAGTGATTTTGTATAATAAACTCCCGTTCTTCCTTTCGGAGTGTATTGTTTTTGTAATTCTTGTTCTGTTTTTGTAATCATGACTTACGAAAATCTACATACATTCTAAAAAATGTGCATAATATAGACTCTGCATGGCTGCTAGTGACTATATTAAGCAACTCAATGAAACATTGCAACTAGCATTTTAAAAATTGTTTTATAGTAAATAATCCTTAGAAATTTAAAATAACTCATCTTTTTAAAATCCAATCTTATTTAATTGTCTGGTAATCTATATAATCAAAACATTTTACTCACAAGTTTGGGAAACTTCTTTATTGAGAACTCAAAAGGTTGTTCATATAACAAATTATATAAATTTAAAAATGTATTTGTTTAAACATACACTGAGCTATGTATCTACAAATAAATGACGAATCATCCATTTTAGGTTAATGTTTAATAATAATTTATGTTCTAATTATAAATGTGACATGCACAATAAATGTACAGGCACTTAAAATACAAAACATTTCTTGTATTTCATACAAAAATATGAATACTTTAAAAATACATCTGTAAACCTCAGCGAACAAAATTGGAAGTCTTGTTCACTTTTTAAGTCTTTGGGTAAGGAATTATTATTTTGTAAAGCTTAACTTTAAAAGTATAATAGGCCTACTACAAACTTGTAAGATAAAGCTATTATTATAAATTATTTGGTGAGTTTGCAAACATACTTCTGTAAACTCTGTGTCGTGAAATCTTAATTGCTTTAAATACTCCATAATTTTTTCAAAAATTCCCCAAATTCCCAAGTTCCTCAAAGAACCACAGCCACAAATCAATCGAAAGTCACATTAATTTGGGGTAACCCATTGACTAATAAATTGCCCTTCAAACAACCCCTCACAGTTCAAATCCCACAGGCCTAACTCTATAAGGGATAGGCCTACCTATTGAAAAAAAGGGCACTGCGGTGCATGCATAATATTGTCCCTTGGGCATGCATACTATTATTTGGGGGCTTGGATAATCAGTGTTTTATTGGATCTTGATGAGGGCTTCTGTCCATCTGTTTCTAGACCATTTTGAGAAGGGCTTGTGGTCTCCAAATCAAAAGTATAGCCCCTCTAGCATGCTGTTCATGCACACCTACTAAACAATTTAGTTGTATGATGTAATTGTGTTCGTAAACTGTGACTTCACCATGCAGGTTTTAAACTTTCTACCCTCTTAAAAAATTGTTAACAATTGAGATATTTGTTTGTAGAAATTTAAATCCATTTTAAAGCACTGTAAAGATGAGTGCTACACACTTAGTAATTGTTTTATTTACTTTGTATTAGTTTGCAGTGTGGATGCAAAACAGCAATGAAACTGCAGGGTAAAATTTTAAGGGAGCACACGGGATGCAGCATTTCTTCTCGGGGCACTTCTGGCCAATTAAAACCGAAGTTACGTTTGCATTTTTCTTAAACAAGCCCCTTAGTTCTGTTCACTTAAGTTATTTACTATTTTTATTTTACAATCTGATGTGGATGTAAAAACAAGCGTGTAACAAGAAAAATAGTTTTAAAAACTTTGAAATTACCACATAAAAAATCTTATAAAAATGTTACATTTTATACTGGTAATTTGTTATTCTCATAATCTTGAAAGTCCGGATTGGGGGGGGGAGCACCCAGGGGTGGAGGAAGGGGGCACGGACATCACTTAGGTGGGGTGCACATGCCCACTGGACCCCCCCCCCCACCCCTTAGTTATGCAATCGGTGCAAAATATTATTATGAAATCTCACTTGAATAAAAAAGCATGGATATTCCAAATAGTTGGTCCAGGAAATGTTAATTAATTAATCAAATATTTTGGAGTAAATACATTGATTAGTGATTAAAACTATACACATTATTAAGTCCAATAATATAAAGAGTTTTGTTAAAGGCAAAGTTTCTAAAATGTCAGTGAATTATTAAGTACACTTTTTCTTTTAAAAATAAATTGCAGCATATTAGTCCAGTCAATCTATCAGAAATACTGGCTTGACCTGGAAAAAATTGCAACAGAATTGATTTCAACTGTTATGGGTTCTATAGACACCCAAGTTTAACATATCAAAAGTCCTCCAAAATCCAAGTGTCGGCAAGCTGTCAAATTTGCATAATTATGTTTTTTATTTTTATTTTATTTTTTATTGCACATGCTAGAGGAGATGCTGACCTTCTAATCGTCCAAGAAGCCATTGCAGCATCCCATTCCAAGGACACTGTGCTTGTTGGGGATGACACTGACCTGATAGTGCTACTTCTTCACCATGCAGATACTAAAGGCAGAGCCTTATTCTTCAGACCTGAGCCAAAGCCAAAACAATATATATATCGCATGTGAAACATCCGGAAGTCAAAGGAGAAGCTTGGCCCTGCTGTGTGCTCAAGGCTGCTTTTTGTTCCTGCACTTTTGGGGTGTGACACCACATCAATGGCTCTATGGCATTGGAAAGCAAGTAGGCCTGTCCAAGATCCGTACCGATGAATTGTCAAAAGTGGCTGATACTTTCATGGTGGAAAGCGCAAAGAAAGAGGTCATCATCATTGCTGGTGAAAAGGCCCTTGCATTCCTCTACAGCGGAGATCAAAACACTGGTCTTAATAAACTCCGATTCAAGAACTTCAGTGTCTAGGCTTTACAGAGCTCGAACCATGTTGAGGCTCGCAATTTTCCACCTACTGAGGCATCTGCCAAGTTCCACAGTATGCGAGTTTACTACCAACAAAATTCAAGAATGGAGGGGGAAAAACGATGACTTAAATCCACTGGATTGGGGTTGGGCAATGGTGAATCAGAACCTGTTGCCAGTGAAAACTGACTTGCCACCTGCACCTGCAGACCTTCTTTGCTTGTTCCGTTGCAATTACAAAACTGGTTGTGAATCCAAAAAGTGCACCTGCAGGAGAAATGGACTTGACTGCACAGCAGCATGCGGTGACTGTAAAGGACAGAGCTGTTCTAATTCTACCAAACCTACAGAAGAACTGGACCTAGAAGATTAACATGAAAAGTGTTATCATCATGTTCAGTGCTTGTATACTCATCTTTGTGGAACCAAGGGGTAGGAGTCTCAACGGTTCAGAATTTCTGGATTTCTTGGTTTCTCCCATTGATAAACTTGCTTACAATCCGCTGGAATAGACTGATGAGCATTGTTCGTCTATGAACATTGGGCACCTAATGCTGCTCATTAACATTTAATGTGTCAGGCAATACCAAAGGAAGCATAATTCTATGATCATTAGACTCCTTGACCATGAAAACATGGGTATAGACACAAATTTTACTGATTTTGAGCCACAAATGACAAGTTTATACCAATATTTGATTTTTTGGGTAATGGCGGCCATTGAACCGTGTTACGTAATACTTTTAAAAGGTTATTTCTTTCTTCATTGGGCTCCTTGACCATGAAAACAAGGGTATAGACACCATTTTGGGCATGCTAGCCCTCTTTGTTTTAAAGATATGCATGTTTTTCCATTTTCAGCTAATGGCGGGAACTAATTAACATAATTACGCAAATTTGACAGCTTGCCGACACTTGGATTTTAGAGGACTTTTGATATGTTAAACTTGGGTGTCTATAGAACCCATAACAGTTGAAATCAATTCTGTTGCAATTTTTTCCAGGTCCAGCTGCAGTATGACTGGACTATATCTTTAAACTATCAACATTCAATTTATTATTTTTTTGTGTGTGTAAAGCTGCAGGTGTTGTTGAGTTTTTGTGCAAATAATACCACTCATGTGAAGCGGTAATTTTGGAAATATAAACTTCTGAAAAATGTTACAAACTATGCGTTAATAAAACCTTGAAATATTAATTAATTAACATCTACCTGTATTGAGTAAGTAACATGCAATAACATTGATGTTGTGGAAGGTTGTGTGGGGGGGGGGGAGTTAAGTTACCTTCCTGCCAACCTCCTTCCCTCACACATCAAAGTTGCAGCTTGTGAAGCAGGGTCCAATTTCATCAAGCCTTTAAGCAGACGTCTTCTGCTTACTACGTCTGCTTACTACAGAGCGGCCATAAGCACAATTTTTACTTCATGATCACTCCTATCCATAAGCAAGCCTGAAGCACGCTAGATTGCCAACAGTTCTTGTAAGCAGGGTTCAATTTCATAGCGCTGCTTAATGGTAAGCAAATTTTCGTGCTAACTGTAGCAGAAAAATTTGCGTAAGCCTTAGCGTATTTCACAGGTTAGCAAGAAAATACGGCAGCCGGCTTGCACGTTCACAATGGTTTTGCATTGTTACGTCATTCATTTTCGCGCAGTAAGCGCACCTTTTCGTGTGCTTACGGTTAGCAGCGCTATGAAATAGAAACTCGTACGTAAGCACAGAATCGACTGTTAAGCAGCTCTATGAAATTGGGCCCAGATGAGAGATGTAACACTGCACACCCACTGTGCATGTGAACACATGCTGTCAAATCTTCTTGATCGCTTATGAGATGCAAATTTGCTGACGCATGTTTTTCTGCTACAGTAAGCACACAAAAATACTAACCGGTAAACAGCTTTATGAAATTGGGCCCAAGAGGTTGAGTCAATTTGTGTTGTGTAATGCACGTAAAAGAACCCAGTGCACTTATCGTAAAGAGAAGGGGTTCACCCCGGTGTTCCTGGTTTGATTGGCTGCATATTGCACCACAGCACCTTGTAAACCATTGCATGGTGCTATGCAAAGGAATAGGTCTCATACTTCAACACGTAACTCCTCTTACCTTGTAGGAAAAATACTGAGCGCTTTGAAACACCCATCGGGAGTATAAAGCGCTATATAAGAACTGCGTACTATTATTATTATTATAATTTTGACATCACAAACTTGTGGCAGAAGATCCATCCCAGCTGAACTGTGCTCAACTTTTGTATAAGTGTCACCTTGAATCTGTTGAATCTGAAGTCATTTGGATTCACAGAATTGCCTACTCAAGTAGAAAACCATCAAGCCTTCAGTCAGGAATAGCGTTCACTTTGGGTTCCATACAAATATTTGCTTCGCAGATGCAATCTATTAAAACCCTGCGTGAAAAGACATCTACTGTAGATGACAGCAGAAAATCACTATTGATTTAAAGGCATCGTACACGATGGTAATTGTCAAAGACCAGTGTTCTCATTTGGTGTATCCCAACATATGCATAAAATAACAAGCCTGTGAAAATTTGGGCTCAATTGGTCATCGAACTTGCAAGAAAATGATGAAAGAAAAAACACCCTTGTTGTACAAATTTGTGTGCTTTCAGATAGGAATAAAAACTTCTTGCAAGAAGTTTTTATTATTTTAGTGAGAAATTACCTCTTTCTCAAAAACTACGTTACTTCAGAGGGAGTCGTTTCTCACAATGTTTTATACTATCAACAGCTCTCTGTTGCTTGTTACCAAGTCAGTTTTTATGCTAATATATATTTTGAGTAATTAGCAAACGCGTACGATGCCTTTAATGACTAATTAATTGTTCAATCAAATATTTTCATATTTTAATGATTTAACGACTAATTAATTGTTCAATCAAATATTTTCATTTTGTTTGTATAGTCTGTACTCATATCAAGGTAAACAAACAGCGGAAAGATTTCACTAGTCTAAGAAACTTCATTCAGTCGGTTCAGCTGTTTGAATGCTTTGCCCCAATGCCTTTGTATACATATCACTGGGGCATATACTGTAAAAAAAACAAAAAAAACCAGCTAGCCTCCTGGAATAAAATGAATATTATATATATATCTCAATTTGTTTTTATTTTATAATTGATATCTGCAGACCCTCAGAAAAGAAAATAACTTCCAGAAGATGTACACAAATATTTTTTGATTAGTGTAAACAGTGCATTTTCCTTGGATATGTCAGCAACAGCACCCCTTTAAAGGGTGTTTGTAACATTGGTAAGAGTAAAAATATAAGTGTTCACAGATTCACACATAACTTACGTGGTATAAAGATGGTTATGATGGGAAACTCCCTTTAAAATATTTTTGCTTTAAATGCAATAGTTTTTGAGAAATGAGTGAAACAATTAGTTTTGATCTCATGAGTCAAAAACTTGATGTTTGAAAACAGTGAAAACACATTTTCCAAACTTTTCTGGTGATTGCAATGACCAATTGAGCTTAAAGGCAGTGGACACTTTTGGTAATTACTCAAAATAATTATTGGCATAAAACCTTACTTGGTAACGAGTAATGGGGAGCTGTTGATAGTATAAAACATTGTGAGAGACGGCTCCCTCTGAAGTAATATAGTTTTCGAGAAAGAAGTAATTTTCCACAAATTTGATTTTGAGACCTCGGAATTAGATTTTGAGGTCTCGAAATCAAGCATCTGAAAGCACACAACTTCGTGTGACAAGGGTGTTTTTTCTTGCATTATTATCTCGCAACTTCTACGACCAATTGAGCTCAAATTTTCACAGGTTTGTTATTTTATGCATATGTTGAGATACACCGAGTGAGAAGACTGTTCTTTGACAATTACCAATAGTGTACAGTGTCTTTAAACTTTCACAGGTTTGTTGTTTCATGTATATGTTGGGATACACCAAGTGAGGATACTGGTCTTTGACATTTACCAAAAGTATAAACTCCCTTTAACATGTTGACTGCCATTCATAAATTCGTAGGGTCATTCCCATTTGCCAAGCATCCAATTTTAGTGGTGCGCATGCGTGCATACCAAATAGGTTGTTTTTTTTGTGTCTACATGTTGTAGCATACAAATTCTAACGATGTGTGCTCACCACTGCCAGAAGCGTATTCGTTGCATGCCAGTGTATTCAATTCACTTTACAAAGGCATTTCATTCTCTACGAGTATACTCGTAGTGGCAGAATCCGTTACACCTGTTACTACGAATAAACTTGTAGGCGGCAGTCAACGTGTTAAATGTGAGGTGAAATTCGATATCCATATAATCGCAGGGTTTTCAGCTCAACAGCTCCAACAGATGAGCCATGGCTGCACACAGCTAACAGTGTCACAATGACAACTGTTAGAAAAACTTATTAGTTTTTGGAATGGCTGAACCTTGTTTGGGGATGATCCTGCCTGCCCTCCAAGACAAACCTTGTCAACTGTAACGAGGAGTCTCCTGGACTGCACTATGATGTGTGTTCATGTGTTCAAGTCCTAAAAATAAATCATACAACAACAATCTTATTTAAAGGGTCTGTATGCGTTTGGTATTTACTCACAAAATTAATGTCAAAAATCAAAAGTGTGGAAATATCATTGGTGCATGAAATTATGACTTTTATAATTAATGATTGGTAACAACAGGAAAACGTAATAAAACTTTTCATCAAAGAGCTTAATTTATGTAACTCATTTTCGGGAGTGAAGTCAGTGAACAATGACAAAATTGACTAGAACAGGATATGAACCTGTGACCCCCGGATTTACATAATAATAATAGTGGCCTCACATGCCGGTGCTCTACCACACAGTTGTAGTATGACTTCTGACTGGTGCCCCCTGAACAAATATATTGACAAAATATGGAGACTGCCAACATTAGGGCTAGATTGCTCGTTTGGTGAACTCACTTTTAAGGACTCCGGCAAAACCGTCGCTGCGTAAATTCTCTGGTTGTCAAGGTAACTTTTAACATTTTCAGCCATGTTTGTATAATCTTCATTGTTGTGAAACAAAATGTGAGCTGTTGCTACGTACGTCTTTCCATCAGCACCCTGAGGAAAACATAAACAAGATTGGGACAAAAAAAATTAAAATTTTGCAGTAATATGTATTTATTATGCGCTTTTCAAGGGCAAGCGGGGGTAAAGACAAAATTATTATTATTTATTATTATTTTTTTTGGGGGGGGGGGGTAGGGGTGGGGCTATATTACCCTTTACAGACCATAGCGGCCGGAAACGGCTCCAAGATCTGACATGTTTTCACTCAAACAAAAAGGTCAAAGTAAAGGTCATGTCCTGAATTGACCTTTTCAAGAAACATTTGTGTCAAAAACTCAACAACATTAGCCATGTCTGGGCGTATGGTGGTGGTTAAAACAGAAACGAATGGTCTCTAAAGGGTTAATGTATCAAACCATTCATTTGTGGATTTTGTCTATCTCCTTCATGGAAGCAAGAGGGGAGGCAAGAGTTCGGGGTGGGGGGGAGGTTGTCCCCAGGGCTCAAATTTTGCACTGGACCGCAGGCCTGAAGCAAGTGGTTTTAATGTCGAGCCAGTAAACTTATGACAGGACAAGCCCAATGGTCTTGTGTTTTTCAATTGAATAATGATACATGTACCTCACTGTTTAATATCTTAACCAGAAACAAGTTATGTTCAAATATTGTCTATGAGTCCAAAAAAATACCTTTAAATTCTATTGAGTAATGAAGTATACTTAATGCCCAAAAAAGACAAATGAAATAAATCTTCTCTTACATGTCTTAGTGCAATTATTGTTCCAATAACAACAATTAAATGCAAAAAATAGTTAATGGCCTGACGTTTAGACCCTAGCAGAGTCTTTTGAGAAAGACTCTGCTATGTTTCACACTTTTACAAGAAACAAATTGTGTCAAAAACTCAACAATATTAGCAATGTCTGGGCGTATGGTGGGTGGTAAAAACAGAAATGAATGGTCTCTAAAGGGTTAATGTATCAAACCATTCATTTGTGTTTGTCTATCTCATTTGTGGGGGAAAGAGGGGAGGCAAGGGTTCTTAGCAGGAGGGGGGGGGCCCAGGGCTTGAATTTTGCACTGGACCGCAGGCCTGAGGCCAGTGGTTTTAGTGTAGGGCCAAGTCCTGTGGTCTTATGTTTTTCAATTCAATAACAATACATGTACCTCACTGTGTAATATCTTGAACCAGAAACAAGTTATGTTCAAATGGTAACTTTGATTCAAAGAAAATACCTTTTAATTCTATTGAGTAATGAAGTATACTTTAATACTCAAAGAGACAAATACATGCCTCAGTGCAGTTATTTTTCAAATAACAATATTTAAATGCATGTTGTCAGGAATGAGGAGCCTATTTCTCATTTTGATTCTGGTCTTGTACACAAATTTGTGGTCCAGTAAACATTTTGAGCTACAAGCCCCTTGGTCTTGTGGTTTTTTCCTCCCAAATTTCGAGCCCTGGTCCCGCCCTGCACTGGATGTCATTGTAGTGTTTATGCTAAATTGAGTATGATTGAGTTCTCCAGAGAATAAGATCTTTTCAAACATCTTATGGACTTGAATGTTTTAACTTGAATGAATACTCTTCCATTGCCAATGTTGAATCTTAACTGAGCATCTAAATGCTTGCTACTTTATCAATCTGGAAAAATTTCCGTATCCGGCCACCACTTTTTCACACATTGTTACTAAAAGCAATATCTCATTTGATTAAATAAGATACTATAAGAAAAATTGGTGGCCGGATACGGAAATTTGTCCATCAATTTTTTTCCCCAATTTAAAATACTCACATTTTCCGGACACTGTTCTTTGATCTCATTGAGATTCAGTTCTGGTGGTAAAGACTGCAAAAGAATCTTACTGGATTGCCGAACTGAAACAACAAAATAAGAAGATGATCTTAAAAATATGAAATAGGTACTGGGTCCAATTTTATAGAGAAAACAGTGCTGAGAAAAATTGCATGCTCAACAAAATTTAGCAGGGGACATGGTCAAATTTCATAGAGCTGCTCATGCAAAAAGGTTTACTTAAATGTTTTCTGCTAAGCATAAAACAAGCAGGATACCAGCCCAAACAGCACATTTGACATGGCATTTTGACTGGTTGCTATTTTCTTGTAAGCAAAATTGTTTTGTGCTTAGCTACATTTTGTGCCTAATTAGCTCTATCAGATTGGGCCCAGTGCACAATTATATAAAGCCTGTAAGCACAAAAATATTGTAAGCACAGAATCAAAACTTGCATAGCAGAAAGCGGTTAACAGCCAAAATGTCACAGAGTTTCATGAAGCTGTTTGGCAAAAAATGCTGATTTGCAAATTTCTTCGCTAAGCAAACAAAATAAGCAGCAGTCACAACAACTTGAATTTTATGGTCTTTTGGCTGATAAGAAGTTTCAGCTAAGTAAGATTTTTCTGTGCTCAGCAAGTTTATATCCTTCCAAGCTTTATGAAATTGGACCCAGTACTTTCTGCTTAACAGCTTTAAGAAAGTAGGCCAAATAGATGACAATTTACGTTTTCTTAAAGCAAGGTATATCTGAGTTTAGCAATATTGTGTATAAAAGGCACTGGACACTATTGGTAATTACTCAAAATAATTGTTAGCATAAAAACTTACTTGGTAATGATCAATGGAGAGCTGTTGATAGCATAAAACATTGTGAGAAACGGCTCCCTCTGAAGTAACGTCGTTTTTGAGAAAAAAGTAATTTCTCAGTAAAATATTTGATTTCGAGACCTCACGCGTGTGGTCTCGAAATCAAGCATCACTCTGAAAGCACACAACTTCGTGTGACAAGGGTGTTTTTTCTTCCATTATTATCTCGCAACTTCGATGACCAATTGAGTTAAAATTTTCACAGGTTTGTTATTTTGTGCATATGTTGAGATACACAAAGTGAGAAGACTGGTCTTTGACAATTACCAAAGGTGTCCAGTGTCTTTAAAGATGTATCCCCAGTTTTTGGCCAAAATAAGATGGTATAAAATTTGACTCAAAATATTAGATAGCTTTTTATTCAAACTTCCCGGGAACATGTAACATGTGTAAATCCCTTTTGGGAGGTGTATTGGCTCTGAAAATAGCCGTTGTGTGGTCTTGATGTCTTGAAGTCTTGAACAGTCTACTTTGCTTGTCTTCAGGAGAGGTTTTTTTATGAGAGATGGCCTCACATCACAAGGTCGGACGGCCACTTCAAGGTGAGGGCTACACTTAACTGATTTGGGCTATCGACCCAAATCAACTGCCACCAGGGGCATGTTGCCACCTACTTCTGGGGCTGAAACAGGGTTACCCCCCTTCACAGTCCGTAAGGATGCAGGCATGGGTATCATCCACTAGGAGCCTGGCTGGTAGAGCAGAATGCAATACCTTCCCAACTATTTACGAAGCAATTATGGTTAAGTGCCTTGCTCAAGGGCACAAGTGTCATGGCCAGGATTCAAACTCACACTCTGCTGCTAACAACACCAGATCTTTGGTCTGGAACTAGACCGCTCGGCCATGACACGCCACAAATTGTTACTTCCTTTTATAAAATTTGTACTAGATTCAAATATGGGAAGGGTACCACAGTAATTTGTACGCCACTCCCAGCAAATTCTCAAGAATCCAACTTACATAACGGTATGGTAGTCACAGTAATTATAGCAACAATGATAAGACTCATGGCTGGATCTACGTAGTGTCTCCATTCAAAGTCTGTCAACCAGATGAACAGAGCGCTGATGATCACTACGACTGAGCCTAGTGCATCACCCAGAACATGCAGAAATACACCCCTCATGTTCAGATGAGCGTGGGATGATGATTCTGAGGATAAAAAAGCAAAAAGGAGGAAAAACAAAATTTAAAAATTAATAAATTCCAAGAAATATAGTGTAGTCCCCCCGATCCACATAGCGAAAGTAGTAGTCCTGCTCAATTTCCTACTTCCCGCCCAGGTAGTAGTTAATAAGCAGGACAGTTCTTTTCAGAACTGAGAAGTCTCCCGAATTCCAAATATTCTACTCTGCAGCAGTAAAATAAAAAGCAAGACAATTTCTCAAAGAACAAAATCTACCTAGCAAGTAGATATACACATGGTGTTACCGCTTTCCCTAGTAAGTTTCAGCATACCATTCTCCCAGAATTAGGGATCGCAGAACAGAACATAGTACACATTTGCATTGTCCGCTGTTTCAGAGCTACGGTACGTGCATATAAATTAATCTCACAGATGTAAAGTTTCATATAAAATGAGAAGTAGGTCTGTCTTGAGTTCACTACAAGCACATCTATGGACAATTGCATTTTTTCAAAAGAGAATGTAATCTCAATAATTGTTTTAAGTTATTTGTAGTTGGGGAACAAGTTGAACTAGATATTGAGTTTTTGTCATGTGACAAAAACAAGGTGTTCGTGGGGAGTGATTGAATGAACAAACATTCTACCTTATTAATCCAATGCCTGGTCCAGGAGTTATGAATGAAAGGCTATTTTGCAGTGCCCAAGGAGTCTATAACTGAAAAAAGTTTGAAAATCGGTTGTGTAGTTCTTGAGATATGGTCTCTCTTCCGGTTGACCCGGAAATAAAGGTCAACATGAGGTCACGGTTACCCAAGGCTATTTTGCAATGCCCAAAATATACAGAAAATTGAATTTTTGTCCGGAAAATGTGTTTTTAAAGAAAATCACAAAGGCAAACTTTGACCTTTCAAAGTGACCGGAAGAAAAGGTCATATGAATTTGGCGTCAACTTTTTAAATGTTGCCCTTGTCTGTATCTATCATATGCCCAAATATCAATACCATAGCTGTAATATTCGGAGACATATAGGCATTTGCATATGGTCACTTTTTTACCTTAAATGGCTTGTAATTTGACACCTGATAACGTCATCATGACGTAAACTAAAGCGGTTTCATCTCCTAATTGGTATCTTACTGTATGTGAAGTTTCAAGTTCTTATGAGCTTGGAAAAGGTGCTTTTGTTAGCGGACAAGGGACGCTAAGAAGAAGAAGAAGTATGAAGAAAAAGAAAAAAAAAACGAACAAAAATAAGAGGTGTTCCGGGCTGTTGGCCCGAACACCTAACAAGTCTGGATAGGTAGTGTGCCTTGTACTGTGCATCTGTGGTAAACGTTTTGGGGTGGGGTTTTTTTTCAAATTAATTTTAGTACTTGTTCCCAAGTTTACTGGTCTAAATCCACTGGACTTGGGCCTACCAGAATATTACAGTTAACTCTATGCCAGATCTAATGGCATCACCACTGACCTAAATCCACTGGACTTAGGCCAGCGAAATGAATCTTTAACTCTATGCCATAACGACATCATTATTCTACTATATACTTGTTCTCCCAGTTTTACTGACCTAAATCCACTGCACCTGGGGCCAGCAGAATGAATGGTTAACTCTATGCCATAATGACATCATATAACCTACTTTACTTGTTCTATTCCAAGTTTACTTACCTAAATCCACTAAACTTGGGCCAGTGGAATAATGGATAACTCTATGTCAAAATGACATCATATAACCTATAATGGCTACACCCCTATGTTCCAACACCCCTATGTTCCGACAACCCTGGTGTATTTTCCTATTCCTAACCCTAACCCTAACCCTATGTAAATCACGAGGGGGTTGACGGAACATAGGGGTGTCGGAATATAGGGGTGTCGGAATATAGAGCAGTCACCCCTATAATACTTGCTCTAATCTGAGTTTTACTGCCCTAAATCCACTGCACTTGGGCCAGCAGAATGAACTTGGATAACTCTATATGCCATAATGACATCCTCCTTTACTTGTTCTCGAGTTTACTGGCCTAAATCCACTTTGGCAAACAGTGTGGTTAACTCTGTCAGATGGCCTAAATCCACATGGACTTGGGCAAACAGTGTGGTTAACTCTGTCAGATGGCCTAAATCCACATGGACTTGGGCAAACAGTGTGGTTAACTCTGTCAGATGGCCTAAATCCACATGGACTTGGGCAAACAGTGTGGTTAACTCTGTCAGATGGCCTAAATCCACATATCCAGATATCAACCTAGATACTCCAAGTACCACTTGTACCTATTTTGACACGGATCAATTTCTTGACACCTATCGTTCCAATACAGATATAAAATTGTTGCATTTTAACTCACGTAGTCTAAGTAAAAATATATGTAATATTCGACATTTTCTGGAACTTCTTGAAATTTCCTTTCCCATAATTGGTATAACTGAGTCATGGTTAAAAGACATAAACGATCCACTTATTAAAATTCCAGGTTACTGTATTGAAGGTGTTTGCCGACAAAATAAGCGAGGTGGTGGAGTTGCTCTTTACATAAAAGAAGAATACAATTATGTTTTGCGAAATGATATATGCGCTTCTAATATTTCGGAATTTGAAGCATGTTTTATTGAAATTGAAAACCCAGTAACAGGCAACATTATTATTGGAATCGTGTATAAACCTCCTGATACTTCTAATGTGACCTTTACTGAAGCCTTTAATGACATTCTTAAACTCGTGAACACAGAAAAGAAAAAGTGCTATGTAATGGGGGATTTTAACATCAACTTGTTGAACTCGGATACAGACAACCTGGTGCAACAATTTATTAACATGCTGTACACCAATTCATTTTATCCTATCATTGATAAACCAACTAGAATTACCAGTGAAACTGCTACTCTGATTGATAATATCCTCACTAATAATTACTCTAATCACTCTGCTGGTGTTTTAATTACTGATATTAGTGATCATTTACCTGTTTTTATGGTTATCGATAATAGTAAACCTGAGGTTTTAAAAAATGTCAAAAATATTAAGCGTAACTTTTCAAAACAAAACATCGTTTACTAAGGAAATTAATGACACTAATTGGGACTTTATAGACCAGACCCATGATGTAAATCGAGCATATGATCAATTCCTGGATAATGTACTCCATATTTATGACAAATGTTTTCCTTTTCAAGAGTATAAACGCTGTATAAATAAAACTAAATCACCGTGGCTAACTGAAGGTCTGTATAACTCAATCAAAAGGAAGAATTCACTGTATAAAAAGTACCTTAATAATCCAACATCTCAAAACAAATGTGTCTATGTAAGGTATAAAAACAATCTAACATGTCTAATAAGAACTGCAAAACAAAACTTTTTCATCAACAAGTTTAAGCAAGAGAAAGATAACATTAAAGGGACATGGAAAATCATTAACTCCCTACTTTGTAAATCTAAGATAAAAAAAGATCCTTCATATATTGTTAATAATGACTTCAAGACAAGTAATGATGAAGATATTGCTGATGTTTTCAATGACTATTTTGTAAACATTGGTATCAATATAGCTCAGAATTTACCATTGTCTGAACATTCTTTCCAGTCCTTTCTGGGAGACAGATGTAACCACTCGATTTTTTTTGACCCAATCACTGAATTGGAAACCTCTTTTGTCATCTCTAAACTTCCCACCGGTAAGGCCCCAGGTAGTGATGGCTTAAGTTCTTTTGTTATAAAGAAAGCAAAGAATGTCTTGGCAAAACCATTATCAATGCTCTTTAACAAGTCTTTTTCCAGTGGAGCTTTTCCAGACAGTCTAAAAATAGCAAAAGTTGTGCCTATACACAAGAAAGGCTGTAAACACGACGTCGGTAATTATAGACCTATCTCAATACTCTCGGTTTTCTCTAAAATTTTTTGAAAAGATAGTCTATAAGCGCCTTATCTCTTTTATTGACAAACATGGTATCCTATCTGAATCACAATACGGCTTCAGAGCGCATCGCTCAACTGTATTAGCCATTGCAAGTATGCTAAATAAAATTGTTAATGCAATTGACAATAAGCAGTTTTCGATTGGCATCTTCCTTGACTTGTCCAAAGCATTCGACATGGTAAATCACAATATTCTTATCAATAAGCTAGAGCATATTGGTGTTAGAGGCTTACCTCTGGATTGGTTTAGAAGCTACTTAACAAATAGAAAACAGTTTGTTTCATTCAAATCTAAAACTTCCTCTGATAGATATATCTCTTGTGGAGTTCCACAAGGCTCGGTACTGGGCCCGTTGTTGTTCCTTATTTATATAAATGATATTTGTAATTCTTCCAACACGATCTCTTTTTGCTTATTTGCAGACGACACTAGCCTTTTATATAATCATAATGATGTTGATATTGGTATACAAAACCTAAATTTAGAACTAGTTAAAATAAGCAACTGGCTTTTAGCAAACAAACTGACAATTAATCTCCTTAAAACTAATTATATGATATTTAGTTCTAGACAAAGAAAGTATATCCAAACTGCATCTCTCTTTCTCAATGGCACTATTCTGAAACAAACTAAAAACTTTAAATTTTTAGGAATTTATATTGATGAGAACTTCTCTTGGACTAAACATATAGATGCGCTAGCTGGTAAAATCTCTAAAATTGTTGGTGTTATGAATAGACTGAAATATATACTGACACGAAGCAGTCTTTTAATATTGTATAATTCATTAATTCTTCCCTATTTAAATTATGCGATACTGTCTTGGGGATACTCAACTTCTCAATGTAACAAGCTTTTCTTGCTACAAAAGAAAGCTATTCGTATTATTACAAAAAATAGTTATCTTTCACATACGGCCCCATTATTTTCTGAAGTTAAAGTGCTTAAATTCGATGATCTGTATCGCCTAAATTTGGGTTCATTTATGTTTAAATATAAAAGTGGCCTACTGCCGACAAACTTCAATAATATGTTTTCTTTAGCATCGTCTCTGCACTGCCATGCCACTCGTAGAGCATTGAAGCATGATTTCTATGTAAACTATAGCCGAACCTCACTTCATAACAACAGTCTTAGACAACGTGGTATTGCATATTGGAACAGTCTTAACATGAACCTAAAGCTGTCTGTATCATTACATACATTTAAAAGAAAACTAAAACATCATCTGTCTAATTCGTATTTGTAATGAAATTATCATATCAACCTTCATTTAAATAATCTAGTCTCTGCTGTCATCCTGCACTCTGTTTATTTTTGGTTATTGCATTTATGTATTTTGTATTTTGTACTCTAGTTTTGTCTGTCCTTTGTTCAATGTCTGTCCAATAGGGAAAAACTCAAAAGCATTGAGCTTCTTTCTTTCCCTACACGCTGACAGGATGTATATATTAACAAGATTCCTTTGTACAGGTAAACGTAATATCATAATATACATATATTCTGTATTAATTCTGAAAAGTAATAATGTACGTACCTTATATATTCTGTTAGTGTGAAATAAATGTCAATGTCAAAATGACTTGGGCAAACAGTGTGGTTAACTCTGTCAGATGGCCTAAATCCACATGGACTTGGGCAAACAGTGTGGTTAACTCTGTCAGATGGCCTAAATCCACTGGACTTGTGGGCAAGCAGTGTGGTTAACTCTGTCAGAATGACATCATATAACCTACACTATACTTGATCTATTTTTGAGTTTACTGGCCTAAATCCACCCTGGACTTGTAAAAGCTGAATAAACGGTAAACTCCATACTAGAATGACACCATATAATTAAACTGCTCCACTCAATGACTGTCCAGAGAGCCAAGTCTCACCTTTTTCACACTTCTTACTCTTGTCTCTCGTTCGTTCCTCTCCTCCGTTGATTTTAACTTCCAGGACGTCCTCTGATGAGTGGGAAGTCGTTCCATTCTGAAGTGGCTGTTGAACACTGACACCATCTTCCATGTCTTCATTGGTCGCAGCTTCTGTTGACTCTAACTTGCGCCATTCTGATCTTTTGGTGTTGGTGTTGGTGTGGGCATGGCTATGTCCGCTCTCACTAATTCCATGGGTGTGACCACCTGGGAAAATAAGTAAAGGTGACACATTCAAAAACTTTAAAAACAGTTATAATACATAGTTACTTACTTTAAAGATGGGTCATAATTTGCTGATTATTATAGGCAAAATTATAAAGAAAGATACGATAAAAGTCACATTTGAAAGTTTAAGCCAAATACAGTGTCTACTTGCTGAGAAAATGGCATAAAACTGTCATAGTATTTTCACAAAAACATCAAATCCATCCACGTTCAGCGAGGTGACAGCGGGTACCAACTGCATCTCTGGCCGCAGCATTCACAAACGGACACCAACCCTTAGAATTCTGAGAAACCATTCGTTCAAATTGTAGGGGATGAAGACAGGAAACATTTTGACCAACAAAAGGGATGTCAATCATTTTCTCTAGATAGTGTCTGGGGCTAAAAATTTTCAAGAAAAGGAAGGTCCCACTTTTTAGCTGTTTCGTAGCGCAGCGCAGCGAAACAGCTCTTGTTTTTGTTAAAGTTTTTGTTATTATTTTTAGCTATTGTTTTTGTTCAATTTTTTTTAAAAATTGTTCAGAACTTTTTTTCTAAGTGCCGATTTGCAATGTTCCTAAAGAGCAATTGCAACGAAATTTTCAGTGATGAAGGGCATTGGTGCAAGGAAGTGCCTAAAAGAAATTCGTTATGATGACGTCATCACCGGTAACGTGACGTCATCTTAAAGGTGTTTTATTAATCTATATCAAATCAACCACAACAGACCGTAGACTTCTGTTTACGGGATTGGGTAGGGATAAATTGGGTCTTCATTTTATATTGTGTGCGTGACCTCACATGACCTCTACTTCCGGTCGAAACGGGCCAAAACGAAAGTGCCCTGTAACTAAAAAGTGGTAAAAGTTATGAAGTTGCTTCTCCGGGATAAAAGTGTCTAGCCAGGGTGGGCAATTCAAAAAAAGTATTGATGACGTCACAAATTGCAACAGCGCCCTCTAGCGGCAGGTTGAAAATTCTTCAAAATGGACTTTTTGAAGATGTCTGTGGCAAAGTTTTTTGTAATCACTTTAAATTTTACACACACGTTAACTGTCAGACAGGCATCATATGTGTGAAGTTTCAGATCAATGACGTCATCGGGGGTCACGTGACGCGGCATTAAAGGTGCACTTTTTGAAGTCGTATAACTCTCGAAGTAATGACGCCATTATGTTGAAACTATGTAGATTATTAGATATTGGCAAGTTCTCGTGAATTGTGGAATGACATCATGATGACGTCATCACATGATTTTTAATGATTTTTTCCATTTTTAACCCTTTAACACATCAATTGCTATCTGAACATGGTGTAATCCAAATTATTTCTTTATTTATGCCAGATTGGGCAAATTGCTTTGATTACACAACAAATTTAAAACTCAAATGAAAAATTTGAAATGTTATTGACGAAACAGCTATTGTATTTGTGCAATGCCATAAGGTTGCGTGCCATAGCCTCACGCACACATTTGTTGTACACGAAGTACATGTACAATGCACGACAATGTGCGTAATCATTTGTACACGAAGTACAATGCCATGCCAATGTGCGTAATCATTTGTACATGCAGTCAATGCCATGCCAATGTGCGTAATCATTTGTACACAAATACCATGCCGTGTCCTTGTACACACACCCGATTGCGTGTATTCCGTATGTAGTTGCATTTTGTACACAGGTGATCTAGCGTGTAGTTCCCAATGTAATATCCTCATGCACATTCTTAATTGTACACAAGCAATGGCAAGCTCCGTCATGGTTCCTAAAGAACAATTGCAACCAAACTTTCAATGTGCTGTTTTGCAATGTTCCCAAAGAGCAATTGCAATGAAACTTTCAGTGATGAAAGGTATTGGTGCAATGATCATTACAAAACAAGGATGTCATTGTATGACTTCATCACAAGTCACGTGACGTCATCTTAAAGGTGTTGTGTTTTAAATTATTATTTGAAAATCTATAACAAATCAGCCACAACAGACCGTAGGTTTCTGTTTGCGGGATTGGGTAGGGATAAATTAGGTCTTCATTTTGTTTTGTGTGCGTGACCTCACATGACCTCTACTTCCGGTCGAAACCGGAAGTGCCCTCTAATTCAAAAATGGCAAAAGTTATGAAGTTGCTTTCAACGATGTTAGTGCCTGGCAAGGGTCGGCAGTTAAAAAAAAATATCAATGACGTCACAAAATACAACAGCGCCCTCTAGCGGCAGGTTGAAAACTCTTCAAAATGGTCTTTTTGAAGATGTCTGTAGTGAAGTTTTGTGCAATCACTTTATACTTTACACACACGTTCACTGCAGGCATCATATGTGTGAAGTTTCAGATCAATGACGTCATCGGGGGTCACGTGACGCGGCATTATAAAGGTGCACTTTTTGAAGTCGTATAACTGTCGAAGTAATGCTGCGATTTTGTTGAAACTTTGTAACTTTTGATATTGGCAAGTTCTCGTGAATTGTGAAATGACGTTATGATGATGTCATCACATGATTTGTTATGATTTTCTTCATTTTTGCACCTTTAACACATAAATTGCTATCTGAACATGGTATAATCCAAAAAAAAAAATTATGCCACATGTGGCAAATTGCTTTGAATACACAACAATTTTCAAACTCAGTTGAGAAATTTCAAAACATTTTGACGAAACAGCTATGCATTTGTGCACAAATGTAATTATGTCTAGTTTTTATTTGTATTTTTCAGGACTGAAACTTTCTAAGCACTAATTTGCAATGTTCCCATTGAGCGATTTAAATGAAACTTTCAGGGATGAAAGGTATTCATGCAATGGTCTGCATATTGCAATTTTGTCATGATGACGTCATCACCTGTTACGTGACGTCATCTTAAAGTTTAAAATTTTAAATATTTGAAAATCTATATCAAATCTGCCATTATTATTATTATTATAAGAGACCGTAAGTTTCTGTTTGCGGGACTGGCTAGGAAAAAATAAGGTCTTCATTTTTTTTCGTGTGCGTGACCTCACATGACCTCTACTTCCGGTCGAAACCGGAAGTGCCTCGTAATTCAAAAGTGGCAAAAGTTATAAAGTTGCTGTTCAACGATGTTAGTGTCTGGCAAGGGTGGGCAGTTCAAAAAAAATATCGATGACGTCACAATACACAACAGCGCCCTCTAGCGGCAAGTTGAAAACTTTTCAAAATGGACTTTTTGAAGATGTGTGTAGTGAAGTTTTGTGCAATCACTTCAAAATTTACACATATGTTGATCGTCAGGCAGCCATCATATGTGTGAAGTTTCAGATCAATGACGTCATCGGGGGTCACATGACGCGGCATTAAAGGTGCACTTTTTGAACTCGTATAACTCCCGAAGTAATGATGCGATCATGTTGAAACTTGGTAGGTTGTTAGATATTGGCAAGTTCTTGTGAATTGTGAAATGACGTTATCACTTGATTTTTAAAGATTTTTTTCATTTTTGCACCTTTAGGTCATAAATTGCTAACTGAACATGGTATAACTTTAAAAAAATGAATAATAGGCTGTATTGGTCATAACTGCTTTGAATACAAAGAGAATTTCAAATTCAGTTGAGAAATTTGAAAATGTTATTAACGAAACAGCTCTGCATTTGTGCACAAATGCAATCAGCTCTTGTTTGTTTTTACTGTTGGCTTCGTTAAAAAGTTAAGGGAATTTGGAAAAAGATTTCAATTTTTTTTTACAGTTAAACGGATAAACGGACGTCCCAACCCTAAGGTATCAAACTATTACCTATCTTAGACTTGTTTAATCTTAGATTAAACAAGTAGCAAAATTAGGCACTTCTCAGAGACAGTGAATTGTCATTGTCATGTGAAGACAACTGAAACATCAGCCATGATGTCAATGTAATGTGGTGTCTTAAACATTCTATAGTTGAGAAATACTTATATTAAAAGGCCCTAATTAGGTGTTGAAAGCTCTTATTCTCATCTATTTTATGAGCAAATAAACCCATTTTTTTTAGTTCTGGCAGGCAGTGTCTGGTTTCGGCATGGAGGGTTACAAACTAAAACCTATATAAATTGTTCAAATTTTTGTAATATCAATATCTTCTGACAAGTGCCAGTGAAACGACCACTCCCTTCACAGAGGTAGAAATTTCACTTGGTGCTTGATATAGGGCATGGTGGCCCCCCGCCCCCCCTCTATTGCGTCTTCATTGTGTGCTTGGAATCTCAGGAGATCTTTAGAGGATTTTAGGGGGGTACTTCTGTACAAGTTGAAAATAGTGTGTTAAAATTTGGAACATTGGGGGGGGGGTACACTCTGCCCACATATCGGGCAAAGAAGTTTCACCCAAGAAAATCATACATTGTACAGCAATATATTCACAAGCCTTGACTCACCATGAGCGCCGAATAAACATAGCCCAATTCCATTGATAACCAAACCCACACTGCCAACGATCAGAATCAGCACCGGGTTCTCGATAGTCTCCATGGAGGTTAATCGTTGGATTGCATCCACAAAGATGGTGAAACAGAGGGCCATCAGTAAGACCGAGTTGACAAGAGCTCCCAACACTTCAGCTCGTTGCCATCCACTTGTGTTACTCTTGGATATCTAAAAAGGAGGAACAAAAAACAGCATAGTTAGCATCCCCCGGTTGCTCGATACTTCATTCACGTAAAAGCAAGGCAGTTTTCCCTTAAAGAGGGGGCTCCAAAGTCAAATTCATTTTTGTGATGCACTCATTTTCCAATAGAAAGAGTCATCATGAAAGTAGGGGAAATATTACAAGTCTCTAACCTCACGTTAAAATGGTGTAAAAATTACATTTTATTTTATACTCCTTCGGAGCAAAATCTGAAACATGATGTCATCGGACACCTTGTGTTGGTCTTCTGCCACATAGCATCCCCAAAGTCTCCCACTCACTGAAGTCAGTCACAAGTCAATGCCACTGAGATTAAGTCACATTATTCTTACTAATAGGCCAATTCGGAAGTCAGTTGGAGTCTAGTCAAGTCATGTCATGTCAAGATAATTCAAGCCTCATGTCCAAAAGTGAAACAAGATGACTTGAATTACGGTATTCAAAAGCCATATTGCGAGTCAGACTTGAATAATGTCTGGTACAATGACTTAGTCAAAAGAGAACACCGTAAATTTGAATTCCTCAGTCCACTGAGACAGTTGCTATGTCACATGATTCGGGGCAAGCTTTGGCAGAGTTGTCTAGTTCACCGAACTCAAGCTTTGGTGTTGTCAGCAGCAGAGTGTGGGTTCAAATCCCGGTCATGACACTTATGCACTTGAGCAAGGCACTTAACCATAATTGCTTTGTAGTTGGGAAGGTAGTGCATTCTGCTCTACCAGCCAGGCTCCTCGTGGATGATACCCCCTGCACATCCTTATGGACTGTTTCAGCCCCAGGAGAAGGTGGCAACGTGCCCCTGGTGACAGTTGATTTGGGTCGACAGCCCAAATCAGTTAAGTGTAGCCCTCACCTCAAAGTGGCCTTCTGGCCTTGTGATGTCAGGCGATATCTCATAAAAAAAATATATTAAACAAATAGTTTGAATGAATTTGTATGGTTCAATGGTACCAGGGCTTATTACTAATCTGGATATTGTTAAACAAAAGCTTGCCCCGAACCATTTGACAGAGCAACTGTCTCTAAATTCCAAGGAAAATCAAATTTGAGACGGTAACTTGTGAGTAAGAAAGTCATTGTACCAGACGTTATCCAAATCAAACTCACAAATGGCATATTTGATAATATCATAATAATATGTGATGGTGGAAAACAGAACTCAAGCTAAATTTAAACAGACCATTTAAGATTGTACTAATTTAAGTAAATCATCAGGAGGGGGAGCTTGAATAATGGCCAGCTATGTATAGGCATACTACCTAGAGCAAGTTGGCAATAGACTGTGCAAGTCTCGTGCATATTTGAACTTCCGGGACCATTGTGGTCCCAACCATATGGAGTTTTACGTGGGCAGGATTTCGTTTCATCAATTATTTTAGTTTTACGTAGTTTATGGCTTTTAAAATTATATACGTTGTTGGGAATGTAATACTACGTGATTAACCATAAGAAAGTAAAATCAATTCAACAAAATAACGAAGAAAACCTGAGAATAAGACTTGACCTCCGTTTCCGGTTACTTGTACAAAGTTAAGAATTTTGCCCAACTGACGGTCCTCTTGTCATTAAACCTAGGTAATAGACGCACACATTCAGGCATGATTGGCAAATGGGGTTTCTAACAATAAGCATCTTCGCCCCAAGTTTAAATAATGGTTTCAATGTTAATTCGAACAAACTATTTGTATTCAAAAATTCAAAATTTATTTATAACAACTTGCTATGGGTATTTTTATTTTCAAAAATTTTGTATAAATATAATTTAAAAAGAAGATTTGATTCCATAGAAAAATATAGTCTTCGTTTGGGTTTTTTCTTTCTTGTTTTCGATATATGCGCGAGACTTGCACAGTCTATGGGTATAGCCCTGGTAGGACGTCAGTCAGTGCCACTGCACTGACGTCCTGGGTATAAAGCTTCTTTGCAATGCGAACACAAATTTGACCACAATATTTTCCTATTTTTACCTTATTTGAGAAGCTGGAATTCAGCTCATATATTCTTGGTGACATTTACTACACTTTGGATTAGTTTACAACTAACAAATATATCCATGGGTGAGATTACCAAAAATATGTCGGAGTTCTGCACTGTAATTTTAACCATCATGTACATGTGTACCGCTCGACCGTGTAAAATCATATGCGCATTGTGCAAAATGCATAGCAACCCGACATGGGCGTTTCATTTGTGGGCGTGTTTGTTTTCATTCTCGTCACCCATGGTGCTTGCTTAATCGGATATACACGTGCGTGTGTACAGCGGTTTTCGGCCAAAATTGATGGATGACTCAATCGTGGTTGCTATGCGTATATACAAAACTCGCACAAGCGCGTTAGCCTTTACAAGCTCTTGGTTTATGACGTGCAGTGATGGAGCCGTAAATGTCAATATATTTTCACAAATAATAACATCAAAGGAGAAAATTCAACAATTTTCAAACCGGCCTCCATGGAGTTCTGGCTACAAGGAACATGTGAGTAAAAGTTCAGCTTCCTCAATAAGGTAAAAATATGAAAAATTTGAAGTGTAAATTTTGTTGCAATGCTACGGGACCTTTATTCCCTGGACTCCGTCACGTTGATGCAACGGAGGAGTCCAACCTGGGCTATCTATTGGTAGTAACATTGTGCCAGTGGCATAGCGGAGGGGTACATGCCCTGGGTACTGCCTTGGGGAAGGGGGGTGGGGAGAGCACCAAATGACAAGGTTCTCTTGAAAGTGTCCCTCGGAATGTGACTAATACCTCAGCCAATGATTATTACTGATATATCACAATAATGCTAAGATTTGCAGAAGACAAAATGAGTGAAGAGGCACCGTCCTCTAATCTTGTTTAGATAATCTTCCCAACAAGGGAACCCGGCAAATCCCCCACAGGGGGATTTAAACCCCAAGCTGGCAACAGCCATTCTCTCTCATACAAACATCCGTTCAATGTCTATGTTTATGAATTGCACAAATCAATAAATTGTGATTCAGTAACTAGATGACAATATACTTATTCCACAGTCATTGTGAAATCAGCGGTTAGCTTGGCGGGATTCAAACCCACAACCTTGTGATTGCAAGTCCTGCAGTCTATTCATTGACCATGGTGACCCATTGCTCCTGGGGCACCACGAACCCTGGCTCTACGCCTCTGTAATGTACTTACTCTTATGGCAAGGAAACCGATCAGTAAAGCAATGATGTCAGACAGCATGTGGAAGGAGTCCGACACGAGGGCCAGTGACTTGGTGATGTAGCCAGTGACAAGCTCCACTAAGAAGAAGGTTGTAGTCAGTGTCATCATCACGAGAAAGCGACAGCTCTTTCCGGTGTAGCGACCCATAACTCAAGCTTGTTAGGGTCGTTGACTTTCTGTGGAAGTGTAAAATTTAACGTTTTCAATTTTGTTACACCTGAAGCAAAAATTTAGGAAATTTAGGAATCCTTTTTGGTCAATATGTGTGTAAGGCTTAATAGTCATCAGGGCTTGAAATTTACACTAGACCGTAGACCTGAGGCCAGTGATTTTAGCATCAGGCCAGTATTAATGACTGGTGGTCTTATTTTTCCAATAGTACTTTTAATAACAAAACAATAATGCTCAAAAGTTTAACTTGAGTTTAATAGATATCTTTCAAATCTGTTGAGTATCAAAGTATAAACTTAAAGGCACTGTTCACGTTTGGTAATTACTCAAAATATATATTAGCATAAAAACTGACTTGGTAACGAGCAACAGAGAGCTGTTGATAGTATAAAACATTGTGAGAAACGACTCCCTCTGAAGTAACGTAGTTTTTGAGAAAGAGGTAATTTCTCACTAAAAGACTTCTTGCAAGAAGCCTTTAATATTCCTATTTGAAAGCACACAAGAAATTTGTACAAGGGTGTTTTTTCTTTCATCATTTTCTTGCAACTTCGATGACCAATTGAGCCCAAATTTTCACAGGCTTGTTATTTTATGCAGATGTTGGGATACACAAGTGAGAACAATGGTCTTTGACAATTACCAAACGTGTTCAGTGCCTATAAGAATAATGTGATAAATCTTCTCTTAATAATAATAGTGCTTGTTCAAATAAAAACAGTTTATACATGTTAAACTGTGTAGATATACTGTAGTTTTCTTCTTTTCATTTTGTTTCTTGGTCCAGTAAATATATTGAGCAACAAGCCCCGAGGTCTTATGATGGATTTTCACACAAATTTTGCTGTTTTCTCAAACACTGCATTCAACTGAAACTGAGTTTTGTTTTATCGTTCTTGATAATTTTGCCTATAATTCAGCATTATATTGACAAAAACCAAACAATGACCATACCTTTAAGCAGGTCTATGAAATCAGGCCCAGGTACTAATGTTTGCCATGTTTGCTTAGACATGTTGTTAGACTTTACTGAAACCATAGAGAAAGGACCTTTCTCTATGCTGAAACTGGGTCCAATTGTAAAGTTAGTCCGGAAACATTACCGCATGTTTTTGTCAAACATTTGTTGTTTTGGAAGTTGTTTTATTTAGGGCCATCCACAAGAGTGCACTCAGGTACAACAGTCAAACTGAGGGTCTGTATATGTACGGAATGACTCTGAAAATTAATGGCAATAAAAACTTACTTGGTAAGAAGTACAGTCAGCTTTACTGTGACGGTTATGAAACGCTATCTTGCTACCGTGCCCGCTCCCGAAATCTATTTTTAGTAAGCTTTATATGTTATGTAATATCACCAGCATAGCGCCCTCAGCGATTTCATTTTCGGGGGCGTCCGTTCATTAGAGCATCATGTTTATCTTCGTCAACAGATATTGATTGTAAATAAAGTACCAGCTCTTGAAACATCAGAAAAGCCGTGTCAAGTACAGATCTATAAAGTCAGAGGGGTCACACTGGTGGAAGATCCGATTTGAAGAACGCACCAACAACTATTTCCAGTTCTTCAACCAATAATAATTCAACCTCTCTGAGCTGTTCATTAAACTCTAAAGTGAAACAACAAGTTTGGACAACAACACTGGCAGTGAAGCTACTATACAACATTGTACTGTACAGATACTAAGGTGAAACACACCACTACTTGAATTCCAAACTACGGAGTAATGGCTGACAGTAGCAAAAAAGCAGTTCAAGCACAATAACTATACAACTGAACATAATTATTGTGTCTCGTTGCGTAACCTTCAGGCTCGAATAGCCGCATGAATTAAGATTTATAATAGAACTGTTAGGCAACATTGTTGAACTGAAGCTTGTAATTTTGGCATTCCATACCATCATTTCTGACGCCAAGCCAACCCCCAGATAAAATCAAGTGCTTCATTGTTATAGCTCATTTGTACTGTAATTACTGCGCTCAAAGCAAAACCCGCTTCAAAAGTCAACAGAGTTATGCCAACTGAATTGATTCTCACTGATATACTGTGCATTAAGGCGTAATTCAGCTGCGGATTTAAAAAATCAATTTGAAATTCGGTGTCTGGTGTTTTTATGCTTGTCAAGGTTACACTTTTGAATGAATTGAAAGTTTAGTGGAAAGTATAGTGTGACCTATCGGTTGTTATAGGTTCATTTGAAGATCAGGTTGCAAAAAAACAAAAAACAGTGTGGTTTTTGGTCACAACCGTTGCTGATGATAACTTATTAGACTGCTGTCTGTATTTCCAATTAGTTCACACAATTCCCACATTGATATCTTAGTGGAATTTGATTCTGACTTTCAGTTTATGCAAAGTACTGAACTTCATATTGAATTGTTCTATTGGGACCTAACCATTGGTTGAAACAAAATCAACTTGTTTGTTATTATTTAAGTGCTTGCAAATTTAAGTCACCCCATGCAGCATGGCTACCTCTAGAAAACAACAGACGAACTACTATATCAATCTCCAATGTATGATTATCTCGCACAGACAAAATTACATCAAAAAAGAGACGAAGATGAAGGAAAACAGTTTCAATCAAAGCTACTGGCCGGAAAGAAATTGTTGGCAAAATGGAAGAGCCCTAAAATGACTGCAAGAAGAAAAATGGCCAGCATGAGATTTTTCCTACAAGAACATGTAGCTAGCATTTTGCTCTCTTTATTGAATTTCCCCCTCCTCCTCAGGTTTTACTTACCAATGCAAAGTATGTCCAATGAATGAACATGGTTATGGATGTATAATTATGTATTTAGTTATTTCATTAATTATTGTTTACTGGTTTCTTAACAGTTGAGTAACGAAGAAGTAGGCCAATAACTCAAATTTCTTTGTAAATAATTTGGTTAATGACAAAATGTCGAGGACGACATTTATTTTCGAAAGGGAGAACAATGTGACGTCGGTTATGAAACTATCTTGCTATCATGCCCGAAATCTATTTTTTAGTAAGCTTTATATGTTACGTAATATCACCAGAATAGCGCCCTCAACGATCTCATTTTCGCGGGCTTCCGTTCATATTATCCTTAGACGAAGACTTGAGAGCATCATGTTTATGATATTGATTGTAAATAAAGTACCAGCTCTTGAAACATCCGAAAAGCCGTGTCAAGTACAGATCTATAAAGTCAGAGGGGTCACAGAGGGGTGAAGTTTGTCCGGAAACATTACTGCATGTTTTTGTCAAACATTTGTTGTTTTATTTAGGGCCATCTACAAGAGTGCACTCAGGTATACAAAAGTCAAAAGAGTCTGTATACGTACGGTAATGACTCTGAAAATTAATGGCAATAAAAACTTCTGGTAAGAAGTACAGCAGCTTTGGTATGATAGTATAATGCATTTTGAGAAACTTTTCACTTCAAAGTGGCGGTCCTATGGAAAAAGATATCACTTCAAATCCCCAAAATTTTGACTCCCGATGAGAAGCGTTACTGACAGCAACGTTTCTCAGATTGTGTAGTCCAATTGCAAATTATTTTTCCTGCGTGGACATAATCGCTCCAGATTTCCAGCAATATCTCAAAAACACTATCACCTTTTGAAATGAAATTTTCACAGGTTAGTTTTATGGCATAATATCTACAACTATATAGGATTGAAACAAACATTGGGTTACAATAATCAAACGTATACAATCCCTTCAAAACATTGTAACATTTTTTAAAGGAACGTTACAGAACTGGTAATTAAAATTTTCTTTAAGATCAAACTTACACGGTCTAATGATGATGATAGTAGAAAACATCCTTAAAAATATTTCTGTCTGAAATGCCATATTTGATGAGAAATAAATAAAAACTAATTTCCGATTGGAGTTTATCGCTCATGAGCGTTTTATTCATGCATTGTGTAACACATGCAAAGTAATCGGTTTTTCACTATTTTCTCGTGACCCAGATGGCCGATCGATCTCAAACTTCTACAGTTGTCAGTTTATGTATATGGTGGATTATATAAAGTGCTAACTGTTTTGTTAGCAAAAACCAATTCTGTAATGTGCCTTTAAATGACACACAGAAGTTACAACTTGTCATTGCCGCATTCTGAGTGAACAAGTGAAGATAAGAGGGCAGTGCTTAGAGGTCAATTAAACTAATTTTACGACAATCCATCAATGTCATAGAAATGGATGTTATGTGATTCGATCAAGCTAAATAAGTCATTTTTCGGAAATATCAGTATGGAAAAACAAGCCAAAACAGGCCATATTTATACTCTGACCAATTTCAGTTTAGTCAACATGTTTTTGTGTTCACAAACCAAAGTTAACTTTTGGACTATTCAACTTCAATTATCTTTACTCTATATAGGCATATAGGCCTAGGTTGTACTTTGGGCCTCTAACTCTGATTCGCTACTGTCTGATAATGCACGTCACTGAAGGAGACAAAATCAATGACATTGACTTACTATGTATAAATTTGGAGTTTTAAAAGAAATCCTTAGATTCCTGAACTCAGGTTTTTACAAATTATTGCATTATATATTGCATTTTTTTAAATTGTGCTCATGGCATTCTACAATATTCTACCCGGATAGAGCACTGTATTGCACAATTTTGTATTGGGAACAACCATGAACAATCAAAGTTTTCGTTCGGTAGAGGGCACATTTTATTGAAGAAAATGTAAATTTACATTCAACTTTCTCCAGGAAACAACCAATATCAGGCCTGGAATTTCATGTTTGAGAGGGCAAGGCCATTTTCGTTTTGCAAAGGGCACTTTCATTGGAAAATCTTGAACTCTATGGGAAACTTTTGAATGGGCACCAAGGCCAAGACCAGGGGCAACAGAGATCATGGCCTCCGTGTAATTTTGATGCTCTTGGCATTTGGGGTTATTCCAAGGAAGATCTATATAGCCCCACTAATGTGGCTAGATCTGTACTTTGTTAAAAGGAACTTTTAAAACAACGGTGAACAATTTTTGTTATTGGAGTACTGGTAACAGAGTCTGGCTTTGCCAACCGTTTGCATTGAAAAAGACTGCAGACTTTATGAAGTGTACCATCAACTAATTTTTTTCCCCATTGAAAACATTTATATTTTGGCTAGGCCTACAGTGGACACAACACTCACCTGTGGAAAGTTCCAATTCAGCCAATCAAGTCAGCAGTCAATAAATGAATCAATTAGTCAATTAGCTAATCAATCAATGAATCAACCAATCAGTCAATAGTGAGTCAATAAAGCAATTATATAGATCTGATTCACTGCGGAGAAAATGAGCTCCGGTCTGATGCATTGTTCATCACATCGCTCGATTGATCAGCCAGTCAATCTGATCTATGGCAAGCCCACTGAAAAAAACACTAAATTCAAAGAAGAGGTTCCAGTGTAAATCCTGATAAATTGATGCCACGAGAGCAAGCTTGGTGTCTACTTCATTAGCATACCAAAACAGCTTGTCGAAACAGCACACAGAACATGGATGAAAATAGACAATCCTCCAGTTTGCAGAGTTCGAATAACTTAATTTGAAATTACTTCATTTTGATAACAAAACAAACTGCTTAGACATCATTATCAAAAGACCTTGGTCGGACCACAGCCATATTACCTTGCAAGAACAAGGACAATCACAGTGACCTCACGTTTAGATTTGCCCTTTTTGATAAACACAAATCAGCATATCCCTACCCTACCCATGGCATATGAGGTTTTCCACACCAGTAACTCTGTCAATCATTTGCCAATGTCCTTATTCAAGTTCACGGTGAGGTCATAAAGTACGGGCCACCAACAGTAGAGAGCACTTTGAGCTGTGATCAAGCGTGACAAGTTCTTGCTAATACCCTGCCGAGCCCGCGCCATTATAAAAACAACTTTTATATCATTGCATCTGATATAGCCCGGATACCTCCCTCTTGTGAAGGCAATTAAGGCACTTTTTCCCCCGGGTAAAAAGGGGCTACTATTTGACAGAAGTGCGAAGGACATTTTCCTGTGGGCACCAAGGCAAAACCTGATTCAGTGTTGGAGTTTAAGATGTTAGGGCCAAGGACACATCGAAAAATATGTTTTTCCAAAATTGTCGATTTGGTCAAACTGGTTAGAAGATTTTTGTAGAAGGTAGGCTAAAGTAACAATTTTCCACAAATTGCGTGCACAAATTGTTCACTGTGACTGAAAAACCCCACAAAAAAAACCAAACAACTGGCGTTGAAAATACCAAGTTCAATGAAAAGACATTCGGCTGCATGGTGGCTGGGACCCACCAAAAAAGTTCAAAGATGTGAAGGAGAAAATGCATTAGGTCCTGGCTATGGGGACAATATCTGACAATCCAGTTTCTATAACACAACATTGTAGTATAGGACTCAGAATCAAGTTCCCCTACTGTTTGGTTTATTATAGGGTTGTAATTACCTATTAGGCCCCCTATGTGAAATAGCAACCATCACTTGACCTTCCCCCTACGGCGAGGTCACCTCACGGGTCACCCTTCAAAATTTAGTTTTATTTCAAGTTACTTCCGATTGCAAATTTTCCAATCTAATATAAGTCCAGTTTCGCTTCCAAAATTAGGACACAAAACAATTGTTACCAAGAGCACACTATGGGCCTGCTCAGGCACACCAGTGCCGGCCCCCTAAACCCCTTTAGCACTATAAAATAAATTGGTTTAGCTGACTGAGCCAAAGAGATTACCAGCCGAGTTGTTTGTTGCTTTTGAAGTGGTCCCTGCTAGCTTTTGTAAGCAGATCAAGTTCACTGAGCAAAAACCTGTAGGGCCTATCTCTGAGAAAAGTAGTTTGTGTATACTCTTTGCCTTAGGACGAAACTCCGGTGTTTCTGGTTCACCATGGGTTCACATAGCACTAGCACCCTTGTTTACAGGTTTCCTCAGGCTTGCGAGCTACAGTGATTACAGTTGACTTACGCGGCTAGTAGTACCAAAATAGCAATAGCCTAATAGAGTATCATAGGGTAGGCCGCCATTTTTACGGGGGTGGGAGGGAGGCTGAAAAAGCTCAAAATTAATCATCGAATGTGGGGAAAACTGATGAGGTGTCGCTGCACCCTTTTTTTTCTATTTCAAGAGATGAGACTTCGAAGCCCCAAATAATGTTTGGAATTAATTTCAACACGTGGGGTTTGCAACCATCGTGCTGAGTGCCGCATTCAAGTTCTTCAGCCGCGCTTACTGATGGTGGTCAATAGAGGGCAGGCTGTGTAACAAATCAAACATGGCGCTCTCCATGATTAATGTGATTCGACTTCGAGAATCGATGTCAGTTTGGAATTTCACCTTTTGCATTATACTGTCATAGTTAATGTAGCCGTTGGACTGTAATGTACAGCCATAAGACGTGTAGGACTTCAATGAGGACAGATTTTTTATAAGATTAAGAATGAATTCAGTATTAAAGCACGTCAGAAAATTGGAGACTTTAACTCTAACGTTAGCGATAATAAAACCAGATGTAGTTGCCCATCCTCGCCGATGTCAGGTAGGATAAACCGTTTATTGGGTACAGCCCAGGGCATTAATAATATTACAAAATAGTGCCAGTACTTTGGACCCACATGCTCCGATACTTGGCCTGAAAACATCGACTGGTTTTCAAATAAAAATGGGCTCTTCATTCACAAACTCAAACTGTGTCCACTTGTTCACTTATTATTTACTCAAGTCATAAGATAGATCGTTGTTTTTTGTTACAAAGTGTAAGCAGAGCTGCGAAGTCTCTCTGATTCTGCAGAAAGTTCCCTGAAAATGTAAACCAATCTTTCCATGTTCTGATGAACAAATTTGAAAAACTCACTGATTATGGAAACTTTTTCCCTATATATCTTATATTTTCTAAATATCCCCACAATTGTTGTACAAAATCTCCCTGGTTGCAAGATGCAAATGTTGGCAGCTCTGTGTAATTTGTAAAGCGATGAATAAATAAAGTTGCTCCGGTATTTTTCTCATATTTCAGGAAATCAAGCAAGTGATTCTGGAGAACAAGTTCTATTTTGTGCGCTCACAAGAAAAGCGATTACTACGAAGTGATGCTGAAAGATTCTATGCTATTCATGAAGGTGAGCGCGATGATCTACGCAATTACAAATAGCATTAGCAGGCCTGAATACAATTACCATTTATTACTAAATGTATGTATGCCTAGCCTAGATGATGGGCGCAATCGGTTGATCTGCATGATCGGTCAATTGCATTGTCTATCAGTTGATCATGACGCTATCGGTCAATCCCACTGCCACCAGTCGAACGCCTTTTCTTTATAGTTCACAACTCTGGAGGATTTTTTTTAAAGGTAAGTAAAGTCTGAGATATCCTACAGAATTGACCCATCGCCCAACATGATCGACCAATCACGCAGATCAACCAACCACGCATCCACTGATCATGCAGATCAACCGTTTGCACCCAACATAGTAGCCCCACTTTTGTGATCTTGGCCACAGAAGTGGGACAACCAACATACGAGAATGGAGACGATAGCGGAACGAACCTCATAGTTCTAGGAGTACTCAGACCCTATACTTAAGAAAGGGTAAAAACCCTATTAAAACCCTTCACCGTTATAGGTTCCTAGAAAGTTGCTAACTGTAGGACGTTACCACCCATGAGTGACGCCCCCTCTTATTGTTATATTTTCATCTCCCATTAATTTGTTGACATCCTAGTGACTTCTTTACAAGCCCAGTTGTTGTCTATGATTACTTAAGCTTGATTTTGTTTGTTTTTAATTAATTTGGTTTTAATTACATAGAGACAAATAATGAAGAATTTTGGGTTGAAAACAAAAAAAATAAAAACAAAGAGTTTCAAATTTCATGTTTGTGTTATATTTTTCTCACTCTCAAACAGTATTTTATCAAAACAATAAACAACAAGATGTATCAAATGATATTAATAAAGGAAAGTTTGTTTACAAAATGTAATTAAAAATTTTAGGAAAACAGTAATTACGCCATCCACGAGTGTATATCTTGTAACAAAACGATAAAAACTCAAAGGCCTAAGAAAATCTACAAGTGAAATCTATGAATGCCTAAATGGTCACTACCAAGAATAATAGATCAAAAAGAAAACAAGTAAATGAAAACAGTTTATAATAACAAATGAATATAAAGCAAATGAAAACAAGTTAATAATAATAACAGATGTAAACAAAAATGTGCAAAGTGTAACAGAAAAAAAATTGAAAATGAAATATACAAATGAAAACACGAATACAAAAACCAAAAACTAAGTGTTGTGAACTGTGTGGAAAGATATGGAAAACGCTAGGAAAAATGGTTCAAGAGTTCTGAAAAAACCCAAAAACATTTCAGACAGTTCAGACAGTTCATTCCCCATCACCGCAGGGGTTGCACGAGATCATTTTATGTACCACTGAATGCGCCTTACAGACAAAATTCCTGCAAGTGGAGCATTTCATCGATGTGCGCTTTCCTCCTTGGCTGCGAGATGGGCACTGATAACATGTGCTCTGGGGAAATGGTCCCTGTTGCTTGCGTTGGTGAGCTTCTATCTGCTTTATCCTGTCGACTTTGAAACCGAGGATGCTCATTGAATCGGTGGTTATGGTATGCAGTCCTCTGGGATTTGCCCTCCGCTTCTCGATTTGAGGTGCGACTAGTTCCATGATGAGCTCAGAGTAGAAGTCATGGCGGGAATGCCGTGCTGCCCACTGTGGATTTAGGCAGCGATAAAGAACATAACAGTTTATTGCTGCCAGATTGATTATGTTGTAGAACACCGCCATGGGCCAGCGACTGGTCCTACGAGAACACGAGTAGAGACTACACAACTGGTCCACTGTGTCTACGGCACCCTTTGTTTTGTTATAGAAGTGGATTATGTCAGGCTTTTGGGTGTCGGCATTTATCTTTTTGTCATGGTGCATTGAGGATGCCAACAAGACACTCCGTCTTTCCTTCGGGATGAAGGAAACGAGTGTGATGTCGTCACTAAACATAAACACTGATGACTTTGCGGCCCTTTTCTTGACATTTTTAGGGCGAACCTCGTGAGGGATTTCTCTCCGGTTTCCTTTTACTGTTCCAACTAAAGTTAGTTTGCTCTTCAGCAGATCACGCATCAGACCGGCGCTTGTGAAATAATTGTCAGTCGTGACATTTCTCCTGGTGTTGAGCAATGGTTGCACAAGTTGTTTGACAACAGTTGCTCCTAGGTTCTTTGCGCCCCTGTCTGGCCCCTTCCCAAGGTATGGTATTATGTTCAATATATAGTGGGTGTCTACATCGACATTGAGCCAAAACTTAATACCATATTTGGCAGGCTTGCTTGGCATATACTGCCGAAACGGGCATCTCCCTCGGAAGGCCAGCAACTGTTCATCAACCGTGACGCAATCACCGGTGCTGTAATGGCGACGGCAGTTGGCGGCAAACTCGTTGAATACTTCGCGAATGGGGGCAAATTTATCATTCTCTCATCGTCTTTGTTTCTCGTCGTCTTTGAACCGACAACCACCCATGGTGGCCATGCACAGCGGTCTTGCGTATGGACCCTTTCTCCACAGACTACGGACGTTCTCCCGGCCAGATTTTGTCAGTCCCAAGAAAAGAAGAAGACCGATAGCAGAATGGAGCTCCATCATTGCCATGTCGCTCCAAGCCAGTCCTCGCTGTCTCATCCCCTCCTCATTGTGTGCATGAGGATAGTGTTCATCATCGCTGTGGTGATAAACAGCTTGAAGAGCTCGAGCTTGCCAACGGCCCCTCCAAGATGTTTCGGCCCCGCTTGCTCAGTCAGGACGTTGGCCTGTCGTCTTCTTGCTGTCGGTGGTTTCCATCGCCAGTCCTGCTGGCTAGTCACTGTTAAACTTCAGGGCAAACCCTGCAGACTTGCATTGTAAAGGGGCACCAAGGCCAAGACCAGGGCAAAACGGGGCACCAAGGCCAAGTCTGGGGCAAAAAGGGGCACCAAGGCCAAGACCAGGGCAAAAAGGGGCACCAGGGCCAAGACCAGGGCAAAAAGGGGCACCAAGGCCAAGACCAGGGCAAAAAGGGGCACCAGGGCCAAGACCGGGGCTAAAAGGGGCACCAAGGCCAAGACCAGGGCAAAAAGGGGCACCAAGGCCAAGACCGGGGAAAAAAGGGGCACCAGGGCCAAGACCAAGACCAGGGCAAAAAGGGGCACCAAGGCCAAGACCAGGGCTAAAAGGGGCACCAAGGCCAAGACCAGGGCAAAAAGGGGCACCAGGGCCAAGACCAGGGCAAAAAGGGGCACCAGGGCCAAGACCAGGGCAAAAAGGGGCACCAAGGCCAAGGCCGGGGAAAAAAGGGGCACCAAGGCCAAGACCGGGGCAAAAAGGGGCACCAAGGCCAAGACCAGGGCAAAAAGGGGCACCAGGGCCAAGACCAGGGCAAAAAGGGGCACCAAGGCCAAGGCCGGGGAAAAAAGGGGCACCAGGGCCAAGACCAAGACCAGGGCAAAAAGGGGCGCCAAGGCCAAGACCAGGGCTAAAAGGGGCACCAAGGCCAAGACCAGGGCAAAAAGGGGCACCAGGGCCAAGACCAGGGCAAAAAGGGGCACCAGGGCCAAGACCAGGGCAAAAAGGGGCACCAAGGCCAAGGCCGGGGAAAAAAGGGGCACCAAGGCCAAGACCGGGGCAAAAAGGGGCACCAAGGCCAAGACCGGGGCAAAAAGGGGCACCAAGGCCAAGACCAAGACCAGGGCAAAAAGGGGCACCAAGGCCAAGACCAGGGCAAAAAGGGGCACCAAGGCCAAGACCGGGGCAAAAAGGGGCACCAAGGCCAAGACCGGGGCTAAAAGGGGCACCAGGGCCAAGACCGGGGCTAAAAGGGGCACCAAGGCCAAGACCGGGGCAAAAAGGGGCACCAAGGCCAAGACCAGGGCAAAAAGAGGCACCAGGGCCAAGACCGGGGCTAATAGGGGCACCAAGGCCAAGACCGGGGCTAAAAGGGGCACCAAGGCCAAGACCAGGGCAAAAAGAGGCACCAGGGCCAAGACCGGGGCTAAAAGGGGCACCATGGTCAGGACCAGGGCAAAAAGGGGCACCAAGGCCAAGACCGGGGCAAAAAGGGGCACCAAGGTCAGGACCAAGGCAAAAAGGGGCAAATACCTCAATGGCATCTGTGAAATTATTGGCCTGGTGGATTTATTTTTAAACCAATTAAATTGAATGTGTGTAAAGGTAAATTTGTTCCCCTTTATAATACACAGGAAGGTTTTTCTTCAACCGGCTTGCTGGCTTTATGTCTAGTGGGCCATTAAGTGTACACATCCTTGCCCGGCAAGATGCAATAGCTCATTGGAGACACCTAATGGGCCCAACCAAGACATTCAGGTTTGTCCAATCTCAACTGAATTATCATTCACTTCAAATTTCCCTTTTATCTTGAATAAAAACATTGAAAGGCTCAACAGTAATCGTAAGTTCATTCTATCATTATTGGATACTCTCCTGCCCAACTGGCCCCTACCAGAAATGTCTACAGGAGAGACTGTGGAGACAGTGGCATAACCAGACAATTTCATTTTTGGGGAAAGTGGGGCAAAGACATTATTAAGGGGGGGGGTAGGTTTTGGGAAGGGGGGGCAAGGGTTCTGGCTGCCCCCTGAACCCCTCTGGTTACGCTACTGTGTAGAGACTAGGTCCACAGTACACAAGCCATTGGGTTTCCACATAATAACAGCTGTACAAACAGAAGAAACCCAGGCACCGAATGCAAGCCTGGAAGGTATGGTACTTTTGTGGCAGTCTGTGGTGCCAGTGTGTTGGAGGGTTAAAATCCACTTGCATCCAATCCAAAGGTGGCCAAGGGTTAAAAAAGAACAAGCTTATTCAGCTGTCACTACAGACAATGTAAAGTTTGTTTACGTCTGAACCACCCTTTATTTAAATCTGCCTGACGGTGTGGGCATGCATGTTTTGCATACATTTTTTGATGGGAGGTGACATCAAAGGTCGCATGATTCAAAGGCGATCTGACCAATGACATCACTCCTGACCCTAATTTATGCAAAACACGATGCGTGCGCACTTGCAGGCAGAAACTTCATGTTTTGATTTCGCTGTGATTTCAGTACATCATTTATTACAGCTGGGTTTCATGCTGAAATTACAATGCAAATGTAAAAGACATCTCATAACAAGGTAGGGCCTTCCATTTAATACTCTTTAGTGTGTGCTTGGAATCTCAGGAATTCTTTAGAAGACTTTTTACTTGGGGGGGGGGTACTTCTGTACAAGAGGAAAGTAGTGTGTTAAACTATTGGAGCATTTGGGTGGGGGGGGGGGTACCCTCTGCAGAGCTGCCAACATTTGCATCTTGCAGTCAAGGAGATTTTATACAATAATCAGGGAGATATTTAGAATTACATTCAACACAAATTTAATATACTATACAAAAATTGGAAAAAAGTTTCCATAATCAATACGACCGATGTCCGATGATGTCGAAATTTCGAAAAAGGAGTACAGCGCCCCAGTTACTGGGTCTAAATCAGAACATGGAAAGATTGGTTTATTTTCAGGGAACCTTCTGCAGAATCAGAGAGACTTGGCGGCTCTGCTTACACTATTTGTAACAATGATCTGTCTAGACTCTCAAATGACTTGTTTGAGTAAATAAGTGAACAAGTGGACACAGAAAAAGATTCCACAATCGGGGAGATTTCCAAATTTGTTCATCAGAACATGGATAGATCGGCTTTCAGGGAACTTTCTGCAGAATCAGGAAGAGTTGGTAGCTCTGCCTCTGCCCCATACTTGGCATAGTATTGGGCCTGCCACAAAGCTCCCTGGACTGTTCAGGGTCACAGGGTGATGACATTTGTTTCCTTATTGTTTTCTCCATCACCCAGAGCTAAGCACGAGGCCCCCAATTCCCTGAGAGCTAGATTCGGTTTGACAGATACAAGAAATGCTACGCATGGTTCAGGTATGACACTGATAAGAAAATCTTGGTTTTTAGTTTTTTGTTAAATGGATTGAGAAGTGATATGGGTTGCTGACAATAACCAAGCTAATCTATCATTGGTTTTTGAAACATTTTGTTTTCATTTCTATCAACAAGTTTTTCAATAGTTAGATTTGAACAATGTATGGTACAATATGGGTCGTATGTATAAAAACTAGCATTTGCTTTTACTAGCAATTATTAAGCATTTATTCGCATCCATATGAATAAAATGCCTTTACTAGAAAAGCATTTGCTTTATAAATACGTTTAAGGTTTTGCTAGACTGAAAGTGTTTACTTCGTTTGCTATGAAAAAAAAAAGGAGTAAATGCTTCCGATTTGGAGTGTTTACAAGTCAATAATCATGGCTGGGTCAGGGCAATCTCTAAAAGGAGTCTGTACTGTGTCTGTACGGAGTAATCGTACACGCATTGATTCCAATCGTAATAAACCATTCGGCTTTGCAACGAACTACAAGTATGAATAATAATAATAATAGTGGCCTCTTATATAGCGCTTAAATCCTCAGTGACGCTCAAGGTGCTCAAAAATTATTATAATTTATCCTGCAAGGTATGAGGAGCTACGTGTTGAAGTATGAGACCTATTTCCTTTACATAGCACCATGTAATGGTTTACAAAGTGCTGAAGGAATTAGGGCTACTACCAATTCAATTAGCAAATGCTGGACAGTAAAACTTTACTTTTAAAGGCACTGAACACGTTTGGAAATTGTCAAAGACCAGTGTTCTCACTTGGTGTATCCCAACATATGCATAAAATAACAAGGCTGTGAAAATTTGGGCTCAGTTGGTCATCGAAGTTGCAAGAAAATGATGAAAGAAAAAACACCCTTGTTGTACAAATTTGTTTGCTTTCAGATAGGAATAAAAACTTCTTGCAAGAAGTTTTTATTATTTTAGTGAGAAATTACCTCTTTCTCAAAAACTACGTTACTTCAGAGGGAGTCGTTTCCTACAATGTTTTATACTATCAACAGCTCTCAGTTGCTTGTTACCAAGTAAGTTTTTATGCTAATATTTGTTTTGAGTCATTACCAAACGTGTACGATACCTTTAGCCATACAAATTCAAGCATTTGCTTTTCCTTTATGATTTCAGTCCAAAGCAAATACTTTTTGCTTAAACTTCCTCGCATTTACTAGTTTTTATCCATACGACCTAATAACTTGCTTAGTCACAAGTAATTGCTTAAATTGAATTCCTCAGACTATAGAAAAAGTTGCTATGTCAAATGGTTTGGGGCACACTTTTCGCTTGTAAACCCTAAAGCTTGTGACTTAGCAAGTCATTATAGGGTCTGTATATGTTTGGTAATGACTCTGAAAATTAATGGCAATACAAATTTACTACGTAAAAAGTACAGCAGCTTTGGTATAGTATAATGCATTTTGAGAAACTTTTCACTTCAAAGTACTGCGGTTATGGAAAAAGATATCACTTTTTATCCCCAAAAAATTGAATCTGAGAAGCGTTACTGCAGTAACGCTTCTTAGATTGTGTATTCCAATTGCAGATTATTCTTCCTGCGTGGACAAACCGCTCCAGATTCTCGGCAATATCTCAAAAATGCTACCACCTTTTGAAATCAAATTTTCGAAGGTTAGTTTTATGGCATATATCTACAACTATATAGGATTGAAACAAACAGTGGTTTCCAATTACCAAACGTATACAATCCCTTTAAACCAGATGAACACTCTCTGGAGGATTTGAACTGGTATGAACTTTATAATCAGTGAACTTTCAGATTTCAGGATGGACTTGAATGAATTCGTTTGTTTCCTTTACATCTAGATTCACCAGAGACGGCCAAGAGTGAAATAGAGTTCTTTTTTCCTGACTTCAGCATATATGACTGGTACAGGGATCAAGAGCCATCCTTCAGATCTGGAAATGTGAAATATTGCGGCGAGAAAAACATGCACTATATCATCAAGGATGAAGAAATCCCATATAGGTGACAGGACCTCATTGTAAACCACAAAATTCAGAACATGTGAGGGCTTAAAAAAAAAAATTGCTCCGACTCTGAGCTCTGTTTGATTTTGATGCACCGTGCAAAATGTACACTGCTCCAAATTTGATGACGGAGCACAAGGCAGGAGCTTAAGTTTCTTAAAGGCCCCAGTTGGCTGGAAATTGGTTCAAATAATGTCTTGTTCCCTGAAGCACATAAAGGAAAATGTGCAGATGGATCACCCCTAATAAAAGGCACCCACCTATTCTAGATTACAATTGCCAAGCTCCTGATTGATCAGTTAAGCTCTGGTCCCATCATGCATTGGTGAATCAAAGCCGCGACTGCAAATATGATAGCGCCCTCTAAGTGGTGGATAGAGAACAATAGAAGCGTTTTGCACCAAGACTAACATTCACCTTAACAATCCAGACATTGCGAATTATTTTTTCACAAATTTGTTGGAGCTATAATCTTTCTTTTTTCATTGAGATTTCTTGATTTTGGTTTAACATTAAAATCCCACCATAGTGTCACATTAATAAAAAAGTTGCTGTCATTAATATTGCTGTGTTGTGCATTTTGTATGTTAACATTTCACATTAAACACCCTTTGTATTAAAGTTGTTCAAAAACATTAAAAGGGTGTGCATAACATTGGTAAGATCAAAAATAAAAATGCTCACAGATTTTTTACATAACTTACATGGTTTAAAGGCACTGTACACGTTTGGTAATTACTCAAAATATATATTAGCATAAAAACTTACTTGGTAACGAGCAACAGAGAGCTGTGATAGTATAAAACATTGTGAGAAACGACTCCCTCTAAAGTTACGTAGTTTTTGAGAAAGAGGTAATTTCTCACTAAAATAATAAAAGACTTCTTGCAAGAAGCCTTTTATTCCTATCTGAAAGCACACAAATTTGTACAACAAGGGTGTTTTTTTCTTTCATCATTTTCTTGCAACTTCGATGACCAATTGAGCCCAAATTTTCACAGGCTTGTTATTTTATGCATATGTTGGGATACACCAAGTGAGAACACTGGTCTTTGACAATTACCAAATGTGTTCAGTGCCTTATTAAAGATAGTCATGGTGGAAAACTTCCCTTGAAATATTTGTGCCTGAAATGCTTTAGTTTTTTAGCAATGAGTAAAACACGATGACGCTCATGTTTGTCTACCATGTTGCAGAAGAATGAAACCATTTTGTCTCTGCTCAACTGTCGGAAATAGACTACCCAGTTAGAGGGGTCTATTAGTTTCGACCTTGTAAGTCCAAAACCTGATGTGTGAAAACAGTGAAAACATACAACATGGTTTTCACTTTTATCTTGTGACTCTGACGACCGATTGAGCTTAAACTTTCACAGGTTTGTTATTTTATGTTGGGTCACATAAGGTGTGGATACTGGTCTTTGACAATAGACTGCGCAAGTCCCGTGCATATTTGAACTTCCGTAACCATTGTGGTCCCAACCATGTGGAGTTTTACGTGGGCAGGATTTTGTTTTGTCAATTATTTTAGTTTAACACAGTATATGGCTATGAAAATTTTATATGATGTTGGGAAGTGATAAACAATATGAAAGTAAAACAAATTCAACAAAATAACAAAGAAAACCCAGAGAGTAAGACTTGACCTCCGTTTCCGGTTACTTGCAAAATTCTAAGAATGCTGCCCAACTGACGGGGGTGATATGCAAATAGGATTTCTAACAAAAAGCATCCTCGTCCCCGGTTTTAATTTTGTTTCAATGTTAACTTGAACAAATTATTTGTATTAGTTGTTATACACAAAATTGAAAATTTATATATAACAACTTGCTATGTTTTTTATTTATTTTCAAGATTTTTTTATAAATATAATTTAAAAAGAAGATTTGATTTCATAGAAAAATGTAGTCTTTGTTTTCTCGTTTTCAATATGTGCGAGAATTGCAGAGTTTATTGTTGATGTGCTTTAAAGACTGGCCCATGTCCCTGAAGTGAAATTAGTTGATGTTAACATGAAAGTAAAATTAAATCATTAATTACAAGACAAGTCACAAAAAGTTTAATAAGCCATCTTTATTCTGATCGAGAAATGGATAAGTACTGCAACAATACAGCATCCCATCCTATAAAAAGAAAAATATCCCAAAAGACAAAACAACAAAATTACATTAAAGGGTTGTTTTAAACATACTACTGTCACTAAACATGCAGTCTTAAGTAAATTTTGTTTAACCACAAACATAATTATTTACACACACACAATGACATTCAAACTGACAACCAAAGAGCTTAAGGTAAAATTTCATAATTGTTTCATTTTGATTGGTGACCGATGTTTTCAGTATTTAAATTTTCAAAGCCAAACATGTTTACCATCAATTTAAAATGTTTTAATGTTGATTCATGCACTAACAGGCATGATATTTGGCTATTTTAAAAATGTAGGAAAATTTGATCGAGTACAATGGTTGACCTACTCCACGTGGGTAAGGTTTTTATTGACTTTCAAGGCCATTAAATAAACTGCTCACAAAAAGTTAGGAAACTTTTTTTAATCGAGTATATTTTTATTATTTATTACTCTCTTTGTATATGTTATATATCAATGCAAAGCTGAAGTGTTCCTCTTTAAAATGATACCACATTTGCAATGATTACATGTTGCTGAATTTGGCTGCATGAATGACAATGAGGCAAAGTCACAAATCAAATGTGCCAAAATTACCGCTTGTTTGAATTACAGTGTCAATTTGTTTGTTCACACAGTAACACAAAATTGCTAATTTTGGCACATTTGATTTGTGACTTTGTCTCATTCTCATTAATGTGACCAAGTCCAGCAACATGTCATCATTGCACATTTGGTATCATTTTAAAGAAGAACACTTCAGCTTTCTAATGATAGGCAACATAATACAAGAGGGTAATAAATAATAAAAATATACATGATTAAAAAAAGTTTCCTAACTTTTTGTGAGCAGTTTATATATATTTTTTATTTTTCTGTTGAAATCAGATTGAAGTAGCAAGACTATCATGCCTGTATTAAGCAAAGAGGGGTTTTGAAGATGGTTGACAGTAGATAAGTGGAAGAAAATTGGAATACTAAGCAAAAATTGTGTGAGTACCAATCACAGGCATTTTTGGCTGATATTTCTGGCAAATAACCTGCCTCTGTTATCCAGGGAGCAATTCCATGAAGCTGACAACCACAAAGAATCGCTAAGCACAGAAAAATATTGCTTAGCAGAAACAGGTTACCAACCAAACTACCATGCTATGTACATTGCTTGTGACTGGTTCCTACAAATTTTCTGCTTGGCTTAAATATCTGCTAAGCGCCATTTTCTGCTGAATGGCTTTATGAAATAGGGGCCCAGAATGTCACCAAATATGGACATTACTTGTTACCGGCAAACATTTTGCTAAGGAAGAGATTTTTTTTCTGAAGAAAATTTGTCTGCTTTGTCAGCTTTATGACATGGTTTTCCAGCGATCAAAACACATCATTAAGATTACATTTAATGTGTAAAAAAATGATTATTTATTGGAATGTGTAATTTGTTGAAGAATTTTGAATTGTCTTAAGAGAAAATAAATGTGCCACAACAGTTTGAAATGATCGAAGTTAACGTTTCCAGGCTCTGTGTTTCTTATTGTACTACTGGTGGTCGCTAATTAATTATTCATTCTACAGGGGCAGTGCTTAAAGGCAAGGGTCATAGATTGGTTTTTGTCAATGTAACGCTGATTTATAGGCAAAACATAAAATAAAAATACAATAAAAGTCCCATGTGAAAGTTTCAGCTGAATACAGTGTGTTCTTGCTGAGAATACCGCGGTGACCAGAGCCATGACAGTCAGTGGGCCCTGGTCTCCGTTCAATCCCCCTGGAAAGAGAAGTAGAGGCAAACTTCACATAAACTTGGGCCTACTTGTTTGTTGCGCTTGCTACTATTATGGGTGGTCTCTCCGTCTTGCACCGGGTGTTTATTATTTTCATCAGAATGTTTGGCTGCCACCACGACCTCTAGTAAACCTGGCACCTCTACCTCGATCTGAAAATGAGTAGTTAGTCAAAGGTCAAAAGGTTAAAATTGAATACATCAGGGGGGAGCATGACAGGAAGCGTTTTTCCAAACATAGCCTTGGGCTCAGGGTTTGTCATCAATTTTGGAGCAATGTGCATTTATTTTGCCCGATGCTTCAACATCAAATGGAGCCTGAAGCCAGAGCCTGAAACCAGAGCCTGAAGCCAGAGCCTGAAGCCAGAGCCTGAAGCCAGAGCCTGACGCCAGAGCCTGACGCCAGAGCCTGAAGCCAGAGCCTGAAGCCAGAGCCTGAAGCCAGAGCCTGAAGTCAGAGCCTGAAGCTCAAGCTTGAGCCAGAGCCTGAAGCCAGAGCTAGAGCCTGAAGCCACAGCCAGAGACTGAAGCCAGAGCCAGAGACTGAAGCCAGGGCTGAGCCTGAAGCCAGAGCCTGAAGCCAGAGCCTGAAGCCAGAGCCTGAAGCCAGAGCCTGAAGCCAGAGCCTGAAGCCAGAGCCTGAAGCCAGAGCCTGAAGCCAGAGCCTGAAGCCAGAGCCTGAAGCCAGAGCCTGAAGCCAGAGCCTGAAGTCAGAGCCTGAAGCTCAAGCTTGAGCCAGAGCCTGAAGCCAGAGCTAGAGCCTGAAGCCACAGCCAGAGACTGAAGCCAGAGCCAGAGACTGAAGCCAGGGCTGAGCCTGAAGCCAGAGCCTGAAGCCAGAGCCTGAAGCCAGAGCCTGAAGCCAGAGCCTGAAGCCAGAGCCTGAAGCCAGAGCCTGAAGCCAGAGCCTGAAGCTCGAGCTTTAGCCAGAGCCTGAAGCCAGAGCGAGAGCCCGAGCCTGAAGACAGAGCAAGACCGAGAGCCAGAAGCCGAGCGCGCCTGGCGCCTGAGCCAGAGCCTGAAGCCTGCCCTGAAGCCTGACCTGAAGCCTGAGCCAGAGCTCTGTGTTAATTTATTGGTTTGTGTTACTACTTACTTCCACCAGGTCCAACACTTCCTCCACGCGGGAATGATCGCTGTATAAAGCGCCCTCTACTCCGAAAAGCCGTGCCGCCTCGCTGTTGGGGGCGCAGTTGTTGCTGCTGGGGCTGTGATTGGTTGGAGCCTGAAGAGTCCTGCCACACGATCCGCTTCGGCTTTGGTCGTTCACCTTGACCTAGTTACGAACAAATTCCCACAAATATTAACTTGGGAAAGTCACTGTGGTTTCTAATTAGTGGTTATCTCATAACCGTCTAAGACGTCAGTGTTTCTAACGGGATGAGCTCAAGGTGGCCCAGGCATTGGAATAAAAAGTGCACAAATATACAAATTCTACACATGACTATTGTTTTTATTGCTATAATAACTTCACTTTACATCTTCCAATCAGGGAGATTTTGTACAACAATCAGGGAGATATTTAGAATTACATTCAACATAATAGGGAAAAAGATCCAACAGTCAGACAGATTGTTAAATTTGTTCATCAGAACATGGAAGGATTGGTTTGTTTTTTCAACTTTCTGCAGAATCAGGGAGAGTTGGCAGCTCTACTGACCTGTTTCCGTGCTGGTGCCTGGCTCTGGATTCTCCCTCGACTCTGGAGTCTCTGAGCTGGAAGCTGCTTCGCTTGAATCCTCACCTTGCTGGACAAAGGAACTGTTCAGAGAGAATTTGGAAAAACAGCAAAAAAACCCATAACTACAATATCATAGTTCAATATACACATAGATTCAACCTTGTATTATGACGAAACAAGCTCAAACAGCGCCCTCACTGAGGTCATAAATGACCTATCATTGGCCGAGAGTTGTGCATGGCGCGTACATGCGTGCATATTTCCAATGTTTGACCTCAGCGATGGCGGCCAATGCAATACCATGATTCGCAATACAATGCGCCCTCTACAGTTTGTCCAGGAGAGGCCATTTGGAAAAAGGTTGACAAGTTTTTAGTCGTCCCCGTCACGCAAATCACGAGTATCGGCCCGCTACCCTAGCTTGTGCATGGGGGGGAACCCTGATACTAAATCACATAGATTCACACAATGGATTCCCTCATCTACCAGCGCTTCTATTTTCCTCACCTCTGTGACTCAAGACCTGTAGATTTATCCTCCCCAGTAGCCTCAGTAGCTGCAGGAGAGGCTGACTGCGGGACCTCACTGGGTAAAGTGTCAACCTCATCTTCCTGACCAGATGGTACCTGTAACTGCTGCTGCTGCAACTGCTGCTGCTGCTGCTGCTGTTGGCTAGCCTCGGTTGTCGCTGGTACAGAGCGAGATGTGTCTTGACTGCTTGCTGACGGCGATTCCTGGGCATGGCTAGATGGACTGGCTGTCAACGCCGTAGCTTTGGTGAAAAGATAAACAATGATTGAAAAATCAACAATGAATGAAAAATCACAATGTTATCGCTGAATGTACACAAAGTTTAATAAGACTATCTGCATGCGTTTGAGTCATTGAAACCATGGACGTGGACCTCGACATTTGATATTTGATTTGTTGTTGCATACAAAAGATGTAAAGGTCTGAAACAAAAGGTCTGAAACTAGGGTCCAAGTTTAAGGTGGTAATAATAATAATAATAATAATAATAACAACAACAATAATAATAAAACGCAGTTCTTATATAGTGCTTTATCACACCTGAGGGCGTCTCAAAGCGTTCATTATTTTTGTTCTACAAGGTATATCGAGCTATGTTCAATAAAAAGAACCAGTTATTTACGTAGCACCATGTAACAGTTTACAAGGTTCTGTGGCACAATCTGCAGCCAACCATACCAGAAAACACCGGAGTTAACCCCTTCTCTGAACCATAAATGTACTGGGTCCCCGTAGAACCATAGAGATAGGACCACGGAAGGAGTTCGAACCTCCCCGGCAGTAACAATAGTGATCAATGAGCCAAACGAACCCTTTGTGTAGCATGTGCAACGCCGCATTTTACACTGGTAAACTACAGCTCATTTGGGACCTGCGTTGAAGAATACTGTGTCATATTTTCTGACGTCATTTCGCTGCAAGATATTCCACAATAATGGAGTAGATATTTCGCATCAAATAAGACTTCATCGAATGCGCAGTCGAGTACAGTTCACCCTGGTTCATAAAGACGCACGCAATCGCGAAGATTTTAATGACAAGTTTCCGTCAATGTTTTGTTTTTGAAAATCAACCAAGGCTAAGAGAATATACACAAAAATCTTCAAAATTCATGCAAGAATTATGACTTTTGTTAAAACTGACATATATACAATTTTCATGGATTTTCTGAGTCAAAAAAGTGTGCATCTGGAAGGGAGTGAGTTTTTCTTGTTGAACATGTTAATTGATGATGTGGCCAACCTTAGCCAACTCCAAACCACAAATCCAAACATTTTAAGACTGTGAATATTCTTTTCCTGAAACGCTTTCATTCAGCAGAACTACTGGTTTGGGTTCTGCGCACGCCGATTACCCAAAATTCACTGCGCAGCTCTGCTATGGACAATTGGCTGACCGCAAGGTGGATGTTTGTGTCAGCAGTCACAATATGATTAGCATATGACTGCAAGGTATTTGCGGCGGTGATCATGTTTCCTCTGAAGTAAGAGAGTTGTAACTCCTTTCGTGGTCCTATCTCTATGGTAGAACATACTGTCTGTACCGACTTCACCAACAGGATATATAACAGATTTAACTACCCCTGTTGGTGGAGTTTAATCCCTACCTGGTGCATGAGTCTGTACTGACTTCACCAACAGGATATATAACAGATATAACTACCCCTGTTGGTGGAGTTTAATCCCTACATGGTGCATGAATCTGTACTGGCTTCACCAACAGGATATATAACAGATTTAACTACCCCTGTTGGTGGAGTTTAATCCCTACATGGTGCATGAATCTGTACTGGCTTCACCAACAGGATATATAACAGATTTAACTACCCCTGTTGGTGGAGTTTAATCCCTACATGGTGCATGAATCTGTACTGGCTTCACCAACAGGATATATAACAGATATGACTACCCCTGTTGGTGGAGTTTAATCCCTACCTGGTGCATGAGTCTGAAGGGGTGTGGTTGGAACACTGCGTCCGCCATCGTCATCTCCTCCGAGTAAATTGATGCGAGTATCGTCCATTCCCAAATCTTTAAGAAACCAAACGGTAAACAGATTTGAAATACAAAAAGCTATAATTTTAAAGTTACATATGGCCTTCTCACACAATCAACCTCCGATCCATGTCTAAATCCACATGTTTCTAATCCATGTTGACGTTGTCAAATTTCGAGACACTTCAATACTGCTCCATTTTCACACTACTCAACGCGACATCAGCCTTTATGCAACACTGTTTCAACCCGAATATTGTGAGATCGTTCCACACTACACTGGTGTTGGTACAACGGTATTGTTCTTTTGTGTATTGTGTTTGTCTTTCTTCTATGGTTGCCTTGCCAGTTAGTTTAGATTCTTTACATAGGTAGGGTTAGAGGCGTCTGCCTCCTGAAAAGATCAAAACATTACCGATGCCAGCAGGGATAGGCCTATGTAATTAGTAACTTTCAGTTCTCTTTTGGCGGGACAGACGTATCCCCATACTGTTGTTTGGGCCTTGGCCTGGTGACAAGTCTTGTTTCTCTATCCTTTTCTTTCCAATCTGTGCATTTTATAAAGTGCGTTTAGGCAGATAAAAATTAACCCAGAAGCGTTCACACTACGGCTTCCAACACGTGTCAGACTGAGGTGTTGAAAGAACACCTGAGCAATCCATCCTCATGAAGCAGAGCGTACTTACCTCAGCCTCGCTACCACGGGTAGCGCGCCGTTTGATACCTCTCGTCACTAACCCCTGGAATGGAAGCACTGAAAACCAATGCTGATTGGCTTGCCAAAAGTTACTGCTTTGCGCGCATGCTTGTTAAAAACATTCAATCGCTTGTAGGTCGCTTTTAGGGTGCTTAGTACGCGTGTGTCAAAATGCCATGTTTTTATATGGTCACCCTAAACTGCATACAGTTAGACGCATCAGAAGATCGAAAAAGAATGAGAGGGGGGGCCAGTGAATCTATGACTTGAAGCGTTTTTTGACAGCGCGCTCTGCGTAGTCTCTAACACAGAATGGATCAACCACAGGACTAATTAAAATATCCAATATATTTGGATATTTCAAAGTCACACTACCAGGGATTTTATGATCGAGCAAGGCATTCTGGGAAAACAAAAAATGGCGCAGCAAGATCGTACACCACTGGGAACGAGGTTGTACTTACCTCCCTGTGTAGCTAGCTGAGCTAATCCTGGTGGCGCGGACCGCGATGGCTCCGAGTCAGAACCACCGAAGTGAAATCTGCCTTGAAGAAGAGGAGAACTGTAACAACAGAAAAGGAAATAAAAATAATGCTGTTAGTTTGAGGCAATGTAAAAGTCAGGGATTTGCTCCAGAGCCTGAAAAATTATTCACTATTAATTATTCATTATTCACGCGAAATCCAGATACATTTTCAATACCAAAATAATACTACAGGTATGGTGTATAAACAAGGCCCAATTTTATAGAGTTGCTTACAGGCATTGAACACGTTTGGAAATTGTCAAATACCAGTGTTCTCACTTGGTGTATCCCAACATATGCATAAAATAACACACCTGTGAAAATTTGGGCTCAATTGGTCATCGAAGTTGCAAGAAAATGATGAAAGAAAAAACTCCCTTGTTGTACAAATTTGTGTGCTTTCAGATAGGAATAAAAACTTCTTGCAAGAAGTTTTTATTTTCTGCGTAAGTAGCACTATGAAATTGGGCCCAGTTCTTTACACTAGCAGCGTTTTCCCTGAAATCCACACCTTTTCCATCTTTCATTTTGGAAGCCAAATTGAGTAAAGATCAATAAAACAATTCAGAAAATGCTAGCCACCAAACTGTTTTGATCAATGCACGACGCACTGCTGTCAAATCTGTGCGCATACAACACACACATCGCGTACATGTCCAGTTAATGGTCGAGCAATTGGCCAGTCTCTGTCATCTCGCTACTTTGCGTGCACTACAATACATGCAAGAACCATAGAACGCTAGAGGGCGCTTCACAAATGTTCGTCAAAAGGCAGCATACGCCCTCTGTTGGTGAAATAATGCTAATGCATTAAGCGTTTGCAGTGACACATTTTTATGAATGTCTTGCTAACTAAGACTTCCTAAATGAGCATGTAAAGGAATTTCTTTCCGGCCTGATGAAAGAAGGAACGCGGGATTTATTTGGGAAAACTATGACAAAGCGAAATTTCAGCAATAGACCTTTTATCATGGTGCAGCCACCATATTAAATTTCCACCATTAAAATCAATGTAACCAAACAGAGGCTGGAAGGAGTAATAGTCTGGTTCCTTTTTGTAAGTGAATATCAGCATTAATTCCTGTTGTTGGATACAGGGAACATGACCAAGATGGCGGCAGCATGATAAAGGTCTATAGACCTTTCTATTGCAACGTCACAGCCCGAGATTTTGCCAACCGAGGTTGGAAAATTATGGAAAGGCAAAACAAAAATAGATAGCCACAGTTTGTAACAATGTTCACAAATATTCAAAAACAGTGTTGTTTGTTGGAAACAAAGCAACCAATCATGGGAGGTATTTTATTTAATTGAAAGTTTGCAGAAAATGTTGAATTTGGTCGCAACATCTGTTAACACGATTGAATGTTTAACTAGCATTCAGCCATCCATGCCAACCAGTCAGTTTGTTTATCAACAATGGAAAGGTCTATAGCCGGAAAACTGGCATCGCTAGTCTTTAGTTTGGGGGTAACGTCGAGGGAAAACTTACTTAATTGCCTCAGCAAAGCCATCAGTCCTCCTTGGCACAAAGAGGGTAGGGGTACTTGGTACCTGACGATCATCACCAAAGTCTTCAAAGGGTGCTCCAGCTCCAAGGAGCATTGGGGCCCTCCCTAGGGAGGCAAGGCGCTGTCTGGGGACGGCTACTTGCTGTGATGGAGATATAAAAAACAAATCACAATCAAGCTACACAGAGATGAGATTTTACCGGATGTGAACATTCCTGCAAATGGCTAGCAGGCCTGGGTTCCCTCGTTATGCTAGATCCGGAACCTCCTAGATGTTACAATTCAGGAGGTTTACAGACTCTGTGCATCACCAGAAATACAAAAACTTCAGGTTGGGACACAATGTGGACTATTTCTTTCTCCCTTTGCTTTACTTTTTTCAAGAGAACTTGAAGGCTCATGGAAATTTTGAATAAAACCGGAAAATCAATTTCTATTGACTTATTTTGATGTCACTCTTTGTAAACTGAATATTTTTAGTCCCCAGACTTGTTGTTTGGTATTTTTTTTTATAAAACCGAAATGAATGAATGAATGAAAAAAATCTGAAACAATCCTGAGAAATCAAATGCCTGAATACAATTTATTTGTGCTAAACATTGACGCTAAAGTTGTAGCCGAGGAGGGGTCCAGTACACCCCATTTGCTTTATTCATCGGTAATTTGAAAGGCAGGCTGCCAGATAAATTTGAAAGGCAGGCTGCCAGATAAATTTGAAAGGCAGGCTGCCAGATAAATTTGAAAGGCATGCTGCTAAATAAATTCCCCTTTTCTGTAGCTTCTACACTGCACACATCGGTAAAAAATATACCCATTGACCCCTTGAACCAACGTCACACGTAAAAATTATGGTAAACGTGTAAACGGTGCATCGCTGAAAATCCGCACTGCATAACACACAGGATTATTGTGAAGACGTCAGGTGAATTGGGTCAATAGCAAACACCTTTTCATTCCTGACATCATGAATAAAATTCTATTTTGGCGTGTCGTATGGCCGAGCGGTTTAGAGCATCAAATTCAAGTTCTGGTGGTTAAGTCATCAGGGTGTGGGTTCGAATCCCGGTCATGACACTTGTGTCCTTGGGCAAGACACTTAACTATAATTGCTTCTCTTCACCCAGGGGTATAAATGGGTACCTGCGAGGGTAGAGGTTGATATTGTGTTTGAAAAAGCCTTCGGAGCACCACGGCAGCCCAGGGCTGTATACTTCCCAGGGAGCTGAGAAAGATTAAAGGAATGGTTTTGGCCCAATGACCAGGGCACTAATGTAAAGCACATTGATACGTTATTGTAAAATGCGCTATATAAGAACTTGTTATTATTATTATTATTAAATGGAACCTACATGGAATGGAACCCGCTCAATGGGTGTCTCCTGGCCCTGAGAGGTGGGTACCTGATCCCCAGGGGGCTCCACCCGGAACTCTGGCATGGGTACCCTGAGAGATTGATGTTCCTCCATTGGTTGGGCATGATCATGCTGCTGCTGCTGCTGCTGCTGGTCTGTATTCCCTACTTCCATCTCGTGACTGTCTAAACCTTCTGGTTCATCATCCTCTGTTTGAAAAAAATAATAAGACAGTAACTTTATTTTATGTTTGTATTTTTTTATTTAAAGAGGAAGGGAAGTGTCAAATTTAATTTTGTGATGTACTCATTTTCCAATAGATAGAGTCCACATGTGAGTGGGATTTTTTTTTACAAGTCTCTAACCTCACGTTAAAATGGTGTAAAATGCCAATGTATTCAATACCCTTCCAGTGAAAAATTTGAAAACCCAATCCACATAGTGTCCCCGGCATGATTTGAACCAAGATCCTAGAGGTGGAAGGCAAGGAACGATACCACTTCGCCAATCCGATCACCCAAGTTAACAATATTTCTCAGAGATACAAAGACTTAATCATGCTCATCTTGCGCCTTCTTACCACTGATCTCAACTACTTCATCGTCGTCTTCATCATCCATGGTTTGATCGTCTCCATTATCTTCATTGTCATCCCCTTGATCCTCCATGGAGATTGCGTCCTCCCCTTCCTCATCATCTTCCATGTCATCAACTTCATCTTCTTCACCCTCCTGGAATATCGTTAATAAATAAGGGATAAACAAGAGTAGGCAATGAGGTCTTAACCGGCCATTTAAAACCGGAAAGGTCATGGCCGTACGATAAAGGACTGAGTCAAAGGCCAGGTCTTTTACCGCACAGCCACGACCCTGCAAGGTTTTAAACAGCCGCATAAGACCGAGTCACTACATTTAGATGCACGCCATCAACGACAGAAGTGTAGCTAGTTTTTCAAAACCTTGAGGTTGGGGCCTAATTTTCTTTATCAATAATGTTGAAAAATTCAGAAGTGTACAAATATCAAAATTACAATTGAATGATAAACAAACACATTATAAACCAGTTTAAATAGCATTTCCGTAAACTTTTTCGCTCAAGCAGCTGTTTGAAGCGTGCTGTATCGCCATACTGACCCCATATTCTAGATCTCCTTCAACGGGATACTCTGTGTAATCATCTTCCTCCTCATAATCTTCAGCTTCTTCCTCATCATCATCATCGTCGTCAACTCCTACATCGTCGTCGTCTCCTCGAGTAGGCTCCTCCTCATCACCTAGCTCCTCCTGTCAAAGCAGACAAGATAAATGGCTATCACTGAATATAGAGTTAGCCCTTTGCTAACTATACACAAACATGGAACTTTGCAGTTGCGGGAACTTTACAATTAACCATTTTGTTTTATATGAGATATCGCCTAACATCACAAGGCCGGACGGCCACTTCAAGGTGAGGGCTACACTTAACTGATTTAGGCTGTCGACCCAAATCAACTGTCACCAGGGGCACATTGCAACCTACTCCTGGGGCTGAAACAGGGTTACCCCCTTCACAGTCCGTAAGGATGTAGGCATGGGTATCGTCCACCAGGAGCTTGGCTGGTAGTGCATGCAGAATGCACTACCTTCCCAACTTTTTACGAAGCAATTATTGTTAAGTGCCTAGCGCAAGGGAACGAGTGTCATGAGCGGGATTCGAACTCACACTCTGCTGCTGACAATACCAGAGCTTTGGTTCGATGAACAAGACCGCTCGGCTACGACACGCTACAAACTGCCATGGACAAACAAACTTGTACAGTGTTCTTAAAATTTTCCCACAAAAAAAGGAGAAAATGGAAATTGGCAGATCCTCTAAGAAGCTGTATTGACATAATTCAACTGATGCCACGACAGGATATCTTGCTTGTGCCACTTCGGGAGTCAGAGATTCATGCCTGTTTTACTGCGCAGTGCGCATTTACACTGCGCGCATGTGTTACTCGCACACGATATCGGTACATGCAGTTTTGACTCCGAAAATGGCAAAATCATGGGCAGACAGTTGATCTCTTGATGCTCTTTACAGTTTACACAGTTTTAAGGTCCGCTAAAAATCAAGTATATAGACAATGTGACCTCTGACGTCATTCGAAAACCATAACATGATGCGCGCACATGTCGCCGGGCAAAACCTTTGTGTACTGACAGCCAGCTATAAAGGACACGCAATGTTACCATGAGTACGCGTCTTCTTGCCCGGTGGAAACATGACTTGGACAGTGTTTTGTCAACAGAGGGCGGTTTGAATGTAAACAGAGGTCACATCGTCTATAAACACACACCGATTGCATTCTTTATTAAAAAAGGATCAGGCAGATTGATTATTGGAATGTAAGATTGGGCCTTCTTGCTTGGATGTAACCACTCCGGATTTTCACAGTCATCTCCAAAACGCTACCACCATTTGAAATGAAATTTTCACAGGTTAGTTTTATTGTTTATATCTACATTTACTCTACTCTGCATAATATTCTACTCTGCGGCAGTAGAATAATAAGCAAGACAAGTTCTCATAGAACAAAATTTACCTAGCAAGTAGATTAAGAACTGAGAAGTCCCCCGAATTCCGAATATTCTACTCTGCGGCAGTAGAATAATAAGCAAGACAAGTTCTCAAAGAACAAAATCTACCTAGCAAGTAGATATACACATGGTGTTACCGCAACCAAACATATATTGATACCTCACCATACAATGCCTCAAATCCTATCTACATCTATAAAGGAATAAAACAATCGAATGGTTCAAAAAACCAAAGGTTTACGTTCTCTTTAAAAGAAAAGGACAAAATAATTAAAGGGATGAAATTAAGAGCTTACATCGTCATCGCTATCCACAACGATTACAACATCATCATCATCATCATCATCATCGTCATCCGCTTCCGTGTCTCCTTGCTCAAGCCCTTCTACATTCCTCTCTATTTCATCGGCAATCTGGTCGCCAGGGGACGCTTCATCCGAGAATCCCTCACCAGTAGAGGGCGCTTCAGCTACATTCCTTCCTTCGGTGGTCTCGGTGTCATCCTGGGTTGTCTCCTTCTCGCCAGCAGGGGGCGCTGCGAGTCCAGTGCCTGCATCGTCTTCACCAGCGGGGGGCGATATTGAAGGTTGGTGGGGTGCGGCAGCGGTGCTAGAAGGGGAAGGGGACTCCAATTGATCCAACTCGGCAATCAGTTGCTGTTAGAAAAAGAAAAAAAATCAAATGCAAATATTCAAGCCAAATGTAGACAAATTGGAACGTGTTCAAAAAAGGGTGTGTCGTATAATTTTTGGTAACACCTATTCTAGTTATAGAGATGCGTTAAGTGTGTACAAACTTTAAACCCTTGAAAATCGTAGAGACAAACTGTGACAAACAGAGATTTTGCTCTGTCAATCGAATCCCATCATATGTGTAAAAATTGGCTACCTCCCCAAAGAGGCCGTCAGTTTAATTTAAGACACATAAACAAATATGACCCACCCAAATGTCGAACTGTTCGTTACAAGCAAAGTGCAATCCCACGAATCGTCAGTCCTTTAAATTCCTTTTAAATTCCTTTTAATATAATCATGTGTGTATATTATATACTTGTGCCTTCTGGGTTTTTTCCCAGTGTATTTTTGACAATGTATATCCTATTGTTAATTTCTGTGTGATGTATTTTTAACATATTTGTTGTTTGCATGTGCAATTCAGTTTTTTAACTGCGATACATGTTTTTATAAACCATTTTTGAATTGAATTGAATTGAAAATCTTATCATAAAGTTACCCTTTTCTAAGATGTCATTTAAGTTCAAATGACTATGGCTCAAGCTATGGGTTTATCTTTTTAATGGTGTCCATGTTATGAGCAAAAGAGTGGAAACAAACTAGACATGATTGCATTTGTGCACAAATGCAGAGCTGTTTCGTTAATTTTTTTCAAATTAATCAAGTGAATATGAAAGTGTTGTAGTGTGTACATAATCAACTTAATAACACAATATTAAATGCGTTGTGAGATCGAATTCATTGTCTATTATATATCTTGTAAAACTGTACCTTTAAGATAATATAACCTGAGAAATGATGACGTCATGATGACGTCAAATATTTTTCAAACCAGTAATGACATATCAAGCCTGTTTTAAAAAAGAATTTGGATTAAGGCATGTTCTGTTAGCAATTTCTGAATAAAATCATAACAAATCGTGTGATGACGTCATCATAACGTCATTATCCAATTTACAAGAACTTACCAATATCTAACAACCTACCAAGTTTCAACATGATCGCACTAATACTTCGGGAGATATACGACTTCAAAAAGTGCACATTTAATGCCGCGTCACATGACCCCCGATGACGTCATTGATCTGAAATTTCACACACATGATTGCTGCCTGACGACCAACATGTGTGTAAAATTTGAAGTGATTGCACAAAACTTCACCACACACATCTTCCAAAAGTCCATTTTGAAGAGTTTTCAACCTGTTGCTAGAGGGCGCTGTTGCATTTTGTGACGTCATCACTATTTTTTTTTAACTGCCCACCCTTTCCAGACACTAACATCGTTAAAAGCAAGTTCATAACTTTTGCCACTTTTGAATTACGAGGGCACTTCCTGTTTCGACCGGAAGTAGAGGTCATGTGAGGTCACGCACGGAAAACAAAATGAAGACCTGATTTATCCCTACCCAATCCCGCAAACAGAAACCTACGGTCTCTGTGGCTGATTTGATATAGATTTTCAAATATTTAAAATTAATTAACTTTAAGGTGACGTCACGTGGCAGGTGATGACGTCATCATGACGGATTTGTTTTAGGACCTATCGCCCACTAATATCTTTCATCACTGAAAGTTTCATTGCAATTGCTCTTTAGGAACTATGTAAAAAAAGGCTTTGACTGAAACATACAAATAAAAAAAAAAATAAAAAAAAAACTTTAACGAAAACAAGAGCTGTTTCGCTCCACTAGCGAAACAGCTAATGATGGAAAAACAGTATCAAACATTTATCAAATTAATTTGTCATCAATGTCACAAAAAGAAGAAGTAAAGTCTGTCCCAAGCCACTATAATAATACTGAGTTCTTATAAAGCGCACATATCCCAGACAACACTAGATCAACACTATGGCTCATCAGGACGGTGTTTATATCCGGTTTCATTGGCATTCAACAACTTAGAATATTTCTATTCCCCTGGACAGGATGCCAGCCCATTGCAGGTTACTCCCCAGCTTTTGCTGGTACCCATTATGTACTCCTGGGTAGAGAGAAGCAATTATGATAAAGTGCCTTGCTCAAGGACACAAGTGTCGCGACTGACCAGACCGGGATTCGAACCCGCATTCTGTAAACTACAGAACTCGAGTCCACTGCCCTAGACCGCTCGGCCACGACACCCTGTTAATCTCAAAAATAACATTTGCTAAATTTTGTTTTTTTTCTTTCACTCCATCTCAATAATTGTATTGTGAACTTTCAATTCATTTCATTTTATTTTATTTTCCAGCAAACATTAACAAAAATCACACAATCAAAGGATCTAAAAGAACAGACAATACAATAGTTTTAAGAAGAATACAAAAAATGTGAAAATATTTAGCACAGTACTGAGCAACCCGGCTGGGCAGGCAGATACATGTATGAACAACCTCTAGTGGAGGGTGGTGCACTCAAACAGTTAGAAACAAAACAGAAAAACAAAAGAACCCTGGCAGGGTAAGCCAATAGAGCACTTTCAAAGTGGCTGACCATTTGGTTCTCAAAACTACTTGGACACTAAAAGACCAAACAAACCCTCCCCAGGAGGCATGTGCGTTGACCCACCATCAAGTCAAGCCGGGCCAACTCAAGAGAAAAAAGAGACCAAAACCCAAACAAACTAAACTTTATCAAACTGTACTGCTTACCGGTTGTGGAGTGACTCGCTGTCGTTTTTCCAGGGGGACAATCTCATCAGCATGTTCAGGATCTTCTTCTCCGTCTGACTCCTCCCTCTGGCGTTTGTTTCCCTGCTCCAGACGGCCAGATCTACTTGAGGGCCTCGGTGCCTCAATTGACTCTGGAGTTAAACGGTGTGTACAACATTGGTAAGGTTGAAAATGTTCACAGATTTGCACATAACTTACATGGTATAAAAAATGGTCATGGTGAAAAACTTCCCTTGAAATAGTTTTGCTTGAAATGCTATAGTTTTTAGGAAATGAGTAAAACAATTAGTCTTTATCACTGGTGATAAAATCTGATGTTTGAAACGGTGAAAATATATAATGGTTTTTTTACTGTTTTCTCATGACTCCGAAGATCGATTTAGCTTAAACTTTCACAGGTTTGATAATTCATATATGTTGGGTCACATCAAGTGTGGATACTGGTCTTTGACAATTACCAATGTTGTCAGTTTGCTTTAAACAGACCGAGGAAGTCAGATCAAGCAAGATTTTGCCGTGCGCAGCAAAGTGTGTATTTTAGCATTTCCATAAACTGGCTGCATAAGCCCAGTTCATACTTCACGCAAACAATCAGTATATGCTGTTTTTCCAACTGTGACGTGAGAAAAGTCGCTAAGCTTTCATGACGGGTTTGCTCCATTAGAAAAGTTAGGCTGTTTTATACTGCACTTTTGCTTCCCAAGTCTTTCCCCAGGGCATTAATAAGTAAACAAACTCCCCACTGAGTTAATCCTGATAAGACACTTAGCAATTAAGCTCCACTGGACCGGAAAGTGATTGTGTCCATTGCACTGATCTGATTAACAGCAAGGGTGTAAATCTGAGGGGATTAGGGTTAGTGCAAAAAAGGGTTTCTCAGCTGTTTCTTTATCAAATTGTTTCAGTTCAAAGTGGTATCAAGTTAACATTACATATGTATTAGTCTTCTTCAGTCTTTAATATCTCATACAATTGTTGTTCATTACTATTACTAACCAAGGTTCATTCCGGCAGCCCAACAGTGCCATAGCCAGGCCATTCTGATCAGGTTGTTCATATGATTAGAGCTGATAAGGATCTGTATCACTTGGGGTGCTCAGATTTGAAACTGCAGTTTACCAACCTGAGTGAGCCCATGGTTGACTCGGGTTCCTGGCTAATGAAAAAACCCTGTAATGTTTTGCAAATCATGTAAAGTGCGAACCAGGCTTTATGCGAGGCGGCAATAACAACATGAAGACAATTATTACCTTCAAAGTCCTCTTCTAGTGTTCCTCCAGGAGCATTCTGGATGAGCTCCATCGATGGTTCTTGGGACGGTTCAATCTCAGGCTCTGCAGCAATCAGTTCCATAACAGGCTCAACTGCTGCGGGGGCGACCCTGGGCTCCGCCCGCACCTCCTGTACGTTATCTGCCCTGACGAAGACCTCCTGCTGTTGTATGGGCTCTGCCCTGTCATCCTGCGTCGCATCTGGTCTGGTATCGGGCACTTGATGCTGGTAGTGAGATACAGCGGTCGGGGGATTCTGTTGGGTCGGGGTGACGGCCTGAATGGGCGTGGTGATGCCCATGGAGAGGATAATGGGTGTCTCTACCGACAGTGGCTCCTGGATTGCTGTCAATTCAATATGGAAAATGCGGTTTAATATCAGGACAATGACATAATATGCCTTGATAAGACCGGCACTCGATCCCACACTCTGCTGATCAGAAACACCAGAGCTTGAGTCCGCTCGGCCACGACACGCCACAAGTGGGGTTTTCCACAGAGTTGTAGAAAGTAGAAAAAGAGGGCAAAAAAAGTTTTGGACGTGATGCACACAATGGAGGTAGTTTCACCTGGCTGTCCCAAGATGCAATGGTGTGCATGCTGGGAGAAGTTGGCATTTGGTTAGCTCATGTCAGGGGCTCACCTGGATGAGCACATCGAGGTCGACCCGGGGAAGCTAATCGAACGTACCCGCAGTGTGCCCTACCCAGGAGATGCCATTTTTCAGAAAAGTGGCAGAGCTCGAGTTCGGTGCGCTAGACCGTGACACTCTATTTGAACTAACCTTGCTGTCTCTCCTGCTCCATGACGACCGTACTTGCTTCACTCTGTGTCTGGGGCATCACCGTTGCCATGGGCGTGGCTGACACACTCGCGGATGCACTGGTTACCGGGGTAACGGCAATGGGACGCACGCTGGCTGTCATCCTCTGCCCAGGGGGTACGGATAGCTTGGAGACAGTCGGCGCTGGTGAGGAGATGGGTTTGATGTTGGCCGTTGGTGGTGGCTCCTCACTTCTTGTGCTGCAGCATGAACACAATTCAAGATGGAAGAGAGGTACAACCGTTATATAATAAAACTAGAGGACGCACAAAACCTGGGGTGCGTTCCACTCAGGCTAACAATGCAAACGTTTGCCAACTACGCGTACGTTTTGAAAAGTGGAACGCGTTAAGTGCAAAAGGCGTTTGCACACGTTTGCGAAATTCAGCAAACGCTCTGATGAGGTGTTAGCTATGTTCACCAAATAAAAAATAATGGTAGAAAAAAGTGCAAAAGCAGTAACAAAGCAATGAACTTTAGACTAATGTAAACTAAATCTTGATGCAGTGAATGTAAGTTGTAAGGAAAATATTTAATTTTAATTTTAAAAGCAGACGACAGAACATGACCCAAACTCTGGAATAAACTTCCAAATCACATCAGGGACACAACATCCTTCAACACATTTTAGACACTTCTGAAAGCCCACTTGTTTCAGGAGGCCTACCATCAATGACTTATTTATTTCTTCTGTGCCTCAGCGCCTTCGAGCAATCCTTTTATTTAGGCGCTTTGTAAGTATTGTATGATTGATTGATTGGTAAGCAGAGCCGTGATATTGGGCCCAGAGAGTTTCTGGGAAGGGTCTTACAAGTTGAGTTCTATACCTTGGTCTTTCAGTGCCCATGGGTTGCTGAGGAGCCAGATGTTTGACTTGTAGCTGCTTCTGCTGGTCCTCAACTTGCTTTTCAAGCTCTTGAACCTGTCAACAGCAAAAAATTGTGTACACTTTAAATACTTAAAAATTTTTTTTACTAACCAACGTCTTCCTAACTATAGACCTTGTGACCCTTGTTTACAATAAGTGTGACCTTGTACATTCTTGGGCCTTTCTGGCAGGCTAGATACTGCACTGGTCATATGGGAAAGTTGACATTTTGAGTCATAATTTCCACATTAATCCAAGAGTTTTAAAAGTAGCAGCTGAATAAGTTTTGAGATGTGCCCCCTTTCATCATATCAAAAGTTGAAAAAAATTAGACAGTGCAATCTCCATAAAATGTAGGTTTTTATGTTTTCTTCCATTGAGCTGTGTACAAATCGTGCCTGCAGGAAGTCCAGGCTTGGTGGCTCTTTTGTAAACATGTGATGTCACAGGTCACATCGTCTATAGGATTTTAAAAACGCAAAAAGACGTTGTAAATGCCTACCAAGGTGAAAACCTGTATATCAACCAGGTCTGGAATTACACGGAGGCCACGGCCGTTGTTGCCCCTGTTCTAGGCCTTGGTGCCCCTTCAAAAGTTTCCCCTACACTTTAAGATTTTCCACTGGAATTGCCCTTGGCAAAATGAAAATGGCCTTGCCCTTTTGAAGATGAAATTTTAGGCCTGATGAACAATAACGTTAGTGTCTTTCTTAGTACTCTCGTTACTAGTGGCATCAGATGGAAATCTTGGCAACATTTTTCCATCCCTCTTTTCCCCTTCCCCCAACCCATCCCTTTCCCTTCAACTGTGGTAGGATGGCTCTGTAGAGGTGCTGGTCACCTGTTCCATCTTGCCACTCACTGGCAATTTGTTGTAACTTTTTAAATATTTTTATGTCATGTTTGTTATTATACCATATCCTTTATATTTTTGTATCTTTTATTTCCCTGTATTTGTTTCTTGTATTGTTGTGCCAGTGAAGAAACGTGTAATAAAATAAAAATAAATAAAATAAACATATATCACATTAAAGAGAATTATGTACTATTTCAAACAATATACTGTAAGGCAGTAACTAATGAAATGACAAGGAACTGGTCCTGCTGGCCAGTCACTAAAATAGGGAAAACCTTGGGCCCAATTTCATAGAGCTGCTTAAGCAGAAAACATTCCTTAACAAATTCCTGCTAAGTAAAAATGAGCAGGAAACCAGTCACAAATGGTACACGTGAAATGGTATTTTTGCCGGTAACCTTATTCTACTAAGCATAATTTTGTTATGCTTAGCAACTTATTGTGCTTAAGCAGCTCTATGAAATTGGGCCCTGATGAATGTTTATTGTAGTGCAGCAATAAGGCATGCAACCGTAGTTTGTCAAAACCAAAAAAGAGGAAAGTGCCTGGCACAGCAATACTTTGTACTCTGTTTTTCATTCGATTTTCTATGGCACAGCTGAAAAAAACAAAACACTAGGAAATCAGCTGATGACCTGACAAGTTGCTTACCTCAGTATAGTGTCACATGGGGCAAGTTTCATAAAGCTGCTTATTAAAGCAGAAAATATTACTTAAAGGTATCGTACACATTTGGTAATGACTCAAAACAAATATTAGCATAAAAACTTACTTGGTAACAAGCATCGGAGAGCTGTTGATAGTATAAAACATTGTAGGAAACGACTCCCTCTGAAGTAACGTAGTTTTTGAGAAAGAGGTAATTTCTCACTAAAATAATGAAAACTTCTTGCAAGAAGTTTTTATTCCTATCTGAAAGCACACAAATGTGTACAAGGGTGTTTTTTCTTTCATCATTTTCTTGCAACTTGGATGACCAATTGAGCCCAAATTTTCATAGGCTTGTTATTTTATGCATATGTTGGGATACACCAAGTGAGAACACTGGTCTTTGACAATTTCCAAACGTGTTCAGTGCCTTTAAAGCAGAAAATATTGCTTAAAGAATTCTGTTTAGTAAAAAATAAGCAGGGCACCAGTCAAAAGCTGTGCACATAACATGGTATTTTGGCTGGTAACCCTTTTTGAGCTTAAGCAGCTCTAAACACTTGTTATGTATTGTGACCAGTCAGGCAGATGTTGGTGAAATCCTTTTTGGATGAAACTGGTTCATAAGGTTTACATAATGTAGCTTATCAAATCTTGCAAGCAGTTTCAAGTGTGTTGGGGGGGGGGGAGGGGAGGGGGCGGCATGTTCCCATAAAAACTGAGCCAATGTCAACAAAGCTTTACCCTTGATTGAAGTTCCACTTTCTGCTGTTGTTGTTTCTGCTGTTCCTCCTTCTGGATTGTTTGAAGCTTCTCCTAAAATAAACACAGGTGGAAATTTGTTTAATTTTTTTTCTCCAGAATATTTAACTCTTTTCCAAAAAGACAATTTACCAGGAAACTGTACTTCAGCATTTCAATCCCTCATAAGAAGAACACATGATCATTGTGTGATTATTTTCACATCTCAGTATTTGTGCAGCAAAGAGAAGCAGGTTGGGATTGGATGCAGAGGTGCCCCGCCTACCCAAGAATTGCCCCGCCTATCCTAAGAAGTGCCCCGCCTACCCCCAAAAGTGCCTCACCTACTCAAAAAAGTGCCCCGCCTACCCTAGGAAGTGCCCAGCCTACCCCAAGAAGTGCCTCGCCTACTCCAAAAAGTGCCCCGCCTATCCTAAGAAGTGCCCCACCAACCCTAAGAAGTGCCCCGCCTACCCCAAGAAGTGCCACGCGTACCCCAAGAAGTGCCCCAAGTACCCCAAGAAGTGCCCCGTCTTATTATTATTATTATCTATCCCACAAAGTACCCAGGCCACCTCAAGAAGTGCCCCGCCTATCCTAAGAAGTGCCTCACCTACCCCAAGAAGTGCCCCGCGTACCCCAAGAAGTGCCCCGCGTACCCCAAGAAGTGCCCCGCCTACCCCAAGAACAAGAAGTGCCTCGCCTAACCCAAGAATTGCCCCGCCTACTCCAAGAAGTGCCTCGCCTACTCCAAAAAGTGCCCCGCCTATCCTAAGAAGTGCCTCACCTACCCCAAGAAGTGCCCCGCGTACCCAAAGAAGTGCCCTGCCTACCCCAAGAACAAGAAGTGCCTCGCCTACCCCAAGAAGTGCCCCGCCTACTCCAAGAAGTGCCTCGCCTACTCCAAAAAGTGCCCCGCCTACCCGAAGAAGTGCCCCGCCTACCCCAAGAAGTGCCACGCACACCCCAAGAAGTGCCCCGCCTACCCCAAGAAGTGCCTCGTCTATCCCACGAAGTACCCCGGCCACCTCAAGAAGTGCCAATTTTGTTGTGTTATAATAATATGACGTTCTTATAGAGCTAATTTCAGTTCTGGGAGAACTCTCAATGCGCTTTACATACATTATTACCCCTGGTCACTGGGCCTTAAATCATTCCTTAAACCATCTCAGCTCCCTGGGGAGTATACAGCCTGTGCAACATTAATGCGCTACTCGGCTAAATCAATCACAAGAACCATCTCTGCCCTCACAGGTACCCATTTACCCCTGGGTGGAGAGAAGCTTATGGTTAAGTGTCTTGCTCAAGGACACAAGTGTCACGACCGGGATTCGAACCCACACTCTGCTGATCAAACACCAGAGCTTGAATCCGGCGCTCTTAACCGCTCGGCCACGTTGACGTTGTACAAGAAAGGTTCCGTGAAATATCTCTGCCTAAAATGCTATCGTTTCTGAGAAACTAGTAAGACAATAGTTTTTATCACACGCGATAATTTGAAAAAACAGAAAACACATGAGGTCTCTTTTCACTATTTTCTCGTGATCTCGATGACCAATTAAGCTCAAACTTTCACAGGTTTGTTTGTTCATGCATATGTTGAATCACAACAAATGCGGACACTGATTTTGAGCTGTTACCAAAAGTGTACAATATGTTTTGTTAGCTGATTCAACTGGCAACGGTGACATTGTCATGAGTTTTGTTCTGTTGTTATAGGAGACTGCACGTCAACATCAATTATGACACAAGTTTCAAGTCATTACAAAGGAGTTATGGCCGTTCAAGGTATACCATGCTCAATATGTGGCAGAGGGTGGCCCCTGAAATGTTCCCATACAGTAACACACTCTTTTCCTCTTAGTGTGTCGTGGCCGAGCGGATAAGAACGCCGAACTCAAGCTCTGGTGTTTCTGATCAGCAGAGTGTGGGTTCGAATCCCAGTCATGACACTTGTGTCCTTAAGCAAGACACTTAACCACATGCTTCGTCCTTCGGATGGGACGTTAAGCCATAGGTCCTGTGTGTTGTGTGATGCACGTAAAAGAACCCAGTGCACGTAAAGAGAAGGGGTTCGCCCCGGTGTTCCTGGTTTTATTGCGCCACAGCACCTTGTAAACCATCACATGGTGCTACGCATAGGAATTGGTCTCATAGAACAACACGTAACTCCACTTACCTTGTAGGAAAAATACTGAGCGCTTTGAGACACCCATCGGGAGTATAACGCGCTATATAAGAACTGCGTATTATTATTATTACAGAAGAACCCCACTTAATCTTCTAAAGAATTCCTGAGGTTCCCAGAACACAAAGAGGAAAAAATAGGGGGGGGGGGTTACACCATGCCACATATCCAGCAGCAAATGATTCAAGGTTGTCACTGGTTTCCCAATTATTAAAGGTATCGTACATGTTTGGTAATGACTCAAAATATATATTAGCATAAAAACTGACTTGGTAACGAGCAACAGAGAGCTGTTGATAGTATAAAACATTGTGAGAAACGACTCCCTCTGAAGTAACGTAGTTTTTGAGAAAGAGGTAATTTCTCACTAAAATAATAAAAGACTTATTGCAAGAAGCCTTTTATTCCTATCTGAAAGCACACAAATTTGTACAACAAGGGTGTTTTTTCTTTAATCATTTTCTTGTTACTTCGATGACCAATTGAGCCCAAATTTTCACAGGCTTATTATTTTATGCATATGTTGGGATACACCAAGTGAGAACACTGGTCTGTGACAATTACCAAATGTGTGCGATGCCTTTAAAGGCATCGTACACGTTTGGTAGTGACTTTGATTATTAATTTGATAGATGTTAAATTTGCATCGGGGATAAAGAATATTATATTATATCTGATAATTAATGTTAATAAAAACTTACTTGGTAAGAAGTACAACAGCTTTGGATAGTGAAATGCATTTTGAGAAACTTTTCGCTTCAAAGTACTGCGGTTATGGAAAAAGATATCACTCTTTATCCCCCAAAACATTTGAATCTGAGAAGCATTATGCGTAACGCTTCTCAGAGTGTGTGTTCTTCCTGCGTGGACATAACCGCTCCAGATTTTTGGCAATATATAAAAAACGCTTCCACCTTTTGAAATGAAATTTTCACAGGTTAGTTTTAAGGTATATATCTACAACTATATAGGTTTAAAACAAACAATAGGCTCCAAATACCAAACGTGTACGATGCCTTTAAACTTGAACCGGTGACACAATCGTTCTTTGTGTGCAATATCTGCACGTCGGTAGCAATAAATTTATTGCAATAAAGAGTTATGGCCACTCACGACTTTCATTATTCTAGATCAATAAACTGAAACAGGTGACACAATCGTTCTTTGTGTGCAATATCTGCACGTCGGTAGCAATAAATTTATTGCAATAAGGAGTTATGGCCACTCACGACTTTCATTATTCTAGATCAATAAACTGAAACAGGTGACACAATCGTTCTTTGTGTGCAATAAATTTCTGCATGTTGGTAGCAATAAATTTATTGCAATAAGGAGTTATGGCCACTCACGGCTTTCATCATTCTAGATCAATAAACTGGGACCAGTGACATAATCATGAGTTGTATTCTTGTGTAAGAATCTGCAGGTTGGCGTGTCGTGGCGAAGCGATTAAAAGAGCACCGGACTCAAGCTCTGGTGTTTCTGATCAGCAGAGTGTGGGTTTCGAGTCTCGGTCGTATCCTTGAGCAAGATGCTTTACCATAATTGCTTTGTCCTTCGAATGGGACATTAAGCCATGGGTCCCGTGTACTAGGATTGGTAGTGCACGAACACTTATCGATGAAGAGTAGGAGGTTAACCCCTGGTGTTTCTGGTTCACATGGCGAGCACCCTTGTTTACAGTTTTCCTCAGGTTTGTGAGCTACAGTGATTAAATTCACTTATGAGGCATCCCTTGTTTCATTACCAGAAATATAAAATATTAATAATTTCCAGACAGTAGTAGATCAGTAGGCCTTATTCACAGACAAAAAGCCCTTAAACCTAGCTGCACATGTAATTATGCAATTACTCAATATTGATTAAAAGGATGAATAGGTTCAGGTAATAATGAATAGGCGTTCATTAAATCAATGTTGTGCCATTTTCTAGTTGGGGGGCGGGGGAATTGGACCAGTAGGTCTAATCCTTAGACAAAACACACCTTGCACCTGCAGCAGAATGTGCAATATTTTCTTTCTATTTCACTTCTGTTTGCTTCAGTTTTAAAATGAAGATAACAGTGTACATAATTAAATTGTTTTTTACAGAAAATAATTTGTAGAGTATTATCTCTGTATTGTTGTGTGAATGAAACTTTTCTTTTAAATCCACCGAGAAAATCATCCACGCATGAACTGTTACAGTACTGGCATTGTTTGGGGCTTAGAAGCGTAGGTTCTCTAAAAGTGGCACAAAGTGGATTTCATGCGCTTGTGGTTAATTAAACATAGTTCTTGATTGACAAAAGCAAAAACGACAAGACAAAGGGTATTCTAAAGCCAATACTATAATCTTGAAGTTGGAATAAACATCTGTAGCAAATATTGGACATTTTTTGGCGAAGATGGCGCGTTTCACTTGCATCATTTTTTTGGGGACACCCTGTATCAATAGCTTGTGCAAATCTCCCGATATTGAAAATGAGAAAACAAGTCGAATGAAGACTTATGAAATTTTCTTATGAAATTATATTTATACAAAATTCATGAAAATAACAACACCCAAAGCAATTTGTTGCAAATACAATTTAAATTTTTGTATAATACAAATAATTTGTTTTCAATTAACGTTGAAACAAATTAAAAATTGAGATGAGGATTGCTCATTTATTTTTTTAAAAACCCCATGTGCGAATCACACCCTAATTTGTGCAACCATTACATAGGTTTAATGATAACATGAACGTCAGTTGGGCAAATTCTATGTTTTTGCAGCGGGTACCCCAACGATTTAATAGATGTTAATTTTGCATCGGGGATAAAGAATATTATTTGTTTTTACCCTTACATCGATGTGTATTAAGCACTGTATACTCGGTACTTTCCCAAGTTCTGTGAAAACAAATCCACAGGCAAATCACTTGGGTGGGATTCGAACCCACGACCTTTGCATTGCTAGAGCAATCCCACCGAATCCCACCAAATCCCACCCTAGTGATTTCAGCGTGAAACCAGGCTTTCTACTTGTTCTCACCCATACACTCTTGCATTGCTGAGATGTAGAACAAAGAGCCATTCAAACAGCTTTATTCCACATACTGCATCTCTTTGGGAACTCCTTGGCTGGTGCATGTTTCCCTCCATCCTACAATCTAGACTGTTTTAAGAGGAATATCAATTCCTACCTTCAGCTCCCCTGAGTTATTTTCATCTCAAATGTTTTCTTCTTGTAGTCCCTTACCAAGAGTGGCTTTTAAGCCTTGTTTGGGGCGAACTTGCATAACAAAGAAAGAAAGAAAAAGTAAAGATGCGACACTCCTTCATTATATAAGAAGAGGTCTTCCTGACCTGTTTGTCCTTGGCTTGTTTGAGGTCCTTCTCCAGTTGCTGAACTCTCTCCTGTAGCGTCTTCTTATCAGCCTGTAGCGTCTTCTTATCAGCCTCTAGCTGCCCTTCACTCTCTGTTTGAATAGACTCCATTGCAGTCATCTCTCCCTTCATCTCGTCCACTACGGTCTGCAGTTTCGTCTTCTCTTCTTTCAGATTACTAAGCTCACCTGGGCGAACACACATTTCATACAAATACCGACTGTTTTGAGTGCTATAGTTAAAAAACTACGACGTCCTAGGTGATCCATGGAGTGTTCTATTTTGCCTCGGGGGGGGGGGGGGGGGAACAGACCAGTCTCTTGAGATCACAAAGGAAGCCGTAGTTTCAACAGTGACACGAGTAAAACAGTCTAAAGTTATTTTTATAAACCCCGTACATATATTGTGCCTAGATGTCTGGGTACCAAGAAGCTACTGTTACTATGGTTTTATTACATTGGTTGCCATGGGTATAGTATATAGGTTGCTATGGGTATAGTACATTGGTTGCTATGGGTTTAGTATCTTGGTTGCTATGGATGTAGTATATTGGTTGCTATGGGTGAAATACACTAATAGCTATGGGTATAGTACATTGGTTGCAATGGGTATACAACATTGGTTGCTATGGGTATAGCACAACGTGCTTGGGCAGCTTTCTGGTCCCAAGCATCCTATCTTTATCAATATAGGACTCCTATATTAATCAATATAGGACTCCTATATTAATCAATATAGGACATTAAAGCAAAACAAAGTATAATATGGGACGCGTGTTCAACCAATCAAATGACAATGATCTATACGTGCGGTTGTGCGGTATATAACAATAACTATTTAAGACAATGAAATCAAAAGGCAAAGAAGTAGAACGTGACAGACAACTCCATATACTTACTGGTGAGCTGGGCACATTTACGTCTGATTCCTTCTATGAGTTTCTTGTTCTTCTCTTCCCGTTCATCCTTCTCTGCAAGTTTGGTCTGAAGATGACAACAAATTCACACATTAGTCTCCATTTCAAAAAGTTGCACATCAATTAAATATCAAGTAATAAACCACCAGGGGGAACTGATTGGGTTATTTAAACAAACTAATTTTGGGTTGAACAAAGAGACCGCCAACATAGGACTAGATAGCTCAGTTGGTAGAGCGCCGGCCCATTAATCCGGAGGTCGAAGGTTCAAGTCCCGCTCCAGTCAATTTCTCTTTGTTCAACACAAAATTATTTAAAATAGATAGTTCATCAGACCCAAGCTCTGGTGTTGTCAGCAGCAGATTGTGGGTTCGAATCCCGGTCTTGACACTTGTGCCCTTTTAGCAAGGCACTTATCTTGTAAATTACAAGACTTGAGTCCACCGCCCTAGACCACCTTCGCCCGAAATGGATCAATTCCAACAACAGAGGGTGTCATTATCATTGGTTCGATTTCTAGCTTCAGCTACTACAGTCAGTCGTCAGCCGCGATGAATTCAGAACGAAAAGCGTGCCCTCTGTCGGGTTATCACATTACGAGTATGAGATAGTAATGTCTTGGAGCCACAACACCCCATAGATGACTTGGCTTAAACTTAAACCAAGATCATAGGAGTGCTTTCGTAGAGACCAAGGTGCAACAACTAGCAATGTTTAATTAATAACTTGCAGGTAAACTTTGTTTGAACTTAAGTCAAAACCATCGGAGTGCATTCTATCATAAAGAAAGGAGGTCTCTGTGATTCTACATGGATTAATTGTCAATTCAACCTCCAAGCAACTCCAGCGATGAGAGGCTAATGTAGAGACTGAGATGCAACAATTAGCAATGTTTAATTGATGACTTGCAGGTGCATTTGTTTGAACTTAAAGACCAGGGTTCTGCCCAGGATTTCTTTAGTGCCGGAAAAAAGTTTTTCCTGGTACGGTCAAGTCAATTTCCTTTCGATCGTGCACGGAGTGATTACACACGTGCGCCCTGCAGCTGTGCCTTGAATGTAGGCCTCCATAGTGCACGCACGCCTTTACCGCCATGGGAAAACAAGTTACAGCATCTATAGCATGGTGCTTACTCTGCAATTCATTTTCCGTTGTTTTAAACGCTATAGAATAGGGTACGCAACATGATGAAACTGGTATCATGTTATACCAAGCGTAAAGCTATAATCAGCGTGACTGGAAACCATTGCGAAATCAATGCGAGTTTCGTTGGACATAATGTATACCGTACAGGCAGGAGGGATGCTCGATCCTGGATCATTAAAATAGACTCAAACCAAAGAAGTAGGCTTATCAAAACTTTGGATGAAGCTTTTACTGGTAAATAATTTTTTTTACACGATGTTCAAAATATTTGGTAGGAAATGGGCAAAAAAAGAAAGGAAAATGTGTGGTGGTCGAAAACAAAATAATTCTGCTCGTGGTGGTCGGGGAGTCATGAGTGCCGGTTGGGTTTTCCGGCACCGACCACCGTGGGCAGAACCCTGAAAGACCTACTTGAACAAGTGATCTTTGCTGAAATTCATTTAAAATATTTTCAATCAATAAAGAAATAGAGTTCCCATGAGATTAAACAGATTTTAATTATGTAAAAAACAGTAATTTTTGAATACCCTTCTCCGGTGCTTTTCAGAAAGATACCGGAAAAGCCCTGTTATGTCATCACTCATGTTACGTCATATGTGGGAGCTCTGTTTTGTATAGCCACATTGTTGCAGCATGGAGGTAAAACAAAGCAACATCCCACACATGACATCAAAGTATTGTCATTTTTATGCACACCGTCAACTGCAGAAGTGTTTACAGTTTTTCAAAACCTTGAGGTTGGGGCCTAATTTTGTGATTGATAGTTACGAAAAATTCTGAAGTGTACAAATATTAAAACTACATTTAAATGATAAACATATTGTAAACAAGTTTAAAGGGTCTGTATACGTTTGGTAATGACTCTGAAATTTAATGGCAATAAAAACTTACTTGGTAAGTTAGTGCAGCAGCTTTGGATAGTATAATGCATTTTGAGAAACTTTTCACTTCGGAGTACTGCGGTTATTGAAAAAGATATCACTCTTTATCCCAACAAATTTGAATCTGAGAAGCGTTTCTGCAGTAACGTTTCTCAGATTGTGTATTCCAATTGCAGATTATTCTTCCTGTGTGGACATAACCGCTCCAGATTTGCGGCAATATCTCAAAAACGCTACCAACTTTTGAAATGAAATTTTCACAGATTAGTTTTAAGGTATATATCTACAACTATATAGGAGTGAAACAACCAGTGGGTTCCAATTACCAAACGTATACAATTCCTTTGAATGGCATTCCCGTTAAATTGTTTTCCACTTAAGTAGCTGTTTAAGTCAAGACCATCGGAGTGCATTATATCATAAAGAAAGGAGGTCTCTGTGATTCTACATTGATTAATTGTCGATTTAACCTCCAAGCAACTCCGGTGATGCGAGGCTACTGCAGAGACCAAGGTTCAACAATTAACAATTTGTACTCGATGACTTAAACTGACTTGGTTTTAACTTGAGCCATGACCATAATGCAGTACAACAGGAAGGACAGATAAGTTGTTTGGCCACCAAGCCCAGCATGTGCTTGACATTTCACCACAAACCACCACGCCCACTTCACACCGACTTCAAAAGCCCATTGATTTTTAATTTGCTTAAATTGCTGCAGGGAGGATATTGACAATTTCATTTGCTTTCATCCTTCAAAGGCAGGTGCGCAAAATATGAAGGGAAAATATAATTGGCGAGAAACTCTGCAGCCAAAAAATATCAATATCATTAATTATACTTTTCATTTTCCTTGTTGAATACTTTGCAACATTTTTGTATGCAAGTTCACGCCAAACAAGGCTAAAAGCCACTATTGGTAAGGGGCAATAAGAAAAAATATTTCTGATGAAAAGGTAGGGATTGATATTCCTCTTAAAACAGTCTAGATTGTACATATGACATGGTATTTTGGCTGGTAACCTTATTCTGGTAAGCAAAATTTGTTATGCTTAGCTACTTCCAAGTCAGATGATGTGTACATGTATACACCCAAAGGTTATCTGGACTGGCCTCTGGCGTACTTTTTAACGCCTGGAACAACTTCAGAGCACCCTCGAAATCCCAGGCATAAGTGGTTAACTTTGAATAAATCAAACCGTTTAAAGAGGAAGGCAAATGTCAAACTCAATTTTGTGATGTACTCATTTTCCAATAGATAGTGTCCTCATGTGACTGGGGAAAAAATTACAAGTCTCTAACCTCACGTTAAAAGGGTGTAAATTGACATTGTACTCTATACCCAGTGCAAAATTGGTCAACAACCAAAACATCTGATGACATCAAACTTAGAAAAATGGGTCTCTACATTTGTGTAAGGGGATGTTTTGGTTCATGTTTTGATTTTCATGTATGTTTTTAAATCATCCATGTTGTTTTGTTTTTTTAATTCTCTAACGTTTATCTTTTCTATGGTTAATATTTGTTACTCTTATTAATATTGTAAAAATAAAACTTAATTCAGCCTCCTTAATGCTGTGATGTTTTTATTTCTGAAATAAACCAAACAGTAATAATAATTACTGACTTTTTTAGATCGAAAATTTGAAGCATTACGTCACTGGATTTGAACAACTAATTGGTCTTTACATTCCAAGGAGGGATATTTCATCAGTCAAAATGTCAAATTGTTTTTATTAAATATCATTGAAAGTCAGGAATGAACCAAAACATCCCCGTACAAAAGTGTACAGACCAATTTTTCTCAGAATGATGTCATTGGATGTTTTGGATGTTGACAAAATTTGTGCACTGGAAGGGTTTCAAATACAATGGTTATTTACACCATTTAAATGTGAGGTTAGAGACTTGTAATTTTTTCCCCAGTCACATGAGGACTCTATCTATTGAAAAATGAGTACATCACACAATTTAGTTTGACATTTCCCTTCCTCTACTGTGGTTTGAGAAACTACAGAGCTCTGTAGATGTAGTTGTCCCTTTCTTCTCAGGGTGAGTGGAGAAATGTCCTCGGGTTTCTTAGCTGTAATTAAGAATCCAGGGTGTGCCGATCAATAAATGAAAAACACCTCGCATCAACCTTGCAGATATAAGGCATTCATTATGGGTAAGGTACGAATAACTACAATATCGATTGTCAACGCTTCCACAGCTATTAGGGTGATCTGTGTTGAATATGACCCCACTTAATTTGTGTTCCAAAGCAAGACTGCAACCAAATATAAGTTCTTGTCAATTTGATATCGCGCCCACAGTTACATCAATTGTGGAGAGAAGTTAACGTAAAGCATTGTCCATGTGTGCACGTTGCATTGATAAAGTAGAACAGTTGTCTAAGTTAAGAGTTTTGTGGATGAAACTGAGGGGGACAGGACAAACACAAGTACGTATTGAAAAGGACGGCCAAGAGCTTCCCAAGTACAAGACTGCTGATCTGTTCCATCAAACACTTGCTGTACATGTCTTGAAAGAAAATAGTTGCCATCCATCAGCTTTGACATTCTCTGTGCCTTTTGAGACTAAAATTACTGGACATCTGTTTTGCCGAGTTATGGATATGAGACTTGCAATGGTTTCAGTGGCTGCATTGGTCTTTCTGATGGTCAGCCAGACCGCAGTCAACGCCAAGTTGCTGGGATGTCCCCATGGCTGGTGGCATTTTGGTCAGTCTTGTTACAAGTTCATCCGAGACGCTGAACTGAACTGGTACGAGGCCAGAAAGGCCTGTCTGGAAATTGGAAGTGACCTCATTGTACCAAACAGCGAAGCAGAGAGTGACTTTATACATAAAATGATGCACACCCTTAACCCTACTAAGGAATCTCCTCATAATGCTTGGCTTGGATGCACACACAGGGATGGGGATGGCGGACAATGGAAGTGCAATGATAACCAGATTACCTACAGCCACATGAAAAATAGAAATATTACCGGTAACGGATGCTTCAATTTTGGCTATGGTAATAAAAAATGGGGCTTTGTTGCTTGTGAGGTATTATTGCTCGTCTTTTGTGAAAAGAAAAGTTCCATGAATCATCTGCATTGCTTTGCAATCACCACAGACCACGCCCAGCCCAAGTGTCTGCTCGGACACGCCTTTAAGGAAACCATCATCCAACACCCATTGCAGTGCTGCTTGGCATGCGCCAGGGATCCCAGCTGCAGCTCCTTCAACCTTTCGGGGAAGGCATGCCAACTCAACAATGTCACCATTTCACAGGTTGAAGGGGAAAAGAAGTTCAAGGATAACTGTGTTTATTATGAATACGAGTAACACATCTCATCTAAGACTGGAAACTCAACAAACATGAAGCCGTACATTTGGAAAGTGTTTGTTTGCACAAATTAGCAGGAAACCAGTCACAAACGGTACATAAGACATGGTATTTCAGCTGGTGACCTTATTCTGGTAAGCAAAATTGTTTTATGCTTAGCTACTTCAAGGCGGATGATGTGTATACACGCCAAAGTTTTCTGAACTGGCCTCTGGAGTACAGTTTTTAACGCCTAGAGCAACTTCAAAGCACCCTCTACATTTTGGCATAAACAATATTCAAATTATTGCCCTAACAGTACCAGTGATTACGTACAATCTCTTTAACCACTTAACACCAGGGCCCAATTTCTGCTTAACGGTAAGCAAATTTTCGTGCTAACTGTAGCAGAAAAATTTGCGTGTTCATAAACGTATTTCACAGGTTAGCAGGAAAATTAGGCGGCCATCTTGCAGGTTCACCATGGATTTGCATTGTTACGTCATTCATTTTCATACAGTAAGCACCGGAAGGTTAGCATGCCTTGTCGTGTGCTTACCGTAATTTTCGGATTATAAACCGCGGTTTATACGTTGATTTTGACCTTTTTTTGAACTCCTGCGGTTTATGCGCCGGGCGGCTTATATGCCGACTTATTAATATTGAAGAAAGAAAAAAAATAGCGTACATTTTTTTAAGAAAGATCGTTTGTAAAATATTCTAAAAACAAATACAAAACAGACAGGAAAAATCATACACCGCCAAACTCACTCTGAAAATTCTTAAAAAAAAACCATTTTAATGCACCACCAACCTTGTCCGCCGTTACAAGGCCTTGCCTCGTTTTTATTCCTAGATGAATGGGTCACAAAAAGTCCCATTTTTTTACTCCATAGTTTTTTAAGGAAATCTGTCTGTTCAACAAGACCGTTTTTTTGTCCATATTTATGAACACTTTGAACATCAAAATGATGTTAGTCCAGCGGCTTTTGAAAATAATTGTCATCCTCGGACCCATCATATAATCCGTAATGTCTCACAATATAGTGGGGTCGATCACAAGGCACGATCGTGAGTACGAGATAGCTGCAAAAGAAATATAGTCGGGTTGCCCTTCCACACAGAGAAAAATCACACGCTAAACGTCATTGCAAAATGGCTTACTTCTGGGTACCGGCTGCCATAGTAAATGCGTGTACAGACATCGTTCTGAATAATAAACGCACGCCGGAGATGGGTGCATGCTTTTTAGAGCAGACTTTGATACGACTCGTGTGTGCTGCCGCTGCCAACTCACACAGCTTCAAGCGGCCCATGTAAGCAATAATTGCAGGTTTTGGAGAAGAAAATTGTTTTGATTGTTTTAAGGGAAATAAATACACATTATAATTAGGAGTTTACAATGAGTTTTTTCTTTATTTTTCTCTTATTTCAAGGAAAAATTTAATAATTATAATATATAAATTTATGCCGGTCGGAGTTTGTTAACTTTTAATTCGATCCCCGGTCATTTAAAGCTGGGGCCGGTCAGGACCGACCGGCGCCGACCGTGGTAACTACAACGTTGCAGTTGTCACAATAATGATACAAATAAAAAAGAAATATGCCCACTTGCTGTAGACCATCCTAATAGACCATTACAAAAACGATCAATGGTGTTAACTTTAATACATTTTGACTTTATTGCGACGCAACTCGCACTTTGTGGCGACGTACAATGACTGATGTGCCGCCCGCCAGTGACTGCACATCGCCACAAAGGACCGCAAATACGCACGGCCTCTCTCCTGTATGCGCTCGCGACTGCGGTTTATATGCTGACACCTAAATCTTATTTTTTATTTTTTGGGGCATTGCGGTTTATACGCCGGGCGGCTTATAATCCGAAAATTACGGTACTGTTAGCAGTGCTATGAAATGGAAACTCGCCCAGTAAGCACAAAATCGGCCGTTAAGCAGCTCTATGAAATTGGGCCCAGGTGATGTGTATACACATACAAATTTTCAAGGACATGGTTATGTTCTTGGGATCCTGCCAGTTGACATGTATACACACCCAGAATGTTTTTGAGGGACAAAGGGTACTGGAGTTTGTGCTCAAAATTTCCCCTTAACTGGGAATTATTGTGTAATCCCCAATTCCAGACCTTTGTCCTTTTGTCTGAAAATGAGGATCATGACAAACTGATAGGCTGTCATGATTGTTGTTCAATGTACTCGGCATGGGAGGTAAATGTAAGTCCGAGATTCCAGCAAGCCACGGCCGATTATTGACCACCCAAGGGTCTGACCGATTCATGGTGAACAAAAATCAAAACAACATTTTCTCGAAAGGAAACGCAAGAAATCATGGTGCATTTGATTAGAACATGCACTGTCTTCAGTTTGATTTACTCATGGTTTCATTGTGACAACAATAATCTCAAAAACATTTTTTTGCTCCGAGGTTTCGGAAATTAATCCCAGAGGCTCAGGAAAAATCTTTGGAAATCCCAGACATAAGTGGTTAACTTTGATTAAATAAAATTGCTTAATTGACTGTAGTTTTGGAAACTAAAGAGCTCTGTATATGCAGTCATCCCTTTCTTCTCAGGGTGAGTGGAGAAATGTCCTCGGGTTTCTCAGCTATAATTAAGAATCCAGGGTGTGTCGATCAATAAATGGAAAAAACCTTGTATCAACCATGAAGATATAAGGCATTCATTAGGGCTAAGGTACAAATAACTACATCTCAAACATAAATCTCCAACACCCCTTTTGACATAAGTGGCTCTTCGTGAAAATTGTGACATTTTTGTACAGGGATGTTTTGGTTCATTCCTGACTTTCAATGATATGCAACCAAAACGGTCTCGAACTTGACATTTTGTCTGACGAAATATTCCTCCTTGGAATGTAAAGACCCATTAGTTGTTGAACTCCAATGACATCGTGTTTCAAATTTCACTAAGAAAAAGTGGGGAATTAACCAAAACATCCCCGTACAAAAATGTACAGACCCATTTTTCTCAGAATGATGTCATCGGAGGGCGTGTCGTGACCGAGCGGTTAAGAGCACCGGACTCAAGCTCTTGTGTTTCTGATCAGCAGAGTGTGGGTTTGGAGTCCCGGTCATGACACTTGTATCCTTGAGCAAGATACTTTACCATAATTGCTTTGTCCTTCGGATGGGACGTAAAGCCGTTGGTCCCGTGTACTAGGATTGGTAGTGCACGTAAAAGAACCCAGAACACTTATCATGGAAGAGTAGGGGTTAACCCCTGGTGTTTCTGGTTCACATAGCAAGCACCCTTGTTTACAGGTTTCCTCAGGCTTGCGAGCTACAGTGGTTAACTTTACTTATGAGGCATCCTTGGTTTCATGACCAGAAATAATGTGGTATATTGTATCAACCTTGCCTAGACCACGTTCGCATCATATCACCCACTTGTGATATTACCGATGGCTTTGATTGGTAAATCAAACATCGATTCTCTAACTACTCTCTGCAACCTTAGAATATTCCTTGATAATAACTTGACGAGGACATCTCCTGGCCAATTTCGCGCACAACTCTGCTGCGCAAACACAAATCCTGCAAGGAGTAGTTATCACCAAGGCTCAATTTCATAGAGCTGCTTAAACAGAAAATATTGCTTAACAATTTTCTGCTTAGCATTAATGAGCAGGATACCAGTCACAAATGGTACATGTGAAATGGTATTTTGGTTGGTAACCTTTACTCTGGTAAGCATAATTTTGTTGTGCTTGGCTAATTTTTGTGCTTAAAGGAACGTTACAGAACTGGTAATTAAAATTTTCTTTATGATCACAGATTTACATAAAACTTACACGGTCTAATGATGATGATAGTAGAAAACATCCCTATAAATATTTCCGTCTGAAATGCCATATTTGATGAGAAATAAATAAAACTAATTTCCGATTGGAGTTTATCGCTCATGAGCGTTTTATTCATGCATTGTATAACACATGCAAATGTGTTATCGGTTTTTCACTATTTTCTCGTGACCCAGATGGCCGATCGATCTCAAACTTCTACAGGTTTGTCAGTTTATGTATATGGTGGATTATATAAAGTGCTTACACTGCCAGTTAGCAAAAACCAATTCTGTAATGTTCCTTTAAGCAGCTCTATGAAATTTGGGCCCAGTTCAAACAACATGCAATGTAAATGCTTGTGAATGGCTCCCTGCCAATTTCTGCTTAGCAATTAAGACAATTTCTGGTAAGCATAATTTTGTAGTGCTTAACTAGTTTTAGTGCTTAAGCAGTTCTATGAAATTGGGCCCGGATCAGCAATGACTGGTATCTTTGTGCCACACATCTTATTGGAAATTGCGTTTTGGGTGTTTGTTGTCTTTTATGTAAGAAGATTGGGAAATATTTTGTGACACACATCTCTTTAAAGGTATCGTACACGTTTGGTAATGACTCAAAACAAATATTAGCATAAAAACTTACTTGTAAACGAGCAACGGAAAGCTGTTGATAGTATAAAACATTGTGAGAAACGACTCCCTCTGAAGTAACGTAGTTTTTGAGAAAGAGGTAATTTCTCACTAAAATAATAAAAACTTCTTGCAAGAAGTTTTTATTCCTATCTGAAAGCACACAATTGTACAACAAGGGTGTTTTTTCTTTCATTTATTTTCTTGCAACTTCAATGACCAATTGAGCCCAAATTTTCACAGGCTTGTTATTTTATGCATATGTTGGGATACACCAAGTGAGAACACTGGTCTTAAACAATTTCCAAACGTGTTCAGTGCCTTTAAATTAATATTCATAAATACCCCAGACAGTTTCGCTACTCCTATTGGTGGAGAGCACGTCACGTGGGGGTGTTTAAACGGATGATAATGCACGGCCAAGAGTGTTTATAACCGGCTGGGCTTCGCGTATTGGACGCGCAAGCTCCGCCAATTTACTTACGCGGAACGCAATACATGGCTATAGTTCCCGCGCGTAGCCTAATCTTTTTGTACACGTGCGTACACACAACCCAACGCGCACAAAAACAAAATTTTACAAAAGTTTTTGAAAATGTACAAACTTCGATGTCAGAGATTGTCTTTTTACCAACGATTTTCCTTATTCTTTCACTTTTTAACAAAAAGGCATTTATGAATGGGAATAAATGAGTAGTGACTCGTTTTTAAACGGCCGTTTAAAAACTTGCAGGGTCGTGGCCGTGCAATAAAGGCCCTCGCCTTCGGCTCGGGCCTTTATCGCACGGCCACGACCCTGCCGGTTTTAAACGGCCGTTTAAGAACTCGTCGCCACTCTTTTATTCCCTTATTCTCAAAATATACGATCTTTCTCTTGATTTGAAAGTAATAGAATTTGGTTATAGTAATTTTTTTTCCATTTCATCGTTCAAAAGCATTTCTTATGACAGAAACCTCTGAGAAGACCTAAATTAATTGAAGAACGTACGTAAAAGTCAGTTTTTGAAGAACGCATACAAACTACATGAAACTAAAGTATTTGAAAAAACAGAATCGTGCACACGTAAAACTCAATATGGATGGGACCAACTTGGTCCCGGAAAGTTGAATACGGGCGAGACTTGCACAGTCTATACATTGCCACTCTACATGGATCGGTGTTGACAATTTTTAAATTTTTTTATGTCATATTATTAAGTTATAAATATTGAAGAAAAAACCCCCCAAAACATTATTTTTGCTGATATTTTAATGTATTCTACGGTGGTTGTTGTGGCACTAACTATTGTCCATGTTATTTGCACATTTTTTTTAGCACCGTACAAAAGTGTGAATCTAAAATGTTTAAACACTTTCCATTCTTTGAATTACTTTTCAAATATTAAGAATGTTCATAAAGTAATGTAGACTTACCTTAATTTCCTCTGAAGCTTCTTTCAATGCCTTGTTCTCCTGGAAATGGAAACATTTAATATCAAATCAAATAATTAGATATGACACAGCAGAAAAGTTTATTTTGGTTTGAGGGAGCGTCTCAAAAGTTGTGTACGTTCTCGGGACAAAAGAACATTCCCGTGGACACACGCTCGCCATCCATTGGACAGCCAGATCGTTCCGCTGGACCGCATCATTGTGCCGAAGTACGGGGAGCAATCCTATACACGAGTGACTACGCGCATTAGTATTTTGAGTGTTCTGCCAGATGAACAGAACGGTCCACAAGCACGCACTGGATTAAATATCTGATCCAATTGGAACTTTTCTACCATTCCGATTTTTTGAGTTGCTCACTTACACTCACCGATGTGTGAGAAGCACTGTATTCTCGGAAGAGTGATGAAATAAATAAAATTGAATCAAATTAAATTGAATTGAATACTGAATTTTCATTGTTGATTTGTTAAGAATGTTACTTTCATATATTTCATGGCTAAATTTGACTTTTCCAACAACATGATATAATTTGTATAGCCATAAGCTACTTTAAACTTAAGTATTTGAAGAAACAAAATCACACACACGTAAAACTCAGAATGGTTAAATTTGAATACGTGCAAGACTTGCATTCGTCTTTTGATACAAATTATGGACAGATGGAAATCTAAGATTTACGCCTGGGGGCACAATTTCATAGAGCTGCTTAAGCAGAAAACATTGCTTAAGAATGTTCTGCTAAGCAAAGATAATCAGGATATCAGTCAGAGATTGTACATGTGACAGGGTCAGTTGGCTGGTAACCTTATTCTGGTAAGCATCATTTGGTTGTGTTTAGCTACACTTTGTGCTTAAAGGGAGGATACACCTTTGGTAATTACTCAAACAATTAATGACCATAAAAACTTACTTGGTAAAGAGCACTGGAGAGCTGTTGATATTATAAATCATTGTTAGAAATACCCCCCTTTGAAGAAATAGTTTTTGAAATCTTTTTCTATAACCGCAGTACTTCAAGTAAAAAGTTTCTCAAAATGCATTATACTATCAAAAGCTGCTGTACTTCTTACCAAGTAAGTTTTTATTGCCATTAATTTTCAGAGTCATTACCAAACGTATACAGACTCTTTATGCAACTCTATGAAATTGGAGCCGGAATGGATCTTCTTCATAATTACCTCATTAGCTTTAGTCAATGCCTCCTCCAGCTCCTTAACCTTAGCGTCCGTCTCAGCGTTGGGCTGGCCTAGCTGCTCCTTCTCAGCATCCACCTTAGCCTGTAACTCCTCGTATTGTGATTTGTAACGTCGGCCAATCTTCTTCACCTTATAGGGGAAGGGGGAGAAGACAATAGACCATTATCATGGTGCGGCCATCTTGATTTTCTCACATTCAAATCAATGTAACCAAACCGAGGCTGGAAGGAGAAATAGTCTGGCTCCTATTTGTACAATGAATATTAGCATTCATTACTGTTACTGGATACAGGGAACATGACCAAGATGGTGGCAGCATGATAAGGGGTCTATAATGAACATAGTCTTATTAATTGATTGATTGAAGTATAAAAACTAGGTCTACACTTCATGCGAATTGCCAAAAGAGAAGCCTCTAACCTCACAATAAAATGGTGTAAATAGCCAATGCATACGATAACCTTCTGGGGCAAAATTTGTCAACATCCAAAATATCCGATGATATCATTCTGAAAAAAAAAGGGGTCTGTACATTTTTGGTTCATACCTGACTTTCAATGATATTCAATCAAAACAGCCTCAAATTTGACATTTTGTCTGACGAAATATTCCTCCTTGGAATGTAAGGACCCATAAGTTGTTGAAATCCAATGACGCCGTGTTTCAAATTCACTCTGAAAAAGTCAGGAATGAACCAAAACATCCCCAGACAAAATGTACAGACCCATTTTTCTCAGAATGATGTCATCGGATGTTTTGGATGTTGAAAAATTTTGCACTAATAATAATAATAATAATATCGAAGTCTTATATAGCGCACGTATCTACCAAACAAGGTACTCAAGGCGCTTAGTATATACTTTTTAAACAGAAAGATGGGTTATTGAAGTTATGAATTATGAGACCCAATTATGTAGCACTGAAAGGGTATCAAATACAATGGCAATTTACACCATTTTAACGTGAGGTTAGAGACTTGTAATTTTTTCCCACTCACATGAGGACTCTATATATTGGAAAATGAGTACATCACAAAATTGAATTTGACATTTCCCTTCCCTCTTTAACACCATCATCCCTTCGCAACTTATTCGCTGCAAGATTTAGTTGATCACACAAAACATGGGCACTTTCTGCAACTTTTTTGTTAGCCCTACCAATCCTGTATAATACCTTTAACTTTCATGCAAAGAAAAAAAGAAAAGAAGGGATTATGGGGGGAGGGAATAGAACCAAGGCTACATAAATAGGCGTGAATGTTTACCCACCTGTTGTATTGTATTCTTCTTTTCATTAATTTCAGTGGTCTTTGTCGTGTTCTCCATTTTCAATTTGTGAATCTCCTCGCTGAAAATAATAAACATCAAACACCAAACCAATCAACACATGTTCATTAGGTGAGAAAAAACCCCAACATAAAGCCAGATATCCGTTCCTTGGCGGCTTGCGCCACCACAACAATCTGAAATCTTTTAGAACGATTTTAGTGTCATGACAGTGGAAAACTGTTAAGGCCGATGAATACTTGCTGCGACTGCGCGCACACATTCGACAATGCGAATTCGATCATACATGTACTTCATCAAAATAAAAAAATACATACACATTAAATTTGCGTTCGCGTTCAGAAACGCACACATTTACTTGTGTTCATATTTTTGTGCAGTGCAAGGATCTTTTCATAATTGATTGTTTTAGCCTTGCATTCCTTCCAATCTTTACTAGGTACAGATTTTCTTAATTTCCTTCCATGAAGTCACTGCCCGAGTGGTCTAGTTCACCTGACCCAAGCTCTGGTGTTGTCAGCAGCATAGTGTGGGTTCGAATCCCGGTCGTGACACTTGTGCCCTTGAGTAAGGTACTTAACCATAATTGCTTCGTAAAGTTGGGAAGGTAGTGCATGCAAGGCTCCTAGTGGATGATACCCATGCCTACATCCTTATGGACTGTGAAGGAGGCAACCCTGTTTCAGCCCCCAGGAGTAGGTGGCAACGTGCCCCTGGTGACAGTTGATTTGGGTCAACAGCCCAAATCAGTTAAGTGTAGCCCTCACCTTGAAGTGGCCGTCCGGCCTTGTGAGTTGGGCGATATCTCATAAAAAAAAAAATAAAAAAAAAAAAAAAAAATCTAGCTATTCTTTCAAACTTCTGTTATACACATTTGGAAAAAGGTGCACAGTTTTCATCTTCTCTAATCAGGTTTGCCATCGTTCACTGATACTGATTTTTTTCATTTTCTAAAAGTTTGAACGCAGAAGCGCAATATGATTACGCACTGCACTTTCGTTTACACACTGCGCGCTGTGATCATTGGGTGCGTGTGCTGCATACGCAGTGAATACGCAGCGGGTATGAACCGGCCTTTATTATCTACCCCGTTGGTAACTCATTGCGTCACACACGCGTGTATCCGCTGCACGCCCAAAGTTTTTTACTACTTTTCCGGCTCCAAAGCGGGCATGCGTTTTGTGTCTAATATTCCCAATAATCACCCATTTCATCGTTCAAGATTTCTCAGGAAAAAAACCATTTAATTCTGAGAAGATCTTAGTCTTTGAAGATCGTTTGTAAAATCAGAGTCCAGTTATTGAACTTTTCATCTCTGTGACTTTGAGAAGCAAGGTTATCGTGACGATGCAACGACATCAAACCTATCATATATCAAACGTAATTTCCACCAAATCTTTCATGTACAAATCATGGTAGACAGTGAAGTAATACATGACTCTTCTTTTTATCAATGTTTATATTTAAAAAAACACAATTTGATATGCACAATTTGATATAAGTCCAGTTTTATTAGTACTCACTTCAGTTTGCTCTGCTCAAGCCTCATCTCTGCCCTGAAACACAGAAACATAAATGTTCAAACGTTTTGCCAAAAGAAACTAGGGGGGGGGGGGCACAAACTTTCTCACTAAGAATTTGCACAAGTTCTTGTTTTTTTCACTCTCCTTTTTAAAGGGGCACTGACGTCGTGATCATAGTCTGCTTGTGGCTGGACATGGAAACATGAACTCTCACCCCAGTTACTACACGCATGCGCGTTACCCGTCACATCCCAGTCTGGCCACAGACTCGCTGTATCATGTCGACAGTGCCCCTTTAAACTACGCATGCGCGTTACCTGTCACATCACAGTCTGGCCACAGACTCGCTGTATCATGTCGACAGTGCCCCTTTAAACTACGCATGCGCGTTACCTGTCACATCACAGTCTGGCCACAGACTCGCTGTATCATGTCGACAGTGCCCCTTTAAACTACGCATGCGCGTTACCTGTCACATCACAGTCTGGCCACAGACTCGCTGTATTATGTCGACAGTGCCCCTTTAAACTACGCATGCGCGTTACCCGTCACATCCCAGTCTGGCCACAGACTCGCTGTATCATGTCGACAGTGCCCCTTTAAACTACGCATGCGCGTTACCTGTTACATCACAGTCTGGCCACAGACTCGCTGTATCATGTCGACCGTGCCCCTTTAAACTAGAAAAAATTGAGGTGAACTTCTTTTTTCCCCTGCAAGGTAAGTGTTCTGGTTTTTTTTTAAGTACACGTGCACTATATTTTATTATTTGGTTTTTACCCATACACCGATGTGTGTAAAGCACTGTATACCCAGTACTTAGCCAGAGCCCTGTGAAAAGAAATTCAAAGGCATATTACTTGGGTGGGATTCGAACCCACGACCTTTGCCATTCTAGAGTGGATGTCTTACCACCAGACTACCGAGATTGCTCGATAGCTAGAGGCAGTTCGAATCCTAACAACACGCTATATTATAAATATCCCGGTGCATGCAGCATAACATGACTTAAAGGAAAAACCAGTTGTATAAACTTGGTGCCTTGACTGACAAGGTCGGAATTCGAACCACCGTTATGAAAATAAAATGTCCTTGTGTAATGCATTTAAATATATTGATAACATTTGGGATAGTTAACACTATATTTTGGTTCTTATCATCATCATCATCATCCGGCGGCGTCGTTAGCTATGTGTTCAAACGCCTCCTCAAGACACTTCTGTTCCATGAACCATCCCAACTTGCTCTTCATTTTGTTTTTCTTGGCTTGTCGTTGTTTTTGTTCTTGTTCTTTTGTTTCCCTCCCTTTGTTAGGCGCTCTGTTGTTTGTATAGCACCAGGCGACTACAAGTTTCTTCCAATCACTGCCATCTTGGGCAAGTCTTGCTATTTGTTCTGCTCGCAGCATGCCTTCACTATCTGCGTTCAATAGATTTTAAGAAATGATGTACGTTGGCTTCCTGATCTTCTTTTCCCATAGGTTGGTGTATATAGGGCGTATATCTTGACAGGTTCAATAGTTGGCATTCGGAGTCTGTGCCCAAGAAGCTTGAGATGCCGAGTTCTTACACTCTCCACACGTGGGTTAAACGGCGTGTCGTTGCTGAGCGGATAAGAGCACCAGACTCAAGCTGTGGTGTTTCTGCTCAGCAGAGTGTGGGTTTGAGTCCCGGTCGTGACACTTGTGTCCTTAAGCAAGACACTTAACCATTATCGGGACGTAAAGCCTTAGGTCCCGTGTGTTTTGTAATGCATGTTAAAGAACCCAGTGCACTTTTAGTAAAGAGAAGGGGTTCGCCCCGGTGTTCCTGGTTTGATTGACTGCATATTGCGCCACAGCACCTTGTAAACCATGACATGGTGATATGTAAAGGAAAAAGATCTCATACTTCAAAAACGTAGCTCCACATACCTTGCAGGAAAAATACTGAATGTTGGAGCGCCATGACATGACATGACTAGAGTCGTTTGCACTATAACTTCTGTAACGTGTGTCACTAAACATTGGTCCTTGCGCGAACTTAACCCAAGTTTGCCTGGTGACAAGAGGCAAGTTAGACAAAAATAATATGTTGTGTAACTGAATTAAACAACCATGGACAAGAAATAAAAGTTAACTTACTGTAAATTGGCTAAGTCAGTATTGAGCTTGGTGTTTTCCGTTCTGTAATGGTCATCAAGGGAAATAAACACACAAACAACAATTAAATATAACGCCATCTCAAATGGAAATCTAGATGTTTGCTCACAATGGCTTTCATCATCGGCGTGTCTTGGCCGAGCGGTTAAGAGCACCGGACTCAAGCTCTGGTGTTTCTGATCAGCGGAGTGTGGGTTTGAGTCCCGGTCATGGCACTTGTGTCCTTAAGTGAGACACTTAACCATTATTGCTTCGTTCTTCGGATGGGACGTAAAGCCATAAGTCATTTGCGTTGTGTAATGCACGTAAAAGAACCCAATGCACTTATCGTTAAGAGAAGGGCTTTGCCCCAGTGTTTCTGGCAGTGGCTGCTGAATGCGCCGCAGCACCTTGTAAACCATTAGAAGGTGCTACAAATTATGGGTCTCATAATACCAAAACTAGCTCTGCTTATCCTGTTGAAAAACAAATAATGAGCACATTGATACGCCCCTGGGGATGTGATAAAGCACTATATAAGAACCAAGTATTATTATTATGAACGTAATTTCACAAATCAATAAGAAAAATCCTGAAAATTCACCGGCCCTGGTTAAATTAATGAAGCGTGTCGTGGTGTGTCGCGGTTTAGCTCATCGGACTCAAGTTCTGGTTGATGAGTCATCAGGGTGTGGGTTCGAAAAACCCGGTCAAGACACTTGTGTCCTTGAACAAGACACTTAACTATAATTGCTTCTCATCACCCAGTGGGTAAATGGGTACCTGTGAGGGCAGAGATGGTTCTTGTGATTGATTTAGCTTAGTGCGCTACATACTTGGCAGCACAGGCTGTATACTCCCCAGGGAGCTGAGATGGTTTAAGGAATGAAATATATGGCCCATGGATCAGGGGTAATAAAGTTTGAAGCACAATGATCATTCTTTGGAATTGCGCTATATAAGAGTCATTATTAATATTATATTACCTTGTTGTGGTAAGCTGCGCATTCAGTCTCGAAATTTCGGCTCTGTTTGAAAAAAATATATGTAAACAATTACTATAGTTACTATATAGTTTTCTGAGGTAGACATAAAGAACCAAATCATCATATCAGTGCAAAAATATTGTATCTCCTAAAATCGCACTTACGTTACTTGCGAATTACATGTGCACTTGTGGAATAAAGAAAAATAGCACTTCTGCATCCTATATGCAACATGGCCGAAACACAGAAGTGCTACATTTTTAGAGTTAATTGAAGTAGCATCAATATCTTACTTGTGTCTGAGGTTTTCTTCCCGCAGGTTCCCGATGACCTTTTTGTTAGCGTCTTTCTCAGCACTGTGTGATTCAGATAAGAAAAAAACCCACGCAAACTTAAATGTAATACTGGTGTAAATACGGGTGATGCAAGTTACAGTGCACCACCAACTGTTTGCCCTGTGAGAGGCAATATTTCACAGTGCACTTGGGAAAAAGTCTATATCCTGTGCAACTTAAAGGCACTGAACACGTTTGGTTATTGTCAAAGACCAGTGTTCTCACTTGGTGTATCCCAACATATGCATAAAATAACAAGCCTGTGAAAATTTGGGCTCAATTGGTCATCAAAGTTGCAAGAAAATGATGAAAGCAAAAACACCCTTGTTGTACAAATTTGTGTGCTTTCAGATATGGGAATAAAAAGATCTTGCAAGAAGTTTTTATTATTTTAGTGAGAAATTACCTCTTTCTCAAAACTACGTTACTTCAGAGGGAGTCGTTTCCTACAATGTTTTATACTATTAACAGCTCCCTGTTGCTTGTTACCAAGTAAGTTTTTATGCTAAAATTTGTTTTGAGTCATTACCAAACGTGTACGATACCTTTAAGGTAGATTCTCAAAAGTCGGACAGTGGGAACATTCTAATTGGATCGGATTAGTATTCCAGCGTGTGCTCATGGACCGTTCCGTTGGACCGCCAGAACGTTTGGTTTTGGTTCATAACTGACTTTTTAAGAGCGAAATTTGAAACAATACATCATTGGATTTCAACAACTAATGAATCTTCACATTCCAATGAAGAATTTTTCGTCAGTCATAAGGTCAAATTCAAGGTCGTTTTGATTAAAATATTATCGAAAGTCAGGAATGAACCAAAACATCCCCGTACAAAAATGTAGAGAGTCATTTTTTCTCAGAATGATGTCATCGAATGTTTTGGCTGTTGACAAGTTTTGCTCTGGGAGAGTATGGAATGCAATGTCAGTTTACACCCTTTTAACGCGAGGTTAGAGACTTGTAATTTTTCCCCCACTCACATGAGGACTCTATCTATTGGAAAATGAGTACATTACAAAATTGAATTTGACATTTACCTTCTCTTTAAACGATTGCGTCTTTTTATTGATTTATTTATTTATTTTATTTTAGTTGGTTTTTTTTTTAGGGGGGGTAGGGGGACATGATTTATGATTTGAATGAAATGAGATTACATGAGTCGTTTCTGCTCCTCAGGGTCCGCTCTGTTGCACTGTTCTATCAGATGATTGGTCCTCTGTTTCCAGCGAGCAACCTCAATAGTCAGACTGATCTTATCTGCAGTCAGAGCATCTCTCTCTGCAGTCAGTGATCGATTCTGCTCCTGGAGAGGCTCGATGTCAGTCTCTAGCTTACACACCTGTACAATGTAGAAATACAACCCGGTCAACAAAATTACCACTCCCTTAGAGGTCTTGTCAAAATTAATCCAGGACAAGCAGTCGGATAACAATTCTCCGATGTCAATTTTTGGGGGGATTTCCGTCAGACTTACCTTAACCTCCAGTGGCTTGCTCACCAGTAAATAGTTCTTTTTAGGATATATCAGTGAGGAGACCACAACAAGTACCTGGGCCTGAAGCTGCTCACTCACCAGTAAATGGTCCTTTTTAGGATATCAGGCAGGGATGCCAGTGACTCTTTCCTTCAGAGCCGGAAAAAAAATTTGCTGCGAAGGAATGGGGGTCACCGCCCCCCCCCCTCAGACCAAAAAAACAATAAAAAAACATAACAGCGATTTTTTTATATGAAACATAAAGAAAAAGAAAATTTACCCGCGTTGTCGATCTTCCTCATGTAGTCTGATAAAAAATAACCCCCACTGTCTTTCGACTCCAGCCACCGCCAATTAAACCTATTCTTTACCCCTCGATCAATTCGTTTCAAATTAGCTTCTCTTTCAACATCCATAATGACTCAATGCAACGCCAAAAACTCAGTCGGTATGTCTCAATGGTAACGCCAATCGTCCGCGAAACAAAATTCTCAGAGCGATTTCATGTACGGTCCAAAGATCGTGTATGGATGTACACACAAAATACATTGATACATACCATACGGCACCACGCACACATTCGACAGAAAAGTCTAGTCTTCGCTCAATACTTCCGGCATTTATACATGTACGAACGCTTGAGGGCGCTTTCAAAACATTATAATTAAACACGAGTCGCTCCAAACGAGCGCCGGAAATCTGTTTTCAATAAAATATATTTTCTCCGGCCTGATGAAACACGGAGCGCCGGAAAAATTTGGGGAAAATTTGAAAAAGCCGGAATTCTGGCAATAGCCGGAAAACTGGCATCCCTGATCAGGGGGGAGACCACAAAAAAGTTCCTGGAGCTGCTCACTCTCTAGCCATGGTTCTTTTTAGGATATCAATGGGGAGACCACAACACGTTCTTGGACCTACAAGCTTGTATAAGCTTACCTTAGCCTCCAGCTGATGTACCTGTTGATCCAACCTGTCCTTCTCTTCTCTCAGCATCCTGTTACTATCCATTAAGGCATTCAGAGTCTCCACCTTCTTCAACAGCTCTTGGTGCTTGGCAGTAGTTTGGACCATCACCTGAAATATTGGTTTGATAAATAATAATAGATCTGAGAAACATAAAAAAAACCCTACCCACTTTTGGTAGCATATATGCTACAGTCTGCAACAACCCTTGGCAACCTTACACTTTTGTTATCAACAAATTCAGTTGTAATAGACTGATCTATTAAAGTTAGGGGTCATAGATTGGGGAGTACCCAAAAAATGAATGACCACAAAAACTTACTTAGTGAGAATCACTGCAGCTGTTGATAGGATAAACTATTTTGAGAGAGGATTCCCTTCAAAGTAATAATGGTTTGAACAATTTTTCACCCAAAAACATTTGAATCTGAGAAACGATTCATGCAAATTGTTTTTCAGATTTCTGAGGGTTGGTGTCCGTTCGCGAATACTGTAGCCAGAGATGCGGTTGGTGCCCCCTGTCACCTCGCTCAACGTGGATGGATTCGATATTCAATTGAAAATACCATGAAAGTTTTTTCGCTGTTTTCTCAGCATGTAGACATTGCATTCAGCTGAAACTTTCACATGTGACTTTTATTGTATCTTTCTTTATAATTTTGCTTATAAATCAGCATTATGTTGACAAAAACCAATCTATGATCCTACCTTGAAGGCCAGCCCGCTATCCTGTTAACAAGTGGAATGTAATTCCAGCATAGGCTAAGCATAATTTACACTTCACTCCAAAGATTACGAGAAGCCTAAACGAAATGCACTGAGTAATTTTGAGTTCTCCCAAGAAATTGTTGAGTTTTACTTTTCCCTTTCACATATATGGCATTTCATGGCCGAGCGGTTAAGAGCACCGGACTCAAGCTCAGGTGTTTCTGGTCAGCAGAGTGTGGGTTCGAGTCCCGGTCATGACACTTGTATCCCTTGAGCAAGATACTTTACCATAATTGCTTTGTCCTTCGGATGGGACATTAAGCCTTAGGTCCAGTGCACTAGGATTGGTAGTATACGTAAAAGAACACAGAACACTTATCGTGGAAGAGTAGGGGTTTAACCCGGTGTTTTTGGTTCTATAGCAAGCACCCTTGTTTACAGGTTTCCTCAAGCTTGCGAGCTACAGTGATTAAGTTCACTTACGAGGCATCCTTGGTTTCATTACCAGAAATATATAATATGTTAAGACTAAAGGTGTCATTAAAAATGTCATAAGAACTGAGAAACGAGGGACTTTAGCACAATGCTCAGCCAATGATAGGTCTTCTTTTGACCTCAGTGAGGGCGCTTGATTGTTGGGATTCCAGTCTTACCTGTGTGCGTTCCCTCTCACCAGTCAGATTACGATGAACCTCCTCGTACTGACGCTCAAGATGTTCAGACTTCTGCTTCAGACGTAGATTCTCTGACTGAGCAAGTTCTGATCGTGTCTCGGCAATGTCCTTCTCGCGTCTTATAAACCTTCAAGAAACCAATGCAATTCATTTAGTAAGTGTACATTGAAGGCAAATTTCGTTTCGTATTTTTTTGGGGTGCATGATGTGTAAGGTAAACTTGTGATACATGATTGGAAATGCTTAAAGAGGAAGGGAAATGACAAATTCAATTTTGTGATGTACTCATAATCCAATAGATAAAGTCCTTATGTGAGTGGGGAAAAACTTACAAGTCTCTAACCTTACGTTAAAATTGTGTAAAATTGCCATTGTATTCGACACCCTTCCAGTGCAAAATTTGTCAACATCCAAAGTATCTGATGACACCATTGAGAGATAAATGGGTCTCTACATTTTTGTAGGGGGATGTTTTGGTTCATGACTGACTTTTTCAGATCTAAATTTGAAACATGACGCCATTGGATTTCAATACATAATGGATCTTTACATTCCGAGGAAGAACTTTTCGTTAGTCAAAAGATCAAATTCAAGGCTGTTTTGATTGAATATTATCGAACGTCAGTTATGAACCATCCCCGTACAAAAATTGAGAGACCCATTTTTCTCAGAATGATGTCATCAAATATTTTGCATGTTGACAAATTTTGCACTAGAAGTGTATCGAATACAATGGCAATTTACACAATTTTAACGTGAGGTTAGAGACTTGTTATTTTTTCCCCACTCACATGAGGACTCTATCTATTGAAAAATGAGTACATCATAAAATTGAATTTGACATTTGCCTTCCTCTTTAAAATATTAGCAACAATTTGTAAACCCAAATATTACTTTTGAATTTGATAAGATTGACATAATGTCCCCGGGAATATTTCCACCAGGAATACAGCCATGAGCAAGAATTAGTTTTTTCCAAAGCTCAGTTTTAAATTTTTTTGATTTGTCCGATCCAAATCAGTCCAAGCAAAATATTCACAAAAGAACTTGCACTAATCTGTTACACACAGAGGTATTACGGAAAAACAAAGGAATGAACAATGTAGAACACAGAGAAGAAACTGTTTTGGAAAAAAGGAAACCAGATATATATTTTCTCAATAACTTTTTGGAGTATTCCAAGCCATTGCTTTTCATTTTCATTTCATTTATTCTGGTTGTGAAGCCAAGGACTCTCTGAACAGCGAACTTAATCACTGTACTAGCCAAGAACTCAATGGAGAGAAGACGAGGAAGGAAGTTTCAGTTTTAGATGTGGGAGGAAAACCCCAGAGAATTATTCCACGGGAAAACCCATGCAGTCAGGAAGGGACTGAAAACCCAATCTACATAGTGCCACGACGTGATTCGAACCGGGGTCCTAGAGGTGAAAGGCGAGGAAAGATTCCACAACACCAACCCGGCAACCCAATAAATATGTTCAGTCTTAAGGCTATGTCACACGAGGCAATTTACAGACAACCAGCTCCAGGCAATCTCCACTAAGAAAATTCATTAACACTCTAGTTTTCTCATCATTTTCTTAGGGATGGTAATTTACAGCTAGAAGATTGTCTTTTGTGCTGCCAAAGTGTTTCTTTTGCGTACAATGCAAGTGGCTGCCTCCAAATTGCCTGTAAAAACTTCCTCATGTGACAAGGCCCTTAGAGGAAGACTTACTTGATAACTTCTAGTAGTTGCTCGGCTGACTTATTTTCATCCGGTACACGTTCACTACCATCAGTGGAGTCCCTCATTCTCTGTGGACTTCGCATCATACGACCACTCAACTACAGAGAAAACAAAATGACCAAGGCCAACATTACATAAAGCTCTTAAAGGGACACGTCGCCTCGGATTGGGCGCTTTGGGCTATAAAAAGCGTTCGGGATGAATATATGGTTGGAAGGATGTTTTAAAAGTACATGTAGAATATAATGATCCACACAAATATGCCCTAAAATTGTGTGGTTTTCTTTTATTTCGTGAACTAACACGGTCCGCCATTTTGTGTAGAAAAAAATTTATGACTCCACAAAATTATACCTTTGGAAATGACCAATAATGTATAAATTACTTGCATATAACAATTAAATTCCTTTACAACGTAAATTCATTTCAATAATGTGTAAAAAACATGGCGAAAGCCCAGCGAAAACATCGTCGCTGTTGTAGTATACATGATAGTGCGCAAGCGCTGTACGTACAATACGGTCTGCATATGGAGAAACCAATACATTTTGCATTAGATTTCTGACCTTTAAGCCTTTGGAAGTTGGTTACTAAATTTTTTTCAATGGTGACCATGTGATATTTTTGGACCGACGAAGTCTTAAGATCACGCTCTTTCGGCGGCTGTTTGGTGCAACCCCTAGCATGTGTAAAACCCAAGATACAAAGTGTTTAATCTCGGGCGGTCCAGTGAGTAAATGGCCGGGCGGTTTCGGGCGGTACAGTGACTAAAGGGTTAACAGCTTTATGCAGGCATTATATTTTATCCTGAGAAAACAAGTAAGAACATTTTATCGAGTACAAGGGCTGACCTACATGTACACATGGTGTAGGTTTTAATAGACTTTTCAGGCTATTTAATCACAGTTTTTCTGATTTTTCCCCAAGGGCAAAACAAAATCGTTAATCAGACTAAGAGAAGAATATCTTGCCTGATTTATGACAATGGCCACTGCCCGATTTCATAGAGCCGTTAAAGCAAAAAAAAGTATCTAAGCAAAAGAAACATTTTGCTTACCAGAATATGGTTATGGGCCAAAATACCATGTCACATGTACCATTTGTGATTAACCCTTTTTTATTAAAACATCTAAAACATTTTTATTTTCTGAAGAATACATTAAATTTTTGTTTTGGGTAGTAAAATTGAAATATGCAGTGAAGGCAGCCAGTCCTTTTGTCGACCACTGGTTGCAAAATATGCAGCTGTTTTTAAAAATGTTTTTTTTATTTTTTATATTTTTTATGAGAGATCACCTAACATCACAAGGCCGGACAGCCACTTCAAGGTGAGGGCTACACTTAACCGATTTGGGCTATCGACCCAAATCAACTGCCACCAGAGGCACGTTGCCACCCACTCCTTGGGCTGAAACAGGGTTACCCCCTTCACAGTCCGCAAGGATGTAGGCATGGGTATCATCAACTAGGAGCCTGGCTGGTAAAGCAGAATGCACTCCCTTTCCAACTTTTTACGAAGCGATTATGGTCAAGTGCCTTGCTCAAGGGCACAAGTGTCATGACCGGGATTCGAAACCACACTCTGCTGCTGACAACCCCAGAGCTTGGCCACGACACGTCAGCTGTGATGCCTCTAAGGACAGGTCTGTTATCAATAAATGACTAACCTCTTGTAGTTGATCGTGGAGGAGTACATTCTGTTGGTTGAGTTCATGACACGCCGAGACACGCTCCTCTAACTCCCTACTCTGCAGCTGAGATTGCTCCTCCCATGCTACCTGTGGGTCAAAGGTTACATGTCAAATGTCATTTGACCTATAGACCTTTCTATTGTAGATCAACTGAACACGCAGACTTTGTCGCTCTTATGAGCTTAAAGGCACTGAACACGTTTGGAAATTGTCAAAGACCGGTGTTCTCACTTGGTGTATCCCAACATATGTATAAAATAACAAGCCTGTGAAAATTTGGGCTCAATTGGTCATCGAAGTTGCAAGAAAATGATGAAAGAAAAAACACCCTTGTTGTACAAATTTGTGTGCTTTCAGATAGGAATAAAAACTTCTTACAAGAAGGTTTTATTAGTTTAGTGAGAAATTACCTCTTTCTCAAAAACGACGTTACTTCAGAGGGAGTCGTTTCTCACAATGTTTTATACTATCAAAAGCTCTCCGTTGCTCGTTACCAAGTCAGTTTTTACGTTAATATATATTTTGAGTCATTACCAAACGTGTACGATACCTTTAACTCACATGTATTTTTGATATTAAGTGCCGTGGTTGTTTTCATAGAAGTATTGAATCATAATGATTACGGTGTAGATTATTTCGTTTACACAGATCAGTGATCCCGACGTTTCTCTTCGACCTGCTGGTAGCGTGTTCCACATGTGCGGTCCAGCAATTGCGAAGGCTCTGTCCCATGCTTTCTTTTTTAGATCTAGGAATGGAAAGCCGGGTCAAGTCTGAAAAGATGAGCGGAGTCGACGTCTGTGTACATCCGGGACATTACCATTTTGTAAAATGATCAGTCTTACCTTAGAAGAGTTGAGAGTCTCCTGGGCCACCTTAGCAGCTTCTTCAGCCTCTGTCAATCTAGTCAACTGACTCTCCAACTAGCAAGAGAGAGAGAAAAAAACCTCCTAAGTTAATAATAATACGGGTCGGGTTGGCGTAGTGATGTGTTTACTCGCCTTCCACCCTTAGGACCCCGGTTCGAATCTTGCCGGGGGCACTACAGGGATTGGGTTTTTAGTCACTACCCAACTGCGTGGGTTTTCCCGCGGAATAATTATCTGGGTTTTTCCTCCCACATCTAAAACTGAAACTTCCTTCCTTGTTTTTCTCTCCATTGGGTTCTTGGCTAGTACAGTGATTAAGTTCGCTTAAATTCTGAGAGTCCTTGGCTTCACAACCAGAATAAATGAAATGAAAACTAAAAATATTAATTTTTCTCCATTTCAAGCAAACATTTTTAAAGGGAGGTTTTTCACCAGGACTATTTCCATACCATGCAAAGTTATGTGCAAAATCTGTGAACATATATATTTCCAATCTTATTATTTGGTTTGATCCATACACTGATGTGTGTAAAGTACTGTATACTTGGTACTTTCTCGAGTCCTGTGAACAAATCCACAGGCATATCACTAGAGTGGGTATCGCTGCTAAAATATAGGATTCGAACTACCTCTGGCTACAAAACAATCTCGGTGGTCTAGTGGTAAGACATCTGCTGTAGAATGGTAAAGGTCGTTGATTCGAATCCCACCTGAGTAATGTGCCTGTGGATTTTTTATTACACAGGACTCAGGGAGAGTACTGTGCTTTTACCTTTTACACACATCGGTGTATGCGTAAAAGCCAAATAATATTCTTTATCCCTGATGCAAATTTTACATCTATTTTCATTCTGACCAATGATGTGCAAATCCTTTAACTCTCACCTGTTCTTTGACAGTAACCAACTGCTGGACGTCCGCAGCGTGTAACAGGAACTCACGCTCATACTTGTCCTGAGCCTGAAAAAAGAAACAAAGACAGTGGAATTAACCCGGCAAGTCTGCTGCCACCTAGTGTCCCCAAAAGTTTCCCATCGGGTGCCGTTTCTAGGCACTTACTATGATCAGGGATTAATGGATCACTCAATTGGATTAAGTATGATTAACATCTTGCCTAATACCCTCTCGTGTTCATATGGAGAGGCGTTTTCTGGACTATGTTCTATACATTGTACATTTTGAACTTGCCCAAGATAAGACATGATATTTTTGCCCTTGAGAAAAAAAAAGGGCTGACCTACATGTACATATGGTATCTATGCTTCTACTGGCTCTTTCAGGATGTTTAACCCTTACCCTCCCAAAACCTTCTATATCCTCTTTGCCAAAACGAAGAATTCAGAAGGACCGAGGGCTGTATGCCCAAATAACAATTGCTTATCACTGAGTCAGGCATTCCAATCTTATTCAAGTCCAAACAATTTGGTGTGGAGTGACATTAGGAGACGAGGATATTGGGGGATTGAGGTCACCTATAGGCAAAGAAGCCTAGATAGTTAGGGTTAATATTAGTATCTTACCTTTTTTCTGTAGGCAACAAAAGATTATTATTATTATTATATATTTGGGTGTGAGAAATCGCCTCACATCACAAGGCCAGGCGGCCACTTCCAGGTGAGGACTACACTGAACTGATTTGGGCTGTTGACCCAAATCAACTGTCACTAGGGGCACATTGCCACCTACTCCTGGGGCTGAAACAGGGTTAGCCCCTTCACAGTCCGTAAGGATGTAGGCATGGGTATCATCCACTATGAGGTAGAGCAGAATGCACAACCTTCCCAACTTTTTATGAAACAATTATGGTTAAGTGCCTTGCTCAAGGGCACAAGTGTCATGACCGGGATTCGAACCCACACTCTGCTGCTGACAACACCAGAGCTTGGGTCCGGTGAACTAGACCGCTCCACCACGACACGCCACATGTCTGCAAGATACACCACAACGCAAACTTTTTCATTAAATATTGAAATATTTGCACCTCTTTGGCAAGCTTGGCCTGTTCCTGGCAGTCTCGTCTGGCAGTGGCCTCAGTAGTCTCTGCATCAACCTTCCTCTGTACTG